>CM033750.1:13342486-13942486 GCA_019671005.1 Hibiscus mutabilis
GCACTGCAGAGTTCTTACTAGAATCACGATCGGGCATTCACATATATGATTCAAAACTCATAGTCGAGATCATATCACATATTTGCTTCACTAATAAGAACAACATCATGAATTTATGAGTTGCAAAAACCTTTTGATAGAGTAGCGCAATCTTGGATTTGGAAGCCTTCAATCAAGTTGTTGCAAGAACTAGGAGCTCTAGACTCAATCAAGGAAGTTTGGGCAGATCTGAAAATTCAAGAGAAAAGAGAAGGGATTTTCTTGAATTTTTCAGATTCAAGGCTGGAAATTTAAAGAAAGAAAGACGAGATGAAAGATTAGATGATAAAAAATAAGAATATAAATAAAAAGATGAGAAAAGATTAAGAAGAAGATAGGTAAAACAAATCTGGAAATTCCAGCTTTGTTTATGTAATTATGGAAGATGGTGTGAAGGTTGAAGATGAAGATGGCTTGTGAATTGTTGTTGTTGTTTTGTCCTCGGCACCCTCTTAGATGCAATTATCTAAGCAAGCAACCTCAAGCGGCTTTAACCCACCCTCCTAGACGCGATTATCTAGGCAAGCAAGAGTGTGAAGATGATCTTCCTCACAAGAACTCGTCGAACATATGTTGAAGAAGACTTCGAAGGCACAAGTAATCAGCACTTGCAAAAACAAACTCACTAAATATTTCATAAATCAAAGAAAATCTGTCTTACGATGATGGAGGCTTAATCCTTTTATAGGTGAAGGATAGACAAAGTAATTTAACTTCTACTAAAACAAGGAAAACCTAGTCTAATTAAAAATAATAATAAAATAACAGCCTTTAAACTCCTTGTGCTTGTGTGGCAAAGAATAGGGTGATAAGGCAAGTGATAAGCTGATAAGGGCTGAGTGGCTGGTTCCTAAAGTATATAAAACCCTAAAAACATCAATTTAAATGATAATAAATATATTGGGCTAAGTTTAATTCGTCCAAAGCCTTATATGTTAGCTTTTGGGCTGGATTTTACAAAATCCCGTAATAATCCCGTATCCAGTTTTCTGCATGCGCAATCTTCAGTAAATTGGACGTATCTTGAGTTCACCGTAATTTCGTCAAGTTCTTGCAATGGAGATCATCTTCACACTCTTGCTTGCCTAGGTAATTGCGTCTAGGAGGGTGGGTTAGAGCCGCTTGAGGTTGCTTGCTTAGAAAATCGCGTCTAAGAGCGTGTCGAGGACAAAATATCCTACAACATCTATCTCGTCATCATCCATTCATCGGAGAGATTCATGTAGTTTGCAGGTGTTTGCCTATTCAATTGCGATTAGGAGGGTGCCAAGGACAAATCTATCCAACACCGCCACCATCATATTCATCCTATCTCGTTTTCTACATGAAGATCATGCTTTATTATCGGTTTGCTGAACTTGGAGTTTGGGGTTTTCTCGGATCATATTAGTGAGTTTGCTAGATTAATTGTTATCTAGAGGGTTCCTAGATTTTGAGGTAATTCTTGGATCCTAGCTTCCTTATCAATTGGTATCAGAGCCTTGGTTTAGGTGTTTGAAACAATTATCTTTTACTGTTGTTTTAGTAGTTGAGAAAAAAGAAAAAATATATATAATTCTCTATATAGATCCTAGTTTTAATATTTCATTCTCGAAGACATCTCAAGAGACTTGAAGGTTGTGATCAACGAATCTTAAGATTCGGGACGAACCGTTTTCAACAGGGGGAGAATGATACATGTATGGGGGGCTAAAATGATGCATTGTAGCCAAAGAGTTGAAGCTGTTTTGTAAGTCTGGAATTTCAGCCGACTTGCATCAAATTTTCGGATGGGATTTGGGCACTTCTGAGTCTACATGTCTTCTTCAAATATATTCGTATGTCTCGTAGCTTTCCAACACATCTTGAAACACATCAATTCGACGTCGGGAGCTCAAGTTATGGCCGTTTTAGTGAAGACTATGCGAGCAGAAATCTCTATATACGGATTTATTACGGGAAATATTATTTATTACGAATTTTCAATAATTTTATTGATTATTTGTACTTAAATTTAATCTAGGATTCTTTATGAAGATATTTAGATGATTTAGGATTAGATTTGTTATTTATTTATTAGTTTTATATTAATAGATAAAATATGTTTATTTATTTTATTATTATCTTTATTTTCCTAATTTAAGTTGAACTCTTCATTTGTAGCCTATTTAAAGGCATATTTGCTTCACTAATAAGAACAACATCATGAATTTATGAGTTGCAAAAACCTTTTGCCATGGGCCATTTTATTTTCAAGGTAGATAGATTTGCCTTGTTATTTTTCGTATCATAAGTCTTTTTCAACGTAAGTTCGTCAAGTTCTTGCAATGGAGATCATCTTCACACTCTTGCTTGCCTAGGTAATTGCGTCTAGGAGGGTGGGTTAGAGCCGCTTGAGGTTGCTTGCTTAGATAATCGCATCTAAGAGGGTGCCGAGGACAAAATATCCTACAACATCTATCTCGTCATAATCCATTCATCGGAGAGATTCGTTCCTTTTGCAGGTGTTTGCCTATTCAATTGCGATTAGGAGGGTGCCAAGGATAAATCTATCCAACACCACCACCATCATATTCATCCTATCTCGTTTTCTACATCAAGATCATGCTTTATTATCGGTTTGCTGAACTTGGAGTTTGGGGTTTTCTCGGATCATATTAGTGAGTTTGCTAGATTAATTGTGATCTAGAGGGTTTCTAGATTTTGAGGTAATTCTTGGATCCTAGCTTCCGTATTAATTGGTATCAGAGCCTTGGTTTAGGTGTTTGAAACAATTATCTTTTACTGTTGTTTTAGTAGTTGAGAAAAAAGAAAAAAATATATAATTCTCTATATAGTCCTAGTTTTAATATTTCATTCTCGGAGACATCTCAAGAGACTTGAAATGTTGTGATCAACGAATCTTAAGATTCGGGATGAATCGTTTTCAACAGGGGAGAATGATACATGTATGGGGGGCTAAAATGATGCATTGTAGCCAAAGAGTTGAAGCTGTTTTGTAAGTCTGGAATTTCAGCCGACTTGCATCGAATTTTCGGATGGGATCTGGGCACTTCTGAGTCTACATGTCTTCTTCAAATATATTCGTATGTCTCTTAGCTTTCCAACGCATCTTGAAACGCATCAATTCGACGTCGGGAGCTCAAGTTATGCCCGTTTTAGTGAAGACTATGCGAGCAGAAATCTCTATACGGATTTATTACGGGAAATATTATTTATTACGAATTTTCAATAATTTTATTGATTATTTGTACTTAAATTTAATCTAGGATTCTTTATGAAGATATTTAGATGATTTAGGATTAGATTTGTTATTTATTTATTAGTTTTATAGATTAGATAAAATATGTTTATTTATTTTATTATTATCTTTATTTTCCTAATTTAAGTTGAACTCTTCATTTGTAGCCTATTTAAAGGCATATTTGCTTCACTAATAAGAACAACATCATGAATTTATGAGTTGCAAAAACCTTCGGCCATGGGCCATTTTATTTTCAAGGTAGATAGATTTGCCTTGTTATTTTTCGTATTAGAAGTCTTCTTCAACGTAAGTTCGTCAAGTTCTTGCAATGGAGATCATGTTCACACTCTTGTTTGTCTAGGTAATTGCATCTAGGAGGGTGGGTTAGAGCCGCTTGAGGTTGCTTGCTTAGATAATCGCGTCTAAGAGGGTTCCGAGGACAAAATATCCTACAACATCTATCTCGTCATCATCCATTCATCGGAGAGATTCGTGCCGTTTGCAGGTGTTTGCCTATTCAATTGCGATTAGGAGGGTGCCAAGGACAAATCTATCCAACACCGCCACCATCATATTCAGCCTATCTTGTTTTCTACATCAAGATCATGCTTTATTATCGGTTTGCTGAACTTGGAGTTTGGGGTTTTCTCGGATCATATTAGTGAGTTTGCTAGATTAAATATCTAGAGGGTTCCTAGATTTTGAGGTAATTCTTGGATCCTAGCTTCCGTATCAGGGTATCATCAGATTTGTATGAGAGAAGGAGACGAGTGGAAAACAGCGTTCAAAACAAAGCAAGGATTATATGAATGGATGGTTATGCCCTTCGGTTTAACCAATGCTCCTAGCACGTTCATGAGGTTAATGAATCATGTGTTAAGACCCTATATCGGTAAGTTTTGTGTTGTTTACTTTGATGACATCTTAATATACAGCAAAACTTGAAGGAACATGAGCAACATATCAGGTCTGTTCTTAAAACTTTAAGGGATGAGCAACTCTATGCCAATCTTAAGAAATGTGTTTTTTGCACTAACGAACTTACTTTCTTAGGATTTATCGTGAGGTCACAGGGTTTGCAGGTAGATCCCGAGAAGATCAAGGCAATACAAGAATGGCCAAGACCTACCAATGTTAGGCCAAGTGGGAAGCTTTCATGGATTAGCAAGTTTTTATAGGCTATTCGTGGCCAATTTCAGTTCTATTGCCTCCCATTTAACAGGGATTATTAAAAAGAATTTCAACTTTGAATGGGGTAAAGAACAAGAAGATGCATTCGTAGAAGTGAAGAGATGCCTAACCGAAGCACCCTTGTTAGCACTGCCAAACATTGATAAAACTTTTGAAATGGAGTCTGATGCGTCAGGGATTGGGATAGGTGCTATTTTGACTCAGGAAGGGCGCCCTATTGCCTATTTCAGTGAGAAACTTAGTGGTGCTACATTGAATTACCCACCTTATGATAAAGAAATGTATGCACTTATTCGAGCACTATGGCCTAAGGAATTTGTCATCCATACTGATCACGCGGCCTTGAAACATATCAAAAGTCAGCACAAGCTTAACAAGCGACATGCAAAATGGGTGGAATTTCTTGAATTTTTTTCCTTATGTCATCCACTACAAGAAGGTAAAGACAAAGTTGTGGCAGATGCCTTATCGAGAAGGTACGCTCTCCTTAATACCCTAAGTTCTAAAATCCTTGGTTTTTCTTTCATTAAAGATCTCTATGCTATTGATCTTGATTTTTGAGAAAAGTATGAATCTTGTGACAAGTTTGTAGAAGGAAAATACTACAAGCAAGATGGATACCTCTTGAAGGAAGGACGAATATGCATTCCCCAAGGATCCATTCGAAAGGCATTAGTGAAAGAAGCACATGAAGGGGCTGAATGGGACATTTCAGATTTAGCAGAACATTGAGCACCTTGAAGGAACATTTCTTCTGGCCAAAGATGAAACGAGACGTTGAAAGAATGTGCGAACAGTGCATTGTCTGCAAAAAGGCAAAATCAAAAGTCATGCCTCATGGATTGTATATGCCTCTACCTATTCCAACCGAACCGTGGGTGGACATTTCAATGGATTTTGTGCTTGGATTACCAAAGACCAAGACAGGACGGGATTCCATTTTTGTGATAGTGGATCAATTTTCCAAAATGGCCCATTTTATTCCATGCCATAAGACCGATGACGCAACACATGTGGCCAACCTATTCTTCAAAGAGGTAGTAAGACTACATGGAATTCCAAGAACTATCGTTTTAAATCGAGATGTCAAATTTTTGAGCCATTTTTGGAGAACACTTTGGAACAAGATTGGTACGAAATTACTCCTCCACCACATGTCATCCTCAAACTGATGGACAAACAGAAGTAGTGAACCGAGTGCTATCAACCCTATTGAGGTATATTGTCCATAAAAACATCAAAACATGGGAGGAATGTTACCATATGTGGAGTTTGCCTATAATCGATCAGTTCATTCGGCAACAAAATGCTCGCATTTTGAAGTGGTATATGGTTTAAATCCCCTAACTCCTTTGGATCTTTTACCTTTGCCTCATGAACAGGTTGTGAACAAAGATGGCAAGGCCAAGGCAGATTTTGTGAAGAAGCAACATCAGTAGGTCTGGGAGAATATAGAGAGAAGAACCCGCCAATATGAACAAAAGCACAAAGGACGTACGCACCTTACCTTTGAAGTTGGAGACTGGGTTTGGGTTCATTTTCAGAAGGAGAGATTTCCAAATCAAAGGAAATCCAAGTTACTACCAAGAGGAGACGGTCCTTTTCAAGTTACTACCAAGAGGAGACTGGGTTGAGAAAGTAAATGACAACGCCTATAAATTGGACCTACTAGGAGAATATAGTGTGAGTGCAACCTTTAATGTTTCAGACCTCTCTTCATTTGAAGATAGTGGCGATTTGAGGACAAATCGCCTTAAAGAAGGGGGGAGATGTGAGCACACCTCCTCTAGAATGGGGGAGATGTGAGCACACCTCCTCTAGATCCAAAAGAAGGGGGGAGATGTGAGCACACCTCTCTTCATTTATCAGCTCATCTCAGCTCAGCCTATCACTCCCAGCTCAACACTTGAAGGGACATGTTCCTCCCCAAGGGACACAATTGACCAGCCTTGGAGAGAACATGCTTGGCGCCAATATTTGGAGGGAAGAATGGGCGGAAAATGCTTGGAGGGAGACACAAATCCAGCCGAAGCATCATCAGCCCCTAGCCGAACCAACACCACCCTTACACATGCCATTTTGGCCAACTTTTCACCCCTGTAATGTGCCCATTCGGCCAGCCCTTAGAAAACTATAAATAGGGCTGATTATTTCATTTGTACACACACCTTTGAAATATATAAAATTTACTTTGTGAGTTTATCTCTCAAACTTATTCTTTTTAGAACTATCCGACTTATCAGGCTTCATTGCTTGTGGCGTCACTTCCTTTCCACCATACTTCAGGTTCTTGGTTTTCTATAACCAACGAGTCTAAGTCCTTTACCACCCTCAAAGATATTCTCTTAAAGATTGGGTCTATGTTCTTATAACATAGGTTCTTCTTTTGAATACTTTGAATACTATCACCATCTTCCATTTCATTCCATCACTTCCTTTCATCATTTCCACCACCCTATCTAATTCTGCCATTAAAACACTTCCATTACCTTTACTATCATTTCACTTCATTCACCACCCTATACTCTTCCGCACCCATTCACCATCTCTCCTTTATCATTTCATCCCTAAAGCAACGGATTACAAGGCTTGCTTGCATTCAAGATCGGGACAATCAAAGCTTCTCTCGACAAAGCTATTTGGAGAGTTGGAGCATATCAATTAGGCTAGAAAAGAAAGGAATAATGAAAAGAAATTGAAAGAAAATAATAAAATGGTAGGATAATCAAAATGAAATGAAATGAAATAGAAGAAGATAAAACAAACGTACCACAAAACTCACTTACAACTGGATCGAGAAACAATCAAGCTTGATGTCTTCTTCGAGCTTGTTGTTTCATTATTCTTTTTTGTACTATTCAAATTCCTTAAGAATGTTGAGAAGTAATTCTAATTTTGCTTTTCTTTTACTTTTTGTACTTTCTTTTTTTATCACAAAAAATGAAATCACAAAAGATAGGGGCTTACTCTATTCTTCCAAAAGCTCTAATTACCATATGATACGCTCAAACTCTCCAATTGATGTTGTTGAGAGAAGCTTTGATTGTTCCTGATCGTGAATGCAAGTAAGCCTTATAATCCGAATACTTTGAAGTTGAAATGAAGAATGAAAGATGTTGAGGTGTTGGGTGCAGAAGCTATGTTGTGTAGTGTTTAAGGAAATGGATGGAAAGAAAGGAAATGGTTAAGTGTAGGGTAGGTTATGGTGGATGAAATGGAAGAAGAAAGATAGTGAAATGGAATGAAAATGGGTGATAGTATTCAAAGGATTCAAAGAAAGAAACTATACTAAAGTATACTCATGTTTCTTAAGAGAATGTCTTTGAGGGTGGTAAGGGACTTGGACCCGTAGGCTAGATGAACCTAGAACCCGAAGTATGGATGGAAAGATAGGAGACACCACCAACAAAGCTTGATAAGTCGATAAAGTTCTTAAAAGAACAAGTTTGAGAGAAAACCTCACAAAAGATAGAATGTATTTCAAGAAAGTTGTGTGTTACAAAATGCAAAATGAACCCCTATTTATAGTTTTTTAAGGGGTTGCTGAATGGACATGTACAAGGGTGAATAGGTGGTTGAATGGGCATGTAGTGGCCTTGTGTTGGTTTGGCAAGGGCAGGTGATGATTCGGCTTGAATGGTTTCTCCCTCCAAGCAAGTGTCGTCCATTTTCCCTCCAAAAAGTGGCTCCAAGCAAGTTCCCTCCAAGGTTGGTCGGTTGTGTCCCTTGGGGAGGAGACATGTCCCTCTGAGGTTGAGCTGGGGGTGGTAGCTTGAGCTGAGATGAGCTGATCGAGCTAGGAGTGAGCTAGCTTGAGCTGAGCTAGCTGGCTGAGTGAGCTTCACTTAGTTTTCGAGCTTGTTTGAGCTGCTACGAGCTACCCTTAGCTATGTGAGCTTATCCTCTAGTGTCCTTGAGCTTGCCTCGAGCTATTGGAGATAAAAGTAGCTTGCATTCCTTTAGCTAAAATGAGTGAGCTTGTGAGGAGCTAATTTGAGCTAGTTGAGCTAGCCATGAGCTGCACGATCAAAAATAAGCTTGCCCTTTAATGTATCCCTTGTACTTTGAGCTGTGATGACCTATAATCAAAGTAAACAAATATAAGTAATGCTTATAATAAGAATTAAGATAATATGCTGGGTAACAATGTAGGTCTATGCTATGCATGAATAATAAATTAATAAGACCTGATAAATGGAACATATGATAAGCATATCCTAAGATATAAATACATGCTTATGACATCATAAATAAGGTAATAGAAAATGAAGTAAGGAATAACTCCCTTAGAATCAGCGTTGAGGATCTTCAATGACGTGACCAAGTTATGGATAAAGTCAGTGCTGATTTAGGATTGCATCAGGAAGTAAAAGCCTAATTTCCAAGAGTGAAACACAAGTGCTGAGTGATTGTGTGACATCTACTTTTCCTTGGAGTGACCGAGAGGTTTGTTTATTTGGTGAGGTTTTTGTTAATTACTTTCTTTATTGTCTTTACTAACCATGTCACAACATTCTGAATCTTCAAACCGAGGAGGAAGACAACAACCCCCAAACCTCTAAACTCAAGCAATGATTCAAGAAATGAAAAGGCTATTGCGCGCCGAGCTTGAACCCATTCATGAGAGGATGGATCGGTTGGAAGAATCACAAGGCAATGTTCGAGGTATTAGGAGACAACATCAATAAGCAAATGAGAATAGGGTGATAAGGCAAGTGATAAGTTGATAAGGGCTGGGTGGCTGGTTCCTAAAGTATATAAAACCCTAAAAACATCATTTAAATGTTAATAATTAGGTTGGGTTAAGTTTAATTCGTCCAAAGCCTTATATGTTAGCTTTTGGGCTGAATTTTACAAAATCTCGTAATAATCCCGTATACAGTTTTCTGCATGCGCATTCTTCAGTAAATTGGACGTATCTTTAGTTCCCGATGTCCGATTGATGCGTTTCAAGATGCGTTGGAAAGGTAACTGAATGACGGACAATTTGTTAGGAGACAACTCGACCCAGAAATGCCTGGATCCCATCTGAAAACTTGTCGTAAGTTAGCTGACTTTCTAGACTTCACAAATAGATTCAGTTTCTTGTCCAAGATGCATCGTTTTTGACCTCCTATGCGTGCATTGTTTTGGCCATTATTGTTTGCATCGAACAAATTCAACTTCTTGTCCAATATGAGTAATTTAACCCCACTCATGCATGTATCACTTAAAGTCATCATTCATCTATAAAAGGATGATGCTTTCTTCTTTATTTTTTAGACTTTCACTGATTAATAAGAAGCTCTCTTTTGAGATTTTAGTATTCTTTAAATACGTGTTTGCAAGTGTTCGGTAAACTTGTCTAGAAGCCATCTTTAACATTTCAATAGGGTTGATTGTTGCTGATCTTCACACTCCGGGTTGCCTATCTAATTACGGGTAAGAGGGTTGGTTTTAAGCCATATCACGGAGGTTGCCTAGTTAATCGCGACTAGGAGGGTTCTGCGGGCAAATTCCTCAATTCTACAAGTCATTGTCATCTTCTACAAACAACCACCAACGCCATTGTCATTCAATTCAAAGCTGAAATTTTCAGATTTGAATTCTCTATTCTTTTACTTATCTTTATTAATCTTTTATAGTTTTTCTTCTTATCCATCATCTAAGTAACCATCTCCCCTTTGTTTCTTTGATTTTTGCATCTTAATTTCAGAATTTTCAAGAAAAGCCTAACTAGTTTCCCTTGAAATTCAAGAAAACTGCCCATACCTTATTTCATCGAGTCTAGTGCATAGAATTGCTTCTGAGAAACTTGATTCGTGTTTCCACATCCACGACAAGCCTCTTATCAATACTAATACCACTGCCCCCAAATGGAACCAAGCTAACACTTGGAAGGCTACACCTTTACAGATTCGAGAACCGGTCAAGACCCCAAATCCCAAGCCAACCGTGGTGGAAATAGGGCAAGGCAAGCAAGTGGAGAACAAGAAACGCACCAGTGATATTAAATGCTTCAAATGTTTGGGACGAGGCCATATAGTTAATCAATGTCCAAATCGCAATATTATGCTGCTTTTGGATAATGGTGATGTCACATCAGACCATGAAGATGAAGTTCAAGAGGAATCCGAGCCCGAGGAAGAAGAAATTGAACCAGTCGTGGATGGAGAACTTCTAGTGGTTAAACAGCTTTTGAATGCACAAATGGCTGAGGAAGAATAGCAACGAGAGAATATATTTCCCACACGTTGCCATGTGAAACAACAAGGTTTGTTTCATGATCATAGATGGTGGAAGTTCCATGAATGTGGCAAGTACAATCATGGTGGAGAAGCTGGGATTGAAATCGTTGAAACATCCTACACTGTACAAGCTTCAATGGTTGAATGATAGAGGCGAATTAAAAGTCACCAAATAGGTTCTAATTCCTTTCTCAATTGGCAATTATAAAGATGAAGCTATGTGCGATGTTGTACCAATGCATGCCAGCCATATTGATAGAGTATGCTTTGACACGTGGTAACCTTCAATTTGATGGCTTGTAAGCAAACCTAGGGCTTTAGACTGGAACAAGGAAGTTAGGCGCAAATCTGAAAATTTAAGAGAAACTAGTTGGGGGTTTCTTGAAAATTTTAGATTTAACGCTGGAAATTCAAGAAACGAAGATAAGAGGGAAGATAAGATGATGATTAATAAGAATAAAAACAAAAGATTGAAAAGGACTAAGATAAGCAGATACGTAAAACAAATCTGGAAATTCCAGCTTTGTTTATGGAATTATGGAAGATGGTGTGAAGGTTGAAGATGAAGATGGCTTGCAAATTGTTGATTTTGTTTTGTCCTCGGCACCCTCTTAGACGCAATTATCTAAGCAAGCAACCTCAAGCGGCTCTAACCCACCCTCCTAGATGCAATTACCTAGGCAAGCAAGAGTGTGAAGATGATCTCCCTCACAAGAACTCGATGATCTTATGTTGAAGATGGCTTCTAGACAAGTTTACTGAACACTTGCAAACTCAAAGAATACTAAAATCTCCAAAGAGAACTTTTTATTAATCAATGAAATCTTAATTACAATGTGGGTGAAGCCTCTTTTATATAGGCCATGGAGAAGTTTTAATCCTACTAAACTTAGGAATTAAATACAATAAATAAATGCTAAAATCTAATCTCCTAATTAAATAAGTAACTTCTAATAATAAATAAATGCTAAAAATAAAATCCTAGTCAAATAAATCTGATCCTAATAGATATTGCAGAATTCTATATTGATTTAAATTACAAATAATCAAATAAAATCTTGAAAATTCGTAATTATCCAAAAATCTCGTATTAATCCGGTATAGGAATTTCTGCATGCGCTGTCTTCGCTAAAATAGACATATCTTGAGATCCAGATGTCCGATTGAGGCGTTTCAAGATGCGTTGGAAAGCTAATTTGCAGCCGGACAAGTTTTAAGAAGACATGTTGACCCATAAATGCCTGGATCCCATCCAAAAATTCGTCTCAAGTTAGCTGACTTTCCAGACTTCACAAACAGATTCAGTTTCTTGTCCAAGATGCATCGTTTTTGACCTCCTATGCGTGCATTGTTTTGGCCATTATTGTTTGCATCGAACAAATTTAGCTTCTTGTCCAATATGAGTAATTTAACCCCGCTCATGCATATATCACATATACTCCTTGGAAGACCGTGGCAATATGACAAGAGGACCATTCATGGTTGTTTCACCAATCGCTACTCTTTCAAACACGAAGGAAAGAAGGTTGTTCTTGCACAATTAATTCCAAAACAAGTGCAAAATAACCAGAATCTGTTGAAGAAAAACATAAAAAGCTTGGAAGAATGAACGGGACAAAAACAAACCATAAGAAGAGGAACCAAAGAAGACTACTGCATACACTAGTAAAGAGATGATTAGGGAATGTCTTTTGACACGCCCCATGATCGAGGCTGATTTTTTTAACACCTCACAAGAATGTTCCTTTTCTTTTGTTGTGCAGAATCACGGACCTAAAAGCAAACCATGGAGAGATGCAAGCAAGGATTCGGTTGTCCCAATGGCAAAGGATTGTCCTAAGATGAGAAGCTCTGATTTGAGGACAAATCGCTTTAAAGAAGGGGGATGATGCAATCTTGTTTCACACCATACTTATTTTCACTATACTTTCAACTTGATTTACAAGGATGAAAGTCAAGAGAGTTTTTACTTACCTTTTTCACATTATTCATAGTTATATAATTTTGAAACTACTAGTTATGCATGTACATATAGTTATCATATATGTTTGCATTTCATTTATGTTTAACATCATGCATAGTGTTTTAGGGTACCATGACATCTTTCCATACATTATACCCTACACTTTGTTCGTTAAGTAATGTTACCATGCATGCATATTAAGTATAACCACATCGTTACTTTAAGCTTAATATTACTTTATAATATAAGTATTCCTTATGTGTTTTTTTTCTTATTCATAGGACTTATCAAACACATACAAAAGGGAGGATTGAAGGGCAGCTCGCTTAAAGCTCATTCAACTCAATTCAAGCTCGAACCAGCTCATGCAATTCGGCTCAAGCTTACACACATTCAACTCCAAACAAGCTCCAATTAGCTCGGGATAGCTCAAGGACACTTAAAGACAAGCTCACTTAGCTAAGGATAGCTTGTAGCAGCTCAATTAAGCTCTAACACTAAGTATAGCTCACTAAGCTAGCTAGCTCAGTTCAAGCCAGCTCACTCCTAGCTCGATCAGATCAACTCAGCTCAAGCTACTACTTTCAGCTCAACACCCAAAGGGCACGACCCCTCCCAAGAGACATGTTCGGCCACCATTGGAGGGAACATGAATTTGGTGCCATAAAGTTGGAGGAAAACACATGAAGGGAGACACGAACGGATTTGGAGGGAGTTTTCACCCTAGCCGAATAGGCACCTACCCTTTTGGCCACACCCCTTTGTAAACTATATATAGGGTCATTTGGCAACCCTTGTACTCAACTCATTCACAACATTTCTTTGAATATATTTTATCCTTTGTGAGGTTTTCTCTCAAACTTGTTCTTTTAAGAACTTTGTCGACTTATCAAGCTTTGCTTGTGGCATCTCCTATCTTCCATCCTATACTTCTACCACCCTCAAAGTCATTCTCTTAAGAAATGGGATTATGCTTTCTAGTATAGTTTCTTTCTTTGAATCCTTTGAATACTACCATCCTTTTTTATTCCATTTCACTATCCTTTCTCTCCATTTCCATTCACCTATCTGAACCTTCCCTACACTTAACCATTTCTTTTCTTTCATCCATTTCCTTACACATCGCACATTAAACACTTCCGCACCCTAAACTATTATCAGTTTTTCATCATATTCATCATCTTAAAGCATTCAGATTACAAGGCTTACTTGCATTCATGATGAGATCATGGCGTCACCACCACCATTGGACCCGGAGGAATTTCCCTTAGGCACCATTACTCGTGCAAGGGAAAGGAAATTTAGAGATGCGGTCAGCAGCAAGTGCAATCATGCATGAAAGATTATTGAAGCTGCCGAAGTTGAATCAATGCCCTACAACGTGGAAGATCCATGCAACGTGAAAGGGAGTCCATGCAACGGGTTGCATGTTTATTTTTTATGCATATGTTCCATTTATTATTATAGTTTTAGTGTGCACATGTTTTCTATTATGTTGTTTATTGTTTATCTTACCAGCACTAGAGTTCGTTGAATCATATTACCTTGTTTATTTCTGATCATATTTCTCGTATTTACAGGTGTTATGCAAGGACAATGAATAGACACATCATTAGGGTGATTAAGAGGATTGTGACTATTGGAGATGTGCTTGCTTAGCTTTGGAGGTGCTTGCTTACGTTCACATGGAAATTGACATCCTTGCTTACGTTCACATGGAAATTGATGTGCTTGCTCACTTTCACATGGACGGCAATTCTAGAGAGGTGCTTGCTTGAGATGCTTGCTTGCATTCACAATGGACGGCAATTTTAGATAGTTGCTTGCTTGTGGTGCTTGCTTACATTCACATGGAAATTGACATGCTAGCTTATGATTACATTGGGCGGCAAAGGCACACATTTCAAGATTTCTTTTTTTTACATTTATTATCCCTTCACACCTCCCTAGGAATGTTGGCTGATCACATCATTTTGTAAAGCCAATAAAGGCTGATTTTCAGTTTTAAGACACTTCGATTTCAAGAAAAATTGAGAGTTTTATCTCTTTTTGATACGAGCATGAGAGGGGTCAAAATAATCATCTTGGAAAAGAAGTTGAAACTGCTTTGCAAGTCAGAAACATCAGTCAACTTACGAAGAATTTTTGGATGGGATCCAGGCATTTATGGGTCAACATGTCTTCTTAAAACTTGTCCGGCTGTAAATTAGCTTTCCAACGCATCTTGAAACGCCTCAATCGGACATCTGGATCTCAAGATACGTCTATTTTAGCGAAGACAGCGCATGCAGAAATTCCTATACGGGATTAATACGGGATTTTTGGATAATTACGAATTTTCAAGATTTTATTTGATTATTTGTAATTTAAATCAATATAGGATTCTGCAATATCTATTAGGATCATATTTATTTAATTATGATTTTGTTTTTAGCATTTATTTATTATTAGAAATTACTTATCGAATTAGGAGATTAGATTTTAGCATTTATTTATTGTATTTAATTCCTAAGTTTAGTAGGATTAGATCTTCTCCATGGCCTATATAAAGGAGGCTTCACCCACATTGTAATTCAGATTTGAATGATTAAATAAAATTCTCTTTTGAGTTCCAACTTGCAAGAACATTATCTTATGTTTTAGAAGCAAATCGATTTTCAAGTTCTCCGGGATTTGTTGTTGAGGATCTTCACACTCCTGCTTGCCCATACAAAAGCGTTTGGGAGGGTGGGTTAGAGCTGCTTGAGGTTGCTTGCTTAGATAATTGGGTCTATGAGGGTGCCGAGGACAACTATCAATTCATCACGCCATCTCCACATATTCAAGCTTCCTCCATTGACGCCACCACCACCATAAGCAAATCTGAATTTTTAGATTTGTTCTTTATTTTGGTTTTTTTGTTTTTCTCTTTATTCGAATTTGCCCAACTCTATCATTTGATATTGGATTCAGGTTGTTCTTGAGGATGTCATTAAGCAACGTATTGGATTTTACCCTTTTGGGGACTTGATGTCATTATTGTTGTTGACTATATCATTCAGGGAATGATTGTCCAGATAAGTTTTATTTTCAAGAAATTTTTTTGAGAGATATGTTGTATGAATTCATGTCTTCTAATGATATTGAAATCCGTGATCCGAAGCATGATCAAGAAATTTGTTTTTCTAAAGAACATGAGGAAGACGATACCATCAAGAGTTTAACCTTGCCTATTGATGAGGAAGAAATTATAAGTACTGTGTTTGTTTCCAATGACGAACCTACTATTCCGATTCGAGATGATCATCAAACGACAAACACCGACGAAGGTACCTTACAATCAAAAGGTATCATTGAATGTTTTCATAATTCTATTTATGCTTATTCTTCTTTTAGCATTAATAACAATTTTGAAGATGAGAATGAGTTACTTTGCGACCAAAAGAACAATCGTGATGATCCCAATGAGAAGGAACTTGTCAATTACATTGCAAAAAGAGACTCTGCAAAAGGATCCTTCAAGACGTCTTCTCTTCCATGGTACTTTGATGAACTTCCTCCATTTACCGGTCTAGATTCGAGGGCGAATCTTTTTGAGGAGTGGGGGAATGATACGAGCATGAGAGAGGTCAAAATAATCATCTTGGAAAAGAAGTTGAAACTGTTTTGCACGTCAGAAACATCAGTCAACTTGCGAAGCATTTTTGGATGGGATCCAGGCATTTATGGGTCAACATGTCTTCTTAAAACTTGTCCAGATGTAAACTAGCTTTCCAACGCATCTTGAAACGCCTCAATCGGACATCTGGATCTCAAGATACGTCTATTTTAGCGAAGACAGCGCATGCAGAAATTCCTATACGGGATTAATACGGGATTTTTTTGGATAATTACGAATTTTCAAGATTTTATTTGATTATTTGTAATTTAAATCAATATATGATTCTGCAATATCTATTAGGATCAGATTTATATAATTATGATTTTATTTTTAGCATTTATTTATTATTAGAAATTACTTATCTAATTAGGAGATTAGATTTTAGCATTTATTTATTATATTTAATTCCTAAGTTTAGTAGGATTAGATCTTCTCCATGGCCTATATAAAGGAGGCTTCACCCACATTGTAATTCAGATTTGAATAATTAAATAAAATTCTCTTTTGAGTTCCAACTTGCAAGAACATTATCTTATGTTTTAGAAGCAAATCGATTTTCAAGTTCTCCGAGATTTGTTGTTGAGGATCTTCACACTCCTGCTTGCCCATACAAAAGCGTTTGGGAGGGTGGGTTAGAGCCGCTTGAGGTTGCTTGCTTAGATAATTACGTCTAAGAGGGTGCCGAGGACAACTATCAATTCATCACGCCATCTCCACATATTCAAGCTTCCTCCATTGACGCCACCACCATAAGCAAATATGAATTTTTAGATTTGTTCTTTATTTTGGTTTTTTTGTTTTTCTCTTTATTCGAATTTGCCCAACTCTATCACTTTCGTTCTTTTGAGAACTTTATCGATCCTTCAAGTTTTGCTTGTTGAATCAAAACCGTTGATATCTTTGGTTCCTAGTTCTACTTAACTAGTGGGTCAAGATCCTTATTTTGCTTAGAGACCGTTATAGGGTTCACGTCACACTTTTTTTAGTGTTGGTTCAATTCTCAAGTCCTAAACTACTTTCCATCTTCCATCATCCAAATCTACACAACTATCAAACACATTAACCTTCCAAATTTCCATAATCTTTATTCTCATCACTTTCGATATCGTTACACACCATCACCCTTTAAACCATCCAAAACTGTTGCAAGTCTTACAACACAAAGTTACTTCATTTACGATCGGGCAAATCAAGCATCTCGGTAAACTCTATGACGAGATCGCATCAATTCACGGTCGGGAACAATCAAGCTTCTCTCAACAGCATCAATTGGAGAGCTAAAGCGCATCATATGGTAATCAGAGCTTTTGGATGAATCAAGTAAGCCCCTATCTTTTGTGATTTCATTTTTGTGATCAAGTAAGCCCCTATCCTTTGTGCTGGAAATCATTCCTTCCTGAAGTGCACCCAAACCCAATCGTCGGGTTCAAAGTTGACTCACTTTCGCCCTTTATTTGCTTGTTGTTCATATTACTTTGTTCTTTTCTCAATGTTCTCTCGAACCTTCTAATGAAGCTTTTTCACGAATTCAGACTTGTTTTTCTCGTCAGTGTTTAATGCTTGATCAATGGGCAAAGGTAACAAATCCATAGGAGACAATGGATTAAACCCATATACAACCTCAAATGGTGTGAATTTGGTGGCTGAATGAACTGATCTATTGTAAGAAAATTCCACATGTGGCAAGCTCTCTTCCCACGATTTTGATTCTTTCTAATCAAAGACCAACAAAGTTGAAAGTACTCAATTTATCACTTCAGTTTGGCCATCCGTTTGAGGATGACAAGTTATAGAGATCAATAACTTTGTCTCAATCATGTTCCATAAAGACTTCCAGAAATGACTAAAAAACATCGTATCTCGATCTGAAACGATTGTCCTCAGAAGTCCATGTAAACGCACAATCTACCTAAAAATAGATTAGCAATATTGGAAGCATCATTAGTGATACATGTATGGGGGGCTAAAATGACGCATTGTAGCCAAAGAGTTGAAGCTGTTTTATAAGTCTAGAATTTCAGCCGACTTGCATCGAATTTTCGGATGGGATCCGGGCACTTCTGAGTCTACATGTCTTTTTCAAACATATTCGTATGTCTCTTATCTTTCCAACGCATCTTGAAACGCATCAATCCGACATCGGGATCTCAAGTTATGTCCATTTTAGTGAAGACTGTGCGAGCAGAAATCTCTATACGATTTTATCACGGGAAATATTATTTATTATGAATTTTCAATAATTTTATTGATTATTTGTACTTAAATTTAATCTAGGATTCTTTATGAAGATATTTAGATGATTTAGGATTAGATTTGTTATTTATTTATTAGTTTTTTAGGTTAGATAAAATATGTTTATTTATTTTATTATTATCTTTACTTTTCCTAATTTAAGTTGAACTCTTCATTTGTAGCCTATTTAAAGGCATATTTGCTTCACTAATAAGAACAACATCATGAATTTATGAGTTGCAAAAACCTTTGGCCATGAGCCATTTTATTTTCAAGGTAGATAGATTTGCCTTGTTATTTTTCGTATCAGAAGTCTTCTTCAACGTAAGTTCGTCAAGTTCCTGTAATGGAGATCATCTTCACACTCTTGCTTGCCTAGGTAATTGCATCTAGGAGGGTGGGTTAGAGCCGCTTGAGGTTGCTTGCTTAGATAATCGCGTCTAAGAGGGTGCCGAGGACAAAATATCCTACAACATCTATCTCGTCATCATCCATTCATCGGAGAGATTCGTGCCGTTTGCAGGTGTTTGCCTATTCAATTGCGATTAGGAGGGTGCCAATGACAAATCTATCCAACACCGCCACCATCATATTCATCCTATCTCGTTTTCTACATCAAGATCATGCTTTATTATTGGTTTGCTGAACGTGGAGTTTGGGGTTTTCTCGGATCATATTAGTGAGTTTTCTAGATTAATTGTGATCTAGAGGGTTCCTAGATTTTGAGGTAATTCTTGGATCCTAGCTTCCGTATCAATTAGCTTTATGACACAGAATAAAGTGCGCCATTTTTTGAAAACCTATTGACAACCACGAAAATGGAATCTCTGCCATTCTTTGTTCTAGGAAGTCCTAAAACAAAGTCCATGGAAATGTCAACCACAGCTCTTTAGAGATTGGTAATGGCGTGTACAACCCTTGAGGTTGAAGTTTTGATTTTACCCTTTTACACGTGATACATCTGTCACAAATTCATTCCACATCCCCTTTCATTTTTGGCCAAAACAAATGCTCTTGTTGGATGTTTAACGTCTTGTTAACTCTGAAATGTCCTATAAGCCCCCGCTATGGGATTCTTTCACTAAGACCTCATGCACACTACTTTGAGGGATGCAAAGTTTCCTTTCCTTGACTAAGAACCCATCATGCCTGTAAAACTTGTCAAATGCACCTTTCTCACATGCTTTATAAAGATATCTCTAAAATCAAGATCAGTAGCATATAGTTCTTTAAGAAATGAAAATCCAATTAATTTAGATTCAAGAGAATTAAGAAGCACATACCTCTAGGATAAGGTATCAGTAATAGTGTTCTCTTTTCACTTCTTGTACTTGACGATGTATGGAAATGACTCAAGGAACTCCACCCATTTGGCGTGTCTCTTGTTGAGTTTGTGTTGTCCCTTGACGTGTTTCGATGACTCATGGTCTGTATGCACAACAAATTCCTTTGACCATAAGTAATGTTGCTTTTTTCCAAGGCCCTAATCAAAACATACATTTCCTTGTCGTATGTAAGATAGTTCAAGGTTGCTCCATTTAGTTTCTCCAAAGAATGGTTGTATATGAGAATGTCATCAAAATAAACAACACAAAACTTACCAATATAATGCCGTAAAATGTGATTCATCAATCTCATAAATTTGTTAGGCGCATTTGTTAAACCGAAAGGCATCATAGTCCACTCATACAAACCTTGTTTTGTTTCGAATGTTGTCTTCCATTAATCACCTTCTCTCATCCTGATTTGGCGATATCCACTTTTAAGACCGATATTTGAAAACACACTAGAACCACTCAATTCATCCAACATATCATCTAAGCGTGGTATAAGATGTCGATATTTGCTTGTGGTCTGATTGATTGCTCGATAATCTGCACACATAAGCCATGACCCATCTTTCTTGGGTACCAACAGTGCAGGAACGACACATGGGCTTAAGCTCTTTCAAATATAGCCCTTTTCCATCAATTCTTGTACTTGTCGTTGTAACTCTTTTGTTTCCTTGGGTTTACTCCTATATGCTGGTCGATTGAGTAATGTAGCACCAGACATAAAATCAATTTGATGTTCTATGCCACTACCTCCTAGAATCTCTTCGGGTAAAACATCTTAGAAATCCTACAAAAGAGAAACAATAGAAGAAGGCAATGTGATGCGATCTCGTCATAGAGTTTACCGAGATGCTTGATTTGCCCGATCAGAAATAAAGTAACTTTGTGTTGTAATACTTGCAACAGTTTTCGGATGGTTTAAAGGATGATGGTGTGTAATGAGATAAAAAGTTATAAGAATAAAGATTCTGGAATTTTGGATGGCTAATGTGATCGATGGTGGTGGTAGAATTGGATAATGGAAGATAGGAGGTAGTTTAGGACTTGAGGATTGAACTAACACTAAAAAGTGTGACCCGAGCCCTAAACGGTCTCTAAATGAAACAAGGGTCTTGACCCACTAGTTAGTAGAAGTGGGAACAAAAGATATCAACGGTTTTGATTCAACAAACATAACTTAAAAGATCAATAAAGTTCTCAAAAGAACGAAAGAGATAAAACTCTCAATTTTTCTTGAAATCAAAGTGTGTGTTACAATTGAAAAACCAGCCTCTATTTATAGGCTTTACAAAATGATGTGATAAGCCAACATTCCTAGGGAGGTGTGCAGGGATAATAAAAAAAGAAATCTTGAAATGTGTTCCCTTTCCGCCCCATGTAATCATAAGCAAGCATGTCAATTTCCATGTGAATGTAAGCAAGCATGTCAATTTCCATGTGAATGTAAGCAAGCACCTCTCTAGAATTGCCGTCCATTGTGAATGCAATCAAGCACCTCAATAAGCTAGCATGTCAATTTCCATGTGAATGTAAGCAAGCATGTCAATTTCCATGTGAATGTAAGCAAGCACCTCTCTAGAATTGCCGTCCATTGTGAATGCAATCAAGCACCTCTCTAGAATTGCCGTCCATTGTGAATGCAATCAAGCACCTCAATCAAGCACCTCTCTAGAATTGCCGTCCATTGTGAACGTAAGCAAGCACCTCAAGCAAGCATGTCAATTTCCATGTGAACGTAAGCAAGCATGTCAATTTCCATGTGAATGTAAACAAGCACCTCAAGCAAAAGCACCTCTCTAGAATTGCCGTCCATTGTGAATGCAATCAAGCACCTCAAGCAAGCACCTCTCTAGAATTGCCGTCCATTGTGAACGTAAGCAAGCACCTCAAGCAAGCATGTCAATTTCAATGTGAACGTAAGCAAGCATGTCAATTTCCATGGGAACGTAAGCAAGCACCTCCAAAACTAAGCAAGCATCTCAAGCAAGCACCTGTCCAATAGTCACAATCCTCTTAATAACCCTAAGGATGTGACTATTCATTGTCTTTGCATAACACCTGTAAATACGAGAAATATGATTAGAAATAAATAAGGTAATATGATACATGCTAAATATAATAAATATATGTTATATAATTCAACGAACTCTAGTGCTGGTAAGATAAACAATAAACAGCATAATAGAAAACATGTGCGCACTAAAACTATAATAATAAAATGGAACATATGCATCAGAAATAAACATGCAACACGATGCATGGACTCGCATGGACTCCCTTTCACGTTGCATGAATCTTCCACGTTGCAGGGCATTAATTCAACTTTGGCAGCTTCAATAATCTTCCATGAATGATTGCACTCGTTGCTGATCGCATCTCTAAATTTCCTTGCCCTTGCACAAGTAATGGGGCCTAAGGGAAATTCCTCCGGGTCCAATGGTGGTAGTGACCCCATGATCTCATCATCTTCCTCTTCTTGAGAGCGATTTGTCCTCAAATTGTTACCTTGCTCAAAAAGAGATAAGCCTAAAATGTTAAAAGTATCTCTGACACCAAACTCTCCCGGAAGATCTATCTTGTAGGCATTATCATTGATCTTCTCCAATACTTGAAATGGCCCATCCCCTCTAGGCAAGAGTTTAGATTTCCTTTGTACTGGAAATTGTTCCTTCCTGAAGTGCACCCAAACCCAATCGCCAAGTTCAAAGTTGACTCACTTTCGCCCTTTATTTGCTTGTTGTTCATATTGCTTTGTTCTTTTCTCAATGTTCTCTCGAACCTTATGATGAAGCTTTTTGACAAATTCAGCCTCGTTTTTCACGTCCAGGTTTAATGCTTGATCAATTGGCAAAGGTAACAAATCCATAGGAAACAATGGATTAAACACATATACAACCTCAAATGGTGTGAATTTGGTGGCTAAATGAACTGGGAATGCAAGCAAGCCTTGTAATTCGTATGCTTTAGGGATGAAATGATGAAGGAAAAATGGTGAATGGGTGCGGAAGAGTATAGGTGGTGAATGAAGTGAAATGATAGTAAAGCTAATGGAAGTGTTTTAATGGCAGAATTAGATAGGGTGATGGAAATGATGAAAGGAAGTGATGGAATGAAATGGAAGATGGTGATAGTATTCAAAGGATTCAAAAGAAAAACCTATGTTATAAGAACATAGACCCAATCTTTAAGAGAATATCTTTGATGGTGGTAAAGGACTTAGACCCGTAGGTTATAGAAAACCAAGAACCTGAAGTATGGTGGAAAGGAAGTGACGCCACAAGCAATGAAGCCTGATAAGTCGGTTAGTTCTAAAAAGAACAAGTTTGAGAGATAAACTCACAAAGTAAATTTTATATATTTCAAAGGTGTGTGTACAAATGAAATAATCAGGCCTATTTATAGTTTTCTAAGGGCTGGCCGAATGGGCACATTACAAGGGTGAAAAGTTGGCCGAAATGGCATGTGTAAGGGTGGTGTTGGTTCGGCTAGGTGCTGGTGATGTTCCGGCTGGCTCGTGTCTCCCTCCAAGCATTTGCTGCCCATTATTCCCTCCAAATATTGGCGCCAAGCATGTTCCCTCCAAGGCTGGTCGGTTGTGTCCCTTGGGGAGGAACATGTCCCTTCAAGTGTTGAGCTGGGTGATACATGCAAGAGCAGGGTTAAATTACTCATATTGGACAAGAAGCTGAATTTGTTTGATGCAAACAATAAAGGCCAAAACAATGCATGCATAGGAGGTCAAAAACAATGCATCTTGGACAAGAAACTAAATCTGTTTGTGAAGTCTGGAAAGTTAGCCAACTTGTGACGAGTTTTCGGATGGGATCCAGGCATTTCTGGGTCGAGTTGTCTTCTAACAAATTGTCCTTCATTCAGTTACCTTTCCAACGCATCTTGAAATGCATCAATCGGACATCGGAAACTCAAGATACGTCAAATTTACTGAAGACTGCGCATGCAGAAAACTGGATACGGGATTTTGTAAAATTCAGCCCAAAAGCTTAAATATAAGGCTTTGGACGAATTAAACTTAGCCTAATGTATTTATTATCATTTAAATTGATTTTTTAGGGTTTTATATACTTTAGGAACCAGTCACCCTTCTCTTAAGCCGTTAGATCAAGTCCAATTTAATGGACCAGATTTGTTTATTTATTTTATGCATTCTTAGCTTTAGGTTAAAGCCATCCTTCATCTATAAAAGGATGATCCTCTCTTCTTTGTTTTTCAGATTTTCTTTGATTTATGAAATATTTAGTGAGTTTGTTTTTGCAAGTGCTGATTACTTGTGCCTTCGAAGTCTTCTTCAACATAAGTTCGACGAGTTCTTGTGAGGGAGATCATCTTTACACTCTTGCTTGCCTAGATAATCGCGTCTAGGAGGGTGGGTTAGAGCCGCTTGAGGTTGCTTGCTTAGATAATTGAGTCTAAGAGGGTGCCGAGGACAAAACAACATCAATAATTCGCAGGACATCTTCATCTTCATCTTCAACCTTCACACCATCTTCCATAATTCCATAAACAAAGCTGGAATTTTCATATTTGTTTTACCTATCTTTTTCTTAATCTTTTTTCATCTTTTTATTTATATTCTTATTTCTTATCATCTAATCCTTCATCTTGTCTTTCTTTCTTTAATTTTACAGCCTCGAATCTGAAATTTTCAAGAAAAACCCTTCTCTTTTCTCTTGAGTTTTCAGATTTGTGCCTAATTTCCTTGTTCGAGTCTAATCTCGTCGCAAGTTGGCTGACTTTCCAGACTTCACAAACAGATTTAGTTTCTTGTCTTGAAATTTATCGAGATGTTTGATTTGCCCGATCATAAATAAAGTAATTTTGTGTTATAAGTCTTGCAATGGTTTTTGGATGGTATAAAGGGTGATGGTGTGTAATGATATAGAAAGTGACGAGAATAAAGATTCTGGAATTTTTGAAGGTTAATGTGTTCAATGGTGGTGGTAGAATTGGATGATGGGAGATGGAAAGTAGTTTAAAACTTGAGAATTGAACCAACACTAAAAGTGTGACCCGAACCCTATAACGGTCTCTAAACGAAAAAAGGATCTTGACCCACTAGTTAAGTAGAACTAGGAACCAAAGATATCAAAGGTTTTGATTCAACAAGCAGAACTTGAAGGATCGATAAAGTTCTCAAAAGAACAAAAGAGATAGACTCAAAAATTTTTGAAATCAAAGTTATGTCTTACAATTGAAATATCAACATCTATTTATAGGCTTTACAAAATGAAGTGATCAGCCAACATTCCACGGGTGGCGTGAAGGGATAATGAATTAAAAAAACTTGAAATGAGTGCCTTTGCCGTCCAATGTAATCATAAGCAAGCATGTCAATTTCAATGTAAATGTAAGTAAGTAGGTCACATGCAAGCACCTCTAGAATTGCCGTCCAATCGTGAATGTAAGCAAGCATGTCAATTTCAATGTGAACATAAGCAAGCATGTCACATGCAAGCAGCTCAAGCAAGCACCTCCAAAGCAAAGCAAGCACCTCAGGCAAGAACTTCTAGAATACACGTCTTAAGCCAAGCAAGCACCTCCAAAGCCAAGAAAGCACCTATCCAATAGTCACAATTCCCTAGTGATGTGTCTATTCATTGCCCTTGTATAACACTTGTAAATACGAGAAATATGATCAGAAATAAACAATGTAATATGATGCATGCTAAATGTAATAAATATATATTATATGATTTAACGTACTCTAATGCTGGTAAATTCAACAATGAACAACATAATAGAAAACATGAACAAACTAAAATAATAATAATAAAATGGAACGTATGCATCAGAAATAAACATGCAACACGTTACATGGACCCCCTTTCACGTTGCATGAATCTCCCATGTTGTAGGGCATTGGTTCAACTTCGGTAGCTTCAATAATCTTCCATGCATGAATGCACTTGTTGCTGACTGCATCTTTAAACTTCTTTGCCCTTGAATGAGTAATGGGGCCTAAGGGAAATTCCTTCGGGTCCAAGGGTGGTGGTGGTGGTGAGGCCATGATCTCGTCAGGGAACTCCATGTAATCTCACCACTTCCTTGAAGAACAAGTGATACTGATACATGCATGAGCGGGGTCAAATTACTAATATTGGACAAGAAGCTGAATTTGTTCGATGCAAACAATAAAAACCAAAACAGTGCACGCATAGGAGGTCAAAAACGATGCATCTTGGACAAGAAATTGAATCTGTTTGTAAAGTCTGGAAAGTCAGCCAACTTGCGACGAGTTTTTGGATGGGATCCAGGCATTTCTGAGTCAAGTTGTCTCCTAACAAATTGTCCGTCATTCAGTTACCTTTCTTGAAACGCATCAATCGGACATCGAGAACTCAAGATACGTCCAAATTACTGAAGACTGCGCATGCAGAAAACTGGATACGGGATTATTATGGGATTTTGTAAAATTCAGCCCAAAAGCTTAAATATAAGGCTTTGGACGAATTAAACTTAGCCCAATGTATTTATTATCATTTAAATTGATGTTTTTAGGGTTTTATATACTTTAGGAACCAGCCACCCAGCCCTTATCAGCTTATCACTTGCCTTATCACCCTATTTCTTGCCACACAAGCACAAGGAGTTTAAAGGCTGTTATTTTATTATTATTTTTAATTAGATTAGGTTTTCCTTGTTTTAGTAGAAGTTAAATTACTTTGTCTATCCTTCACCTATAAAAGGATGAAGCCTCCATCATTGTAAGACATATTTTCTTTGATTTATGAAATATTTAGTGAGTTTGCTTTTGCAAGTGCTGATTACTTGTGCCTTCGAAGTCTTCTTCAACATAAGTTCGACGAGTTCTTGTGAGGGAGATTCACACTCTTGCTTGCCTAGATAATCGCATCTAGGAGGGTGGGTTAGAGCTGCTTGAGGTTGCTTGCTTAGATAATTGAGTCTAAGAGGGTGTCGAGGACAAAACAACATCAACAATTCGCAAGCCATCAACCTTCACTCCATCTCCACAAGCCATAAACAAAGCTGGAAATTTCATATTTGTTTTATCTATCCTCATCTTAATCTTTTTCAATCCTTTTACTTTTTGTTCTTATTAATCATCTTCTAATTTTCCTTCTTATCTTTGTTTCTTTGAATTTCGAACCTTGAATCTGAAATTTTCAAGAAAATCCATTCTCCTTTTTCTCTTGAATTTTCAGATCTGCCCATAACTTTCTTGATTGAGTCTAGAGCTCCTAGTTCTTGCAACAACTTGATTGAAGGCTTCCAAATCCAAGATTGCACTACTCTATCATTTCGTATCAGATTTGGGACGATTCTTGGCAAGAATTTTGGCGTTTTTGAAAAAAAAACTCAAAAATTAGGGAAGATTCGTCAAAACCAAACGAGTGAATTTTGAGCTGAAACTTTCCAGAATAGATCTACACCATTGGTAGAGTCACCACACAAAATTTCAGAATTTTTGGACTTTGGAAACACCTCGAACGAAGTGGATAAAGTTTCAGCCAAATTAGGGTTTTCTCCCTATTTTCATTATTTTTTCTTTAATTTTCGTTATTTTCAGTTTATTTACCTTGTAAAAAGAAAAAAAGAGAAAAAATTTAAAAAAATAAAAAAAGAAAAGAAAGAAAAGTGAGAAAGCTCATACCTAGCCACCAACCACCATCAAGATCACCATCATCAACCACCACAAACATCACTTTGAAGTGGATTCAACATTGGATTTCTTCCTTCAAGTTGTTTCTGGGTTTTGGGGTTATCATCTTTCTCTACTAATTCTTTTCTACTCTTAGTTTCTTAAGTTCCTTTGTTTTGCTTTTTCTTTCTTCTATTACGCAATTTAACACCTTCTCTTTTCTGGTGTGAGTAGGACTAAAAGTTGCATTCCAATCCTTCTTTCTTGCAACTATATTCAATTGGTGTCAAGCCTTTTCATTGGACTCCTAGTACAATTAGGACTCATTGTTAGGATTAAACTCCGATTGTAACTTGTTGACTTGTGGCAGGAAGGTCTTTAAAGAGCACGAGATCGGTTTACTTGCCTCGCTAAATATTTATTCTTGGAGTGTTTAGTGAGATTTCTAGTTTTCTTTTGCTTTTTACCTTTTAAATCTGAGTGTTTCAGGATGTCAGAAACGAGTAACAACGAAGAACCACATGAGGTGACTCTTTAAGAAGTTTCGGATACTCTCAATAAACTTGAACGAACTGTAACCTCATTGGCAACCAAGCTTGAGCACACTGATACAGTCGTGACCGCAATCACTCAAACCTAAGCGTCCAAATCTTGTTCCCATTCAGAATAGACAACAAAACCCCTTACATAGGCACAATCATCACATAGAACCGAGACGATCAACAAACACCTTAGACAAGCCAAAGATCATTGTACCACCTTTTCAAGGAAGGTATGACCCTGATTCTTATTGTGACTGGGAAAATCGAGTTGATCTTCTATTCGAGCATTATCAATGTCCCGAAGAGGATCAAGTTCCACTGTTGACTCTCAAATTCACTGAATATGCATCCATTTGGTGGTCCCAATTCGTCCGCAATCGGCGTCTCAATAGAGAAGCCAAGATAACCTCATGGGGAGAACTTAAAGAAGTCATGTGAGAACGATTTGTTCCCCCATTATATCAACGAGAGATCAAACAAAAGTTACAAAGGATCCGACAAGGCTGCAGAACTGTTGATGAGTATCTCAAAGAAATGGAATCATTGATGCAAAAAGCTGACATATAAGAGGATGAAGAGGATACAATGACTAGGTTTGTTATCGGACTCAATGACAACATTCTTGAGGTACTTGAACTCAAAACCTACTACACCCTTCAAGAGGCATTCCAATTCCACAACAATCGAAAAGCGCATCAAAGATCGACAAACGATCGACATCGACAGAAGAATTATCACTATGATAGAGGTACCACTCAACCTTTATCTCATTCTAATTCTTCTAAACCTTTGCTCGACTCAAGTAGACCAAAACAGAAAATTGAAACATCCAAGTCACTGGACAAAACCAAGACAAAAATCCCCATGTTGTCGGAAAACACACAAACACTCAAACAAGAGGATAGTGATAATGAACACATTAGACGAGATGACAATGCTTCTAATCCCTCATGTGAAGTAGTAGGTCCACTTGCTATACTCTCATCACCTCCCCACAAAGAAAGTAAGTGTAATTTTAACCCTTCATTTGATTCTTGTCCTATCATTCCGTTAGAAACAGTTTCTCCTAATACATGCATGAGCGGGGTCAAATTACTAATATTGGACAAGAAGCTGAATTTGTTCGATGCAAACAATAAAAGCCAAAACAGTGCACGCATAGGAGGTAAAAAACGATGCATCTTGGACAAGAAATTGAATCTGTTTGTAAAGTCTGGAAAGTCAGCCAACTTGCCACAAGTTTTTGGATGGGATCCAGGAATTTCTGAGTCAAGTTGTCTTCTAACAAATTGTCCGTCATTCAGTTACCTTTCCAACGCATCTTGAAACGCATCAATCGGACATCAGGAACTCAAGATACATCCAATTTACTGAAGATTGCGCATGCAGAAAACTGGATACGGGATCATTACGGGATTTTGTAAAATTCAGCCCAAAAGCTAACATATAAGGCTTTGGACGAATTAAACTTAGCCCAATATATTTATTATCATTTAAATTGATGTTTTTAGGGTTTTATATACTTTAGGAACCAGCCACCCAGCCTTTATCAGCTTATAACTTGCCTTATCACCCTATTCCTTGCCACACAAGCACAAGGAGTTTAAAGGCTGTTATTTTTTTTTAATTAGATTAGGTTTTCCTTGTTTTAGTAGAAGTTAAATTACTTTGTCTATCCTTCACCTATAAAAGGATGAAGCCTCCATCATTGTAAGGAAGATTTTCTTTGATTTATGAAATATTTAGTGAGTTTGTTTTTGCAAGTGCTGATTACTTGTGCCTTCGAAGTCTTCTTCAACATAATTTCGACGAGTTCTTGTGAGGGAGATCATCTTCACACTCTTGCTTGCCTAGATAATCGCGTCTAGGAGGGTGGGTTAGAGCCGCTTGAGGTTGCTTGCTTAGATAATTCCGTCTAAGATTTGCCGAGGATAAAACAACAACAACAATTCACAAGCCATCTTCATCTTCAACCTTCACACCATCTTCCATAATTCCATAAACAAAGCTGGAATTTCCAGATTTGTTTTACCTATCTTCTTCTCAATCTTTTTATATTCTTTTTATTTATATTCTTAATTACTTTGTCTATCCTTCACCTATTCTTTCTTCCATCATTGTAAGACAATTTTCTTTGATTTATGAAATATTTAGTGAGTTTGTTTTTTGCAAGTGCTGATTACTTGTGCCTTTGAAGTCTTCTTCAACATAAGTTCACAATCTTGTGAGGGAGATCATCTTTTCAATCACTTTGCTTGCCTAGATTTCTTTTGGGTTAGAGTCACTTGAGGTTGCTTTTTGCTTGGATAATTGAGTCTTTTTTATCAACATTTCATTTATCTTCATCTTCAAAATTCATTAAAAAGTCCATAATTCCATAAACAAAGACTGGAATTTTCAGAATTGTTTTACTTATCACTTTCTGAATATTCTTATTTCTTATTTTTTCCTTCATCTCGTCTTTCTTTCTTTCTTTAAATTTCCAGCCTTGAATCTGAAAAATTCAAGAAAATCCCTTCTCTTTTCTCTTGAATTTTCAGATCTGCCCAAACTTCCTTGTTTGAGTCTAGAGCTCCTAGTTCTTGCAACAACTTGATTGAAGGCTTTCAAATCGAAGATTGTGCTACTCTATCATTTGGTATCAGATTTGGGACGATTCTTGGCAAGAATTTTGGCATTTTTGGGAAAAAAAACTCGAAAATTAGGGAAAATTCGTCAAAACCAAACGAGTGAATTTTGAGCTGGAACTTTCCAGATCAGATATACACCATTGTTGGAGTCACCACGCAAAATTTCAGAATTTTTGGAGTTCGGGAACACCTCGATCGAAGTGGATAAAGTTTCAGCCATATTAGGGTTTTCCCCCTTCTTTAACCCTATTTTCATTATTTTTTTTCTTCAATTTTCGTTATTTTCAGTTTATTTACCTTGTAAAAAGAAAAAAAACAAGAGAAAAAAAATTAAAAATTAAAAAAGAAAAGAAAAGAAAGAAAAGTGAAGAAAAGTGAGAAAGCTTATACCTAGTCACCAACCACCATCAAGAATCATCAAGATCACCATCATCAACCACCACAAGCATCACATTGAAGTGGATTCAACATTGGATTTCTTCCTTCAAGTTGTTTCTGGGTTTTGGGGTTATCATCTTTCTCTACTAATTTTTTTTCTACTCTTAGTTTCTTAAGTTCCTTTGTTTTGTGTTTTCTTTCTTCTATTACGCAATTTAACACCTTCTCTTTTCTGGTGTGAGTAGGACTAAAAGTTGCATTCCAATCCTTCTTTCTTGCAACTATATTCAATTGGTGTCAAGCCTTTCATTGGACTCCTAGTACAATTAGGACTCATTGTTAGGATTAAACTCTGATTGTAACTTGTTGACTTGTGGCAGGAAGGTCTTTAAAGAGCACGAGATCGGTTTACTTGCCTCACTAAATATTTATTCCTTGGAGTGTTTAGTGAGATTTCTAATTTTCTTTTGCTTTTCACCTTTTAAATCTGAGTGTTTTGGGATGTCGAAAATTGAGTAACGACGGTTCCTACCACATGAGGTGACTCTTCAAGAAGTTTCAATACTCTCAATAAACATGAACGGATTGTAACCTCTTTGGCAGCCAAGCTTGAGCACATCGATACAGTCGTTTTAGCAATCACTCAAACCATTGGGAGATTAGAAACCACTTCAATTGCAAACGATACTGAAGAGCCTAAGGCGTCCAAATCTTGTTCCCATTCAGAATAGACGCCAAAACCCCTACATGGGCACAATCCTCGTGATAGAACCGAGACGAGCAACAAACACCTTAGCCAAACCAAAATCATGCATTGTACCACATTTTCAAGGAAGGCATGACCCTGATGCTTATTGTGATTGGGAAAATCGAGTTGATCTTCTATTCGAGCATTATCAATGCCCGAAGAGGATCAAGTTCCACTGTTGACTTTTCGAATTCATTGAATATGCATCCATTTGGTGGTCCCAATTGGTTCGCAATCAGCGTCTCAATGGAGAAGCCAAGATAACCTCATGGGGAGAACTTCAAAAAGTCATGCGAGAACGATTTGTTCCCCCATTATATGAATGAGAGATCAAACTAAAGTTACAAAGGATCCGACAAGGCTACAGAACTGTTAATGAGTATCTCAAAGAAATGGAATCATTGATGCAAAAAGCCATTTACAAGAGGATGAAGATTATACAATGACTAGGTTTGTTATCGGACTCAATGACAACATTCTTGAGGTACTTGAACTCAAAACCTACTACACCCTTCAAGAGGCATTCCAATTTGCCACGACAATAGAAAAGTGCATCAAAGATCAACAACGATATCGACAGAAGAATTATCACTATGACAGATGTACCACTCAACCTTTATCTCATTCTAATTCTTCTAAACCTTTGCTCGACTCAAGTAGACCAAAGCAGAAAATTGAAACATCCAAGTCACGAAAAAAAACCAAGACAAAAATCCCCATGTTGACGGAAAACACACAAACACTCAATCAAGAGGATAGTGATAATGAACACATTAGACAAGATGACAATGCTTCTAATCCCTCATGTGAAGTAGTAGGTCCACTTGCTATACTCTCATCACCTCCCCACAAAGAAAGTAAGTGTAATTCTAACCCTTCATTTGATTCTTGTCCTATCATTCAGTTAGAAACACTTTCTCCTCTACAGAAATTGTACATTGATGATAATTTTTGTGAGATGGATATGGATGATGAGATACAAAAGACTAAGAGTAAAGAGGCCGAGAGTCAAAAAGTCAAATTAATGGCCCAAATTTGGTGAGTGAAAATACATATGAGGTAAAAGTCACACAAAAAGCCCAAAAGAAAAAGACAAGAAAAAGAACGTGGTGAGTGATTTTGTTTTGCCTAATCCTTACAAATGTTCGAGTAGTGTTGTCTTATTTTTTCAGGATTTTATTGAACCATTTAGAGGAGCTCAATTAGATCACTCCACATACAACAAAAAGCCTTTTCAATTGAAGTTGATGATTGTTCTCTCATTGCCGATTTAGATTCGAGGACGAATCCTTTTAAGGAGTGGGGGAATGATACATGCATGAGCAGGGTCAAATTACTAATATTGGACAAGAAGCTGAATTTGTTCGATGCAAACAACAAAAGCCAAAACAAAGCACACATAAGAGGTCAAAAACAATGCATCTTGGACAAGAAATTGAATCTGTTTGTGAAGTCTGGAAAGTCAGCCAACTTACGACGAGTTTTCGGATGGGATCCAAGCATTTCTGGGTCGAGTTGTCTTCTAACATATTTTCATAATTCAGTTACCTTTCCAATGCATCTTGAAACGTGTCAATCAGACATCGAAAACTAAAGATACGTCCAATTTACTGAAGACTGGGAATGGAGAAAAATACGGGATTATTATGGGATTTTGTAAAATTCAGCCCAAAAGCTTAAATATAAGGCTTTGGACGAATTAAACTTAGCCCAATGTATTTATTATCATTTAAATTAATGTTTTTAGGGTTTTATATACTTTAGAAACCAGCCACCCAGCCCTTATCAGCTTATCACTTACCTTATCACCCTATTCCTTGCCACACAAGCACAAGGAGTTTAAAGGCTATTATTTTATTATTATTTTTAATTAGATTAGGTTTTCCTTATTTTAGTAGAAGTTAAATTACTTTGTCTATCCTTCACCTATAAAAGGATGAAGCCTCCATCATTGTAAGACAGATTTTCTTTGATTTATGAAATATTTAGTGAGTTTGTTTTTGCAAGTGCTGATTACTTGTGCCTTCGAAGTCTTCTTCAACATAAGTTCGACGAGTTCTTGTGAGGGAGATCATCTTCACACTCTTGCTTGCCTAGATAATCGCGTCTACAAGGGTGGGTTAGAGTCGGTTGAGGTTGCTTGCATAGATAATTGAGTCTAAGAGGGTGTCGAGGACAAAACAACATCAACAATTCGCAAGTCATCTTCAACCTTCACACCATCACACAATCTTCCATAATTCCATAAACAAAGCTGGAATTTTCAGATTTGTTTTACTTATCTCTTTCTCAATCTTTTTTTATATTCTTTGTAGAAGTTAAATTACTTTGTCTATCCTTCACCTATAAAACGATGAAGCCTCCATCATTGTAAGACAGATTTTCTTTGATTTATGAAATATTTAGTGAGTTTGTTTTTGCAAGTGCTGATTACTTGTGCCTTTGAAGTCTTCTTCAACATAAGTTCGACAAGTTCTTGTGAGGGAGATCATCTTCACACTCTTGCTTGCCTAGATAATCGCGTCTAGGAGGGTGGGTTAGAGTCACTTGAGGTTGCTTGCTTAGATAATTGAGTCTAAGAGGGTGCCGAGGACAAAACAATATCAACATTTCGCAACCCATCTTCATCTTCAACCTTCACACCATCTTCCATAATTCCATAAACAAAGCTGGAATTTTCAGAATTGTTTTACTTATCACTTTCTCAATCTCTTTTTATATTCTTATTTCTTATCATATAATCCTTCATCTTGTCTTTCTTTCTTTAGATTTCCAGCCTTGAATCTGAAAATTTGAAGAAAATCCCTTCTATTTTCTCTTGAATTTTCAAATCTGCCCAAACTTACTTGATTGAGTCTAGAGCTCCTAGTTATTTGCAACAACTTGATTGAAGGCTTCCAAATCCAAGATCGTGCTACTCTATCATTTGATATCAGATTTGGGACGATTCTTGGCAAGAATTTTGGCGTTTTGGGGAAAACTAAAAAATTAGGGAAAATTTGTCAAAATCAAACGAGTGAATTTTGAGCTGAAAATTTCCAGATCATATCTACACCGTTGGAGGAATCACCACACAAAATTTAAGAATATTTTGACTTCGGAACACCTCGAACGAAGTGGATAAAGTTTCAGCAAAATTAGGGTTTTCCCCCATACTTTAACCATATTTTCATTATTTTTTTCTACAATTTTCGTTATTTTCAGTTTTTTTACTTTGTAAAAAGAGAAAAAAAGAAAAAATAAAAAAGTGAAGAAAAGTGAGAAAGCTCATACCTAGCCACCAACCACCATCAAGAATCACCAAGATCACCATCATCAACCACCACAAGCATCACATTGAAGTGGATTCAACATTGGATTTCTTCCTTCAAGTTGTTTTTGGGTTTTGGGGTTATCATTTTTCTCTACTAATTTTTTTCTACTCTTAGTTTCTTAAGTTCCTTTGTTTTGCTTTTTCTTTCTTCTATTACGCAATTTAACACATTCTCTTTTCTGGTGTGAGTAGGACTAAAAGTTGCATTACAATCCTTCTTTCTTGCAACTATATTCAATTGGTGTCAAGCCTTTCATTGGACTCCTAGTACAATTAGGACTCATTGTTAGGATTAAACACCGATTGTAACTTGTTGCCTTGTGGCAGGAAGGTCTTTAAAGAGCACAAGATCGGTTTACTTGCTTCGCTAAATATTTATTCCTTGGAGTGTTTAGTGAGATTTCTAGTTTTCTTATGCTTTTACCTTTTAAATCTGAGTGTTTTCGGATGTCAGAAACGAGTAACGACGAAGAACCACATGAGGTGACTCTTCAAGAAGTTTCGTATACTCTCAATAAACTTGAACGGACTGTAACCTCATTGGCAACCAAGCTTGAGCATATCGATACAGTCGTGACCGCAATCACTCAAACCATTGGGAGATTAGAAACCACTGCTATCGTAAGCGATACTGAGGAGCCTAAGCGTCCAAATCTTGTTCCCATTCAGAATAGACGCCAAAACCCCCTACATAGGCATAATCCTCGTACAAAACCGAGACGAGCAACAAACACCTTAGCCAAACCGAAGATCATTGTACCAACTTTTCAAGGAAGGTATGACCCTGTTGCTTATTGTGACTGGGAAATCGAGTTGATATTCTATTCGAGCATTATCAACGTCCTGAAGAGGATCAAGTTCCATTGTTGACTTTCGAATTCATTAAATATGCATCCATTTGGTAGTCCCAATTGGTCTGCAATCGATATCTCAATAGAGAAGCCAAGATAACCTCATGGTGAGAACTTAAAAACGTCACGCGAGAAGGATTTGTTCCCCCATTATATCAACGAGAGATCAAACAAAAGTTACAAAGGATCCGACAAGGCCGCAGAACTTTTGATGAGTATCTCAAAGAGATGGAATCATTGATGCAAAAAGCTGACATACAAGAGGATGAAGATGATACATTGACTAGGTTTGTTATCAGACTCAATGACAACATTCTTGAGGTACTTGAACTCAAAACCTACTACACCCTTCAAAAGGCATTCCAATTCGCCATGACAATCGAAAAGCGCATCAAAGAACGACAAAGATATCGACATAAGAATTATCACTATGACAGAGGTACCACTCAACCTTTATCTCATTCTAATTCTTCTAAACCTTTGCTCGACTCAAGTAGACCAAAGCAGAAAATTGAAACATCCAAGTCACTAGACAAAACCAAGACAAAAATCACCATGTTGACAGAAAACACTCAAACAAGAGGATAGCGATAATGAACACATTAGACAAGATGACAATGCTTCTAATCCCTCATATGAAGTAGAAGGTCCACTTGCTATACTCTCATCACCTTCCCCACAAAGAAAGTAAGGGTAATTCTAACCCTTCATTTGATTGTTGTCCTATCATTCCGTTAGAAACACTTTCTCCTCTACAGAAATTATACATTGATGATAATTTTTGTGAGATGGATATAGGATGTGAGATACAAAAGACTGAGAGTAAAGAGGCCGAGAGTGAAAAAAGTCAAATTAACGGCCCAAATTTGGTGATTGCAAATACATATGAGGTAAATGTCACACAAAACCCAAAAGAAAAAAAGACAAGAAAAAGAACGCGATGAGTGATTTTGTTTTGACTAATCCTTACAAATGTTCGAGTAGTGCTGTCTTATTTTTTTAGGATTTTGTTGAACCATTGAGAGGAGCTCAATTAGATCACTCCACATACAACAAAGAAGCCTTTTCAACTGAAGTTGATGATTGTTCTCTCATTGCCGATTTAGATTTGAGGACGAATCCTTTTGAGGAGTGGGGGAATGATACATGCATGAGCAGGGTCAAATTACTAATATTGGACAAGAAGATGAATTTGTTCGATGCAAACAATAAAATCCAAAACAATGCACACATTAAGAGGTCAAAAACGATGCATCTTGTACAAGAAATTGAATGTTTGTGAAGTCTGGAAAGTCAGCCAAATTGCGACGAGTTTTCGGATGGGATCCAGGCATTTCGGGGTCGAGTTGTCTTCTAACAAATTGTCCATCATTAAGTTACCTTTCCAATGCATCTTGAAACGCATCAATCGGACATTGAAAACTCAAGATACGCCCAATTTACTCAAGACTGCGCATGCAGATAATTGGATACGGGATTATTACGGGATTTTGTAAAATTCAGCCCAAAAGCTTAAATATAAGGCTTTGGACGAATTAAACTTAGCCCAATGTATTTATTATAATTTAAATTAATGTTTTTAGGTTTTTATATACTTTAGGAACCAGCCACCCAGCCCTTATCAGCTTATCACTTGCATTATCACCCTATTCCTAGCCACACAAGCACAAGGAGTTTAAAGGCTGTTATTTTATTATTATTTTTAATTAGATTAGGCTTTCCTTGTTTTAGTAGAAGTTAAATTACTTTGTCTATCCTTCACCTATAAAATGATGAAGCCTCCATCATTGTAAAACAGATTTTCTTTGATTTATGAAATATTTAGTGAGTTTGTTTTTGCAAGTGCTGATTACTTGTGCCTCCGAAGTCTTCTTCAACATAAGTTCGAAGAGTTCTTGTGAGGGAGATCATCTTCACACTCTTGCTTGCCTAGATAATCGCGTCTAGGAGGGTGGGTTAGAGCCGCTTGAGGTTGCTTGCTTAGATAATTGAGTCTAAGAAGCTGCCGAGGACAAAACAACATCAAGAATTCGCAAGCCATCTTCATCTTCAACCTTCACACCATCTTCCACAATTCCATAAACAAAGCTGGAATTTCTAGATTTGTTTTACTTATCTCTTTCTCAATCTTTTTAATCTTTTTTATATTCTTATTTCTTATCATATAATCCTTCATCTTGTCTTTCTTTCTTTAAATTTCTTATTTCTTATCATATAATCCTTCATTTAATCTTTTTTATATTCTTATCATTTAATCTTTTTTATATTCTTATTTCTTTAAATTTCTTATCATTTAATCTTTTTTATATTCTTATTTCTTATCATATAATCCTTCATCTTGTCTTTCTTTCTTTAAATTTCCAGCCTTGAATCTGAAAATTTCAAGAAAATCCCTTCTATTTTCTCTTGAATTTTCAGACATGCCCAAACTTCCTTGATTGAGCCTAGAGCTCCTAGTTCTTGCAACAACTTGATTGAAGGCTTCCAAATCCAAGATTACGCTACTCTATCATTCACTCTTCGATCGAACTACCAAGGCCTCCCCAAAAGTAAATGGCTGGTGTGCATGGGTACAACATCACATAGGACCTCGTCCTTGTACCTACTGATGGAAAATGGTACAAGTACCTGCTTGGTCACCTTCAATTCCCCACCATTATTAAGCCATTGAAGCTTATTCGGGTGTGGGTGTTTTGTTGTCACCAATCCAAGTCTGTACACCATTAACGTGCTGGCAACATTAGTACAACTTCCTCCATCAATAATCCTAAAACATGCCTTCCCAATGTTACGGTAGCGTGTATGAAAGATATTCTCTCATTGCTAGTCACCTTGCACCATTTGTGTATTTAGACTCCTCTTCACAACGAGTACTTCTCCTTCAGCATGAGGGTCTAAGTCTTCGTCATCTTCACTTATGGCATCAACTTCTTCTTTTCCTGATTCAGATTCAATCTCGCCACTTCCTCGAATCACCATAGTATTCCTATTTGGGCACTGACTAGCTACATGTCCCCTTCCAAGACATTTGAAGCATTGAATATCCCTGGATCGATTCGGTGTAGCTTGTGGTTTTTCTTTGTTCTCATTAATAGTCTTGTTGGGTTTTGATGTCCCAATGTTTTCCTTGAACTGATTTGGTTTGTATGGCACTTTTGGAGCAATCTATCCCCATTTAGAATTCTGACTCCATCTAGAAGTAGAAGAGTTGTTTCAGGACGTATATTTATGTTTAAATTGTTGTTCCACCTTTATAGCCAAGTGAACCAATTCTTCTAAGTCCACATAGTATTGCAAATCCATGGCGTCGGCTATGTCTTGATTTAGCCCTGAAATGAACCTTGCCATGGTAGATTCAGTGTCTTCCTCCACATTTGCTCGTATCATTGCCATCTCCATCTCTTTAAAATAATCTTTCACGCTCATGTTGCTTTATTTGAGGTTCTGGAGTTTCTGCATTAATTCTTGATGATAGTAGGCTGGTATAAATTTCTTCCTCATTATGCCTTTCATTTCCTCCCACGTGGACACCAGACGTTCTCCATTTCGTCGCCTGTTCATGGTTAATTGGTTCCACCAAACTATGCATATTTAGTGAATTCAGTGGATGCTATTTTTACCTTCTTTTGCTCAAAGTAATTGTGACAATCAAAGATGTGTTTGATCTTCTGCTCCCATTCAAGATAAGCCTCCGGATCGGTTTTCCCTTGAAATGGCAGAATGTTCATCTTTATATTTGCAAGGTTATCATCACACCTTTCTTGATTCCTCCGATGTGGGCATTGATTTTGTACAACGGCGTACCGTTCATTGTCGTCCACAATTTCCTCTTCTTGGACACCTTGTGTTGGGTTACCTTGAGCTAAAGCAGTTGGGGCTCCCACAGATTTCTCTTCAAGGTCGTCAATCCGCTCATGTATTGATACATGCATGAGCGGGGTCAAATTACTAATATTGGACAAGAAGCTGAATTTGTTCGATGCAAACAATAAAAGCCAAAACAGTGCACGCATAGGAGGTCAAAAACGATGCATCTTGGACAAGAAAATTGAATCTGTTTGTAAAGTCTGGAAAGTCAGCCAACTTACGAAGATAAGAGGGAAGATAAGATGATGATTAATAAGAATAAAAACAAGATTTAAAAAGATTAAGATAAGCATATACGTAAAACAAATCTGGAAATTCCAGCTTTGTTTATGGAATTATGGAAGATGGTGTGAAGGTTGAAGATGAAGATGGCTTACGAATTGTTGATTTTGTTTTGGCCATTATTGTTTGCATCGAACAAATTCAGCTTCTTGTCCAATATGAGCAATTTAACCCCGCTCATGCATGTATCAGTTTTCCTTGTTTTAGTAGAAGTTAAATTACTTTGTCTATCCTTCACCTATAAAAGGATGAAGCCTCCATCATTGTAAGGGAGATTTTCTTTGATTTATGAAATATTTAGTGAGTTTGTTTTTGCAAGTGCTGATTACTTGTGCCTTCGAAGTCTTCTTCAACATAAGTTCGACGAGTTCTTATGAGGGAGATCATCTTCACACTCTTGCTTGCCTAGATAATCGCGTCTAGGAGGGTGGATTAGAGCCGCTTGAGGTTGCTTGCTTAGATAATTGAGTCTAAGAGGGTGCCGAGGACAAAACAACATCAACAATTCACAAGCCATCTTCATCTTCAACCTTCACACCATCTTCCATAATTCTATAAACAAAGCTAGAATTTTCAGATTTGTTTTACCTATCTTCTTCTTAATCTTTTCTCATCTTTTTACTTACATTCTTATTTCTTATCATCTTCTAATCCTCCATCTCGTTTTTCTTGCTTTAAATTTCCAGCCTTGAATGATATGAACGTCAATGGCAAAGACCCAGAGAAGTACCCAGGTGGCCCCATTACTCGAGCAAGGGCCAAGGAGTTCCAAGCAGCCATGGAAAATATGTTTACATCAAGCTTGGAACGTGAGAAAGAAGAAATAATAAGGGAGGAACACTTTACTTTGCTTATGCATGAATTTGCATGAGTATTTAAAGTTTGCATAACATTCATTGCATTCAATAAACATGTTGTTCATTAAAGCATGCGTTGCATTTAAACATGTAGTTCATTTAGTTATACACTTCATTTAACTAAGTAGTTCATTGATTAAACTAGTTCATTCAAGATTATTAGTTCATTGAATAAAGTTAGTTCATTAATTAAACTAGTTCATTCATCAAACTAGCTCATTTATTAAACTAACTCTTAATTGTTTACATGCATGTTTTCAATTAAAGATTGAATAAAGTTTACCTTTGTGTCTAGGTGCATGAGGGAAGATGAACGGTTTTACCAGATGCAAGAATATCAGCAGAATGTCTTCCAATTCTGGATGCGATACAGACGTGTTTGGATCCAGAAATCAATTGGACGTTATTCCTCCATCTCTTAGCTTTCCAATGCCTTTTGAATCACCTCAATCCGATATCGGGAGCTTGAGATACGAATGATTTACTGAAGACAGTGCAGGCTGAAATTTTTATTACGGAATTTTATGCATGGATGATTTGAATGAATTTGAGCCAAGGAAGAGTTCTTTCATCTTCTACCAAGAGACAAGCAATTGATGGCCATCTTAATTCAGCAAATTCAAGGCATTCAAGGTTGATGTTATTACCATTCAAGTGGGGTTTCAAAATTCATTGAGGAGACATGAAATGAAGGCTGGATGAAACTCACCTTTTATGACATTCAAGTCATATTAATCAGCTTGGAAGATGAAGAGTTGCACTTAAACTGGACAGCAAGGATGTCTACATTCATCCTTGTCCACATTCATCCCCTTTCTCTTCATATGATAGCAAAACAAGGCAGCCCAAGAGTCCTTCTTAATTTGGACGAAAATATGACTAAATTCAACCTCAATTTGTCTAAACTAATCAGCTTTGAAGATGAGAAGAAAGGACAAAGCATTCATGTGTATTCAAGTGCATTAAGATGAGCATTCATCTTTCTTGTAACACCTTTTCATATTCTGCCTACTTCTACTATAAATAGGCATCTTTAGGATCATTGTAAGACACACTTTGAATATATAAAACATCTTTGAAAGATTGCTTTCATTCTTGTTCTCTTGTGGAACTTTATCGGCTTCAAGTTAGTCTTGTAGTCTTCATCCATTTCCCTTTTGTTATAGCGTTGGTTCCTAGCTCATCTATAGCTAGTGGGTCACGTTCCATATCCTACCACTTCATTTCCACTTTATTATATTGCTGGTTCCTAACTCTTTATAGTTAGGGGGTCACAATCCATCCTTTGAATTTCTTCATCTTAACGCCAACACACCCCATCATCTTCACCTACATTTTCATCTTTTATTTTTTTCTTCCATAATCACAACTATCACTCTTCCTACACCCCTTCTACATATCTTTCATCCCATTATTTCTATTTCTTATTTATCTATTTCTACTTACATTGTTGTTTGAGTAATTTCAGAATACATTCAAAGCATCTGCAGTTCTTACTAGAATCACGATCGGGCATTCACATATATGATTCAAAACTCATAGTCGAGATCATATCATTTGGTATCAGAGCCTAGACGATTCAGTAAGCGTATTATTTTTCTCTCTCCGGTTAGTAAAAAAAATCAAAAAAAAAATCAAAAAAATCTTAAAGAGGGAGGGAGCAGTCTATTCTTGTTTAAAAAAAATTACAATACATCATTTCTTATTGCTGAATTACAAATTCCTTTACCTATTCTTAGTAATTCTTTCTTTTGAAGCCATTATCCTTTTATTATTCATCATTCTCCTACCAAGCTAGAATTGTTTCAGCCAAGTCCCACGAGACACTTGTAAGCCTTGAGGAAGTTCCCAAAAGGACTTGAAAATAAAGCACGAGTGGTAAAAGGCATGAGTGTGCATTAAGGGGAAAAGCCTAACCCGAGTGAAACACGAGTGTGAGTGCATTTTCTTTGGAGTGGAAAGGTGAGATTTTGTGTTAGTAAGGTTTAATTTCTTTTGTTTCTTTATCTAACATGTCACAAAGATCTGGTCATAGTGGTGAAGGAGTTCCCAATTTGCAAAATCAGGCTATGCTTCAAGCAATGGCCAAAATGGTCCAAGAGCAATTGGAGCCCCTAATTGAACGAATAGACCAGCTTGAAATTTCACAAGCTAATCAGGGTAATGAGGAGTATCCTGAAGAAGTTGAAGTAGATGATGTGCAAGATCAAGTATCCCAACATAGCATGGTACAACAAGGCCAGAGAGCTCGACCACGAGTAGACGATAATCTCAGCAACATCAAGATTACCATTCCTCCTTTTCAAGGAAGAACGGATCCTGAAACCTATCTTGCATGGGAAAAGAAGGTTGAGCACATTTTTGAGTGCCATAACTATTCAGAGCTTAAAAAGGTAAAACTCGCTGCCATTGAGTTTACGGATTATGCACTAATATGGTGGGATCAATTGACATCAAGTAGGAGACGCAATGGAGAACATCCTATCACTACATGGGATGAAATGAAAGCGGTGATGCGAAGGCGATTCATTCCAACCCACTACCATCGAGAGTTATTCAACCGTCTTCAAAATCTTTCACAAGGTAACAAAGTGTTGAAGATTACTACAAAGAGATGGAGGTGTCCATGATTCGAGCCAACATCGACGAGGATCGAGAAGCCACAATGGCAAGATTCCTAGCGGGACTAAATCCGGACATTGCGAACGTGGTCGAGTTGCAACATTATGTGGAGATGGAAGACATGGTGCATATGGCCATGAAAGTGGAAAAACAGCTCAAAAGAAAGGGTGCCACACGATCTTATGGGAGTTCAACATCAAAATGGGGGCAAAGTTCATACAAGAAGACTCCTCCAATACCGTCCCACGAAAAAGGAGGACCACCGAAAGGAAGTAAGCCCATTGCGAAACCAGCAAGGGTAAGACTACCGCTACTCCAAATCGTTCCCGTGACATACAATGTTTTAAGTGTTTGGGGCGTGGACACATTGCAAGCCAATGTCCGAACCGCAACACCATGCTTCTTCGAGATGATGGAGAAGTTGAATCGGAACAAGAAGAGGATGAGAATGAAGATGTTGCCATCGAAGAAGAAGAATTAGAGTATGGCGTGGAAGGAGAGGTTCTTGTTGTCAAAAGAAGCCTAAACGTACAATCCGTTGGAGGAAATGAACAACGAGAAAATATCTTCCATACTCGTTGCCATGTTGGAGGAAAGGTATGCTTTGTTATTATTGATGGTGGTAGTTGCACTAATGTTGCTAGTACCTTAATGGTAGATACACTTGGCTTGGCAACAACAAAGCATCCACAACCTTATAAGCTACAATGGCTCAACGATGGAGGAGAACTCAAGGTGACCAAACAAGTTCGAATTGTTTTCTCTATTGGGAAGTACAAAGACGAGGTATTATGCGATGTCGTTCCAATGCACGCAAGCCATTTATTACTTGGAAGGCCTTGGCAATTTGATAGGCGAGTGATCCATGACGGGTATACCAACCGGTATACGTTCACCCATGAAGCAAAGAAGATCACTTTAGCCCCACTTTCTCCAAAACAAATACATGAAGACCAAATTTTATTGAGAGGAAAAATTGAAAAAGCCAAAGAGAGAGAGACCAAAATGGAGGTGGACAAAGAGAAGGTTAAAGCCATTGAAGAGTGGCCACGACCAGCAAGCATTTCTCAAGTTAGGAGCTTCCATGGACTTGCAAGTTTTTATCAAGATTCGTCCCCAACTTCAGCACCATAGCCGCCCCACTAACAAGTGTTATTAAGAAGAATTCTAAATTCTTTTGGGGGGAAGATCAAGAGAAGTCCTTTAATAGCATTAAAGATTGTTTAATACATGCCCCTTTACTTGCTCTACCTGATTTTAATCTAACTTTTGAAATTGAATGTGATGCATCAGGTGTAGGAATTGGAGCAGTTTTGTCTCAAGGTGGACGTCCTATAGCCTATTTCAGTGAAAAATTAAGTGGAGCTACGCTTAATTACCCTACCTATGACAAGGAGATGTATGCTCTTGTGAGGGCAATGGAAACATGGCAACATTACCTTTGGCCTAAGGAGTTCATCATTCACACTGATCATGAGGCATTGAAACATATCCGGGGGCAGCATAAACTCAACAAAAGGCATGCCAAATGGGTGGAGTTTCTTGAAACTTTCCCATATGTTATCAAGTACAAGAAAGGTAAGGAGAATATAGTTGCCGATGCATTGTCACGGAGGTATATTCTTTTAAACACTTTGGAATCTAAGTTATTGGGTTTTGTTTTTATTAAAGACTTATATGTCTCTGACTCTGATTTTGGAGAGATTTACAAAGCTTGTGAGAAAAGGTCAATTGAAAAATACTATAAGCATGATGGTTTCCTATTTAAGGAAGGAAGACTATGCATCCCTCAAGGTTTCATGCGTGAATTGCTAACTAAGGAAGCTCATGGAGGAGGATTAATGGGACATTTTGGGATAGCAAAGACTTTGGCTATACTTCAAGAGCACCTATATTGGCCTAAAATGAAACGAGATGTGGAGAGGTTGTGTGAGCGATGCATCACTTGCAGGAAGGCCAAATCTAAAGTCATGCCACATGGACTTTACACACCACTACCCATACCGGAAGCACCATGGATGGATATTTCAATGGATTTTGTGCTAGGGCTTCCACGTACCAAGAATAACAAAGATTCCATCTTTGTAGTTGTGAATAGATTCTCCAAAATGGCTCATTTCATTCCCTGTAACAAAACTAATGATGCCTCACATATTGCTACTTTGTTTTTCAGGGAAATCTTAAGGTTACATGGCATACCAAGAACTATTGTGTCTGATCGGGATGTGAAGTTCTTAAGTCACTTTTGGAGAGCCCTATGGAGTAAGATTGGTACTAAGTTACTATTCTCCACCACTTGCCACCCTCAAACGGATGGCCAAACTGAAGTGGTGAACCGAGTACTTTCTATGTTACTTGATCCATCATTAGGAAGAATTTGAAAACATGGGAGGAGAGTTTACCACATGTGGAGTTTGCATACAACCGTTCGATCCATAGTACTACAGGGCGCGCCTTTTTGAAGTGGTGTATGGATTCAATCCATTAACACCGATAGACTTGTTACCATTACCCGCTGATCAAATTGTGAATAAAGATGGACTTAATAAAGCTGAATTTGTTAAGAAGCTTCATCAACAAGTGCGGAGAACATTGAAAAACGAACCAAGCAATATGAGCAGCAAGCAAATAAGGGTCGTAAGCGAATTTCCTTTGAGCCAGGGGATTGGGTGTGGCTGCACATGAGGAAAGAAAGGTTCGGCTCAACGAAAGTCCAAATTAATGCCTCGGGAGATGGACCATTCCAAATAGTCAAGAAGATCAATGACAATGCCTATCAATTAGATCTTCCAGGTGAGTTTAATGTTAGTGCAACCTTCAATGTTGCTGACCTATCTCCTTATGATGTAGATGACGATTTGGGGACAAATCGCCTTAAAGAGGGAGGGACTGATATGAACGTCAATGGCAAAGACCCAGAGAAGTACCCAGGTGGCCCCATTACTCGAGCAAGGGCCAAGGAGTTCCAAGCAGCCATGGAAAATATGTTTACATCAAGCTTGGAACGTGAGAAAGAAGAAATAATAAGGGAGGAACACTTTACTTTGCTTATGCATGAATTTGCATGAGTATTTAAAGTTTGCATAACATTCATTGCATTCAATAAACATGTTGTTCATTAAAGCATGCGTTGCATTTAAACATGTAGTTCATTTAGTTATACACTTCATTTAACTAAGTAGTTCATTGATTAAACTAGTTCATTCAAGATTATTAGTTCATTGAATAAAGTTAGTTCATTAATTAAACTAGTTCATTCATCAAACTAGCTCATTTATTAAACTAACTCTTAATTGTTTACATGCATGTTTTCAATTAAAGATTGAATAAAGTTTACCTTTGTGTCTAGGTGCATGAGGGAAGATGAACGGTTTTACCAGATGCAAGAATATCAGCAGAATGTCTTCCAATTCTGGATGCGATACAGACGTGTTTGGATCCAGAAATCAATTGGACGTTATTCCTCCATCTCTTAGCTTTCCAATGCCTTTTGAATCACCTCAATCCGATATCGGGAGCTTGAGATACGAATGATTTACTGAAGACAGTGCAGGCTGAAATTTTTATTACGGGAATTTTATGCATGGATGATTTGAATGAATTTGAGCCAAGGAAGAGTTCTTTCATCTTCTACCAAGAGACAAGCAATTGATGGCCATCTTAATTCAGCAAATTCAAGGCATTCAAGGTTGATGTTATTACCATTCAAGTGGGGGTTTCAAAATTCATTGAGGAGACATGAAATGAAGGCTGGATGAAACTCACCTTTTTATGACATTCAAGTCATATTAATCAGCTTGGAAGATGAAGAGTTGCACTTAAACTGGACAGCAAGGATGTCTACATTCATCCTTGTCCACATTCATCCCCTTTCTCTTCATATGATAGCAAAACAAGGCAGCCCAAGAGTCCTTCTTAATTTGGACGAAAATATGACTAAATTCAACCTCAATTTGTCTAAACTAATCAGCTTTGAAGATGAGAAGAAAGGACAAAGCATTCATGTGTATTCAAGTGCATTAAGATGAGCATTCATCTTTCTTGTAACACCTTTTCATATTCTGCCTACTTCTACTATAAATAGGCATCTTTAGGATCATTGTAAGACACACTTTGAATATATAAAACATCTTTGAAAGATTGCTTTCATTCTTGTTCTCTTGTGGAACTTTATCGGCTTCAAGTTAGTCTTGTAGTCTTCATCCATTTCCCTTTTGTTATAGCGTTGGTTCCTAGCTCATCTATAGCTAGTGGGTCACGTTCCATATCCTACCACTTCATTTCCACTTTATTATATTGCTGGTTCCTAACTCTTTATAGTTAGGGGTCACAATCCATCCTTTGAATTTCTTCATCTTAACGCCAACACCCCATCATCTTCACCTACATTTTCATCTTTTATTTTTTTTTCTTCCATAATCACAACTATCACTCTTCCTACACCCCTTCTACATATCTTTCATCCCATTATTTCTATTTCTTATTTATCTATTTCTACTTACATTGTTGTTTGAGTAATTTCAGAATACATTCAAAGCACTGCAGAGTTCTTACTAGAATCACGATCGGGCATTCACATATATGATTCAAAACTCATAGTCGAGATCATATCATTTGGTATCAGAGCCTAGACGATTCAGTAAGCGTATTATTTTTCTCTCTCCCGGGTTAGTAAAAAAATCAAAAAAAAATCAAAAAAAAAATCTTAAAGAGGGAGGGAGCAGTCTATTCTTGTTTAAAAAAAATTACAATACATCATTTCTTATTGCTGAATTACAAATTCCTTTACCTATTCTTAGTAATTCTTTCTTTTTGAAGCCATTATCCTTTTATTATTCATCATTCTCCTACCAAGCTAGAATTGTTTCAGCCAAGTCCACGAGACACTTGTAAGCCTTGAGGAAGTTCCCAAAAGGACTTGAAAATAAAGCACGAGTGGTAAAAGGCATGAGTGTGCATTAAGGGGAAAAGCCTAACCCGAGTGAAACACGAGTGTGAGTGCATTTTCTTTGGAGTGGAAAGGTGAGATTTTGTGTTAGTAAGGTTTAATTTCTTTTGTTTCTTTATCTAACATGTCACAAAGATCTGGTCATAGTGGTGAAGGAGTTCCCAATTTGCAAAATCAGGCTATGCTTCAAGCAATGGCCAAAATGGTCCAAGAGCAATTGGAGCCCCTAATTGAACGAATAGACCAGCTTGAAATTTCACAAGCTAATCAGGGTAATGAGGAGTATCCTGAAGAAGTTGAAGTAGATGATGTGCAAGATCAAGTATCCCAACATAGCATGGTACAACAAGGCCAGAGAGCTCGACCACGAGTAGACGATAATCTCAGCAACATCAAGATTACCATTCCTCCTTTTCAAGGAAGAACGGATCCTGAAACCTATCTTGCATGGGAAAAGAAGGTTGAGCACATTTTTGAGTGCCATAACTATTCAGAGCTTAAAAGGTAAAACTACGCTGCCATTGAGTTTACGGATTATGCACTAATATGGTGGGATCAATTGACATCAAGTAGGAGACGCAAATGGAGAACATCCTATCACTACATGGGATGAAATGAAAGCGGTGATGCGAAGGCGATTCATTCCAACCCACTACCATCGAGTTATTCAACCGTCTTCAAAATCTTTCACAAGGTAACCAAGTGTTGAAGATTACTACAAAGAGATGGAGGTGTCCATGATTCGAGCCAACATCGACGAGGATCGAGAAGCCACAATGGCAAGATTCTAAGCGGGACTAAATCCGGACATTGCGAACGTGGTCGAGTTGCAACATTATGTGGAGATGGAAGACATGGTGCATATGGCCATGAAAGTGGAAAAACAGCTCAAAAGAAAGGGTGCCACACGATCTTATGGGAGTTCAACATCAAAATGGGGGCAAAGTTCATACAAGAAGACTCCTCCAATACCGTCCCACGAAAAAGGAGGACCACCCGAAAGGAAGTAAGCCCATTGCGAAACCAGCAAGGGTAAGACTACCGCTACTCCAAATCGTTCCCGTAACATACAATGTTTTAAGTGTTTGGGGCGTGGACACATTGCAAGCCAATGTCCGAACCGCAACACCATGCTTCTTCGAGATGATGGAGAAGTTGAATCGGAACAAGAAGAGGATGAGAATGAAGATGTTGCCATCGAAGAAGAAGAATTAGAGTATGGCGTGGAAGGAGAGGTTCTTGTTGTCAAAAGAAGCCTAAACGTACAATCCGTTGGAGGAAATGAACAACGAGAAAATATCTTCCATACTCGTTGCCATGTTGGAGGAAAGGTATGCTTTGTTATTATTGATGGTGGTAGTTGCACTAATGTTGCTAGTACCTTAATGGTAGATACACTTGGCTTGGCAACAACAAAGCATCCACAACCTTATAAGCTACAATGGCTCAACGATGGAGGAGAACTCAAGGTGACCAAACAAGTTCGAATTGTTTTCTCTATTGGGAAGTACAAAGACGAGGTATTATGCGATGTCGTTCCAATGCACGCAAGCCATTTATTACTTGGAAGGCCTTGGCAATTTGATAGGCGAGTGATCCATGACGGGTATACCAACCGGTATACGTTCACCCATGAAGCAAAGAAGATCACTTTAGCCCCACTTTCTCCAAAACAAATACATGAAGACCAAATTTTATTGAGAGGAAAAATTGAAAAAGCCAAAGAGAGAGAGACCAAAATGGAGGTGGACAAAGAGAAGGTTAAAGCCATTGAAGAGTGGCCACGACCAGCAAGCATTTCTCAAGTTAGGAGCTTCCATGGACTTGCAAGTTTTTATCAAGATTCGTCCCCAACTTCAGCACCATAGCCGCCCCACTAACAAGTGTTATTAAGAAGAATTCTAAATTCTTTTGGGGGGAAGATCAAGAGAAGTCCTTTAATAGCATTAAAGATTGTTTAATACATGCCCCTTTACTTGCTCTACCTGATTTTAATCTAACTTTTGAAATTGAATGTGATGCATCAGGTGTAGGAATTGGAGCAGTTTTGTCTCAAGGTGGACGTCCTATAGCCTATTTCAGTGAAAAATTAAGTGGAGCTACGCTTAATTACCCTACCTATGACAAGGAGATGTATGCTCTTGTGAGGGCAATGGAAACATGGCAACATTACCTTTGGCCTAAGGAGTTCATCATTCACACTGATCATGAGGCATTGAAACATATCCGGGGCAGCATAAACTCAACAAAAGGCATGCCAAATGGGTGGAGTTTCTTGAAACTTTCCCATATGTTATCAAGTACAAGAAAGGTAAGGAGAATATAGTTGCCGATGCATTGTCACGGAGGTATATTCTTTTAAACACTTTGGAATCTAAGTTATTGGGTTTTGTTTTTATTAAAGACTTATATGTCTCTGACTCTGATTTTGGAGAGATTTACAAAGCTTGTGAGAAAAGGTCAATTGAAAAATACTATAAGCATGATGGTTTCCTATTTAAGGAAGGAAGACTATGCATCCCTCAAGGTTTCATGCGTGAATTGCTAACTAAGGAAGCTCATGGAGGAGGATTAATGGGACATTTTGGGATAGCAAAGACTTTGGCTATACTTCAAGAGCACCTATATTGGCCTAAAATGAAACGAGATGTGGAGAGGTTGTGTGAGCGATGCATCACTTGCAGGAAGGCCAAATCTAAAGTCATGCCACATGGACTTTACACACCACTACCCATACCGGAAGCACCATGGATGGATATTTCAATGGATTTTGTGCTAGGGCTTCCACGTACCAAGAATAACAAAGATTCCATCTTTGTAGTTGTGAATAGATTCTCCAAAATGGCTCATTTCATTCCCTGTAACAAAACTAATGATGCCTCACATATTGCTACTTTGTTTTTCAGGGAAATCTTAAGGTTACATGGCATACCAAGAACTATTGTGTCTGATCGGGATGTGAAGTTCTTAAGTCACTTTTGGAGAGCCCTATGGAGTAAGATTGGTACTAAGTTACTATTCTCCACCACTTGCCACCCTCAAACGGATGGCCAAACTGAAGTGGTGAACCGAGTACTTTCTATGTTACTTGATCCATCATTAGGAAGAATTTGAAAACATGGGAGGAGAGTTTACCACATGTGGAGTTTGCATACAACCGTTCGATCCATAGTACTACAGGGCGCACGCCTTTTGAAGTGGTGTATGGATTCAATCCATTAACACCGATAGACTTGTTACCATTACCCGCTGATCAAATTGTGAATAAAGATGGACTTAATAAAGCTGAATTTGTTAAGAAGCTTCATCAACAAGTGCGGGAGAACATTGAAAAACGAACCAAGCAATATGAGCAGCAAGCAAATAAGGGTCGTAAGCGAATTTCCTTTGAGCCAGGGGATTGGGTGTGGCTGCACATGAGGAAAGAAAGGTTCCCGCTCAACGAAAGTCCAAATTAATGCCTCGGGAGATGGACCATTCCAAATAGTCAAGAAGATCAATGACAATGCCTATCAATTAGATCTTCCAGGTGAGTTTAATGTTAGTGCAACCTTCAATGTTGCTGACCTATCTCCTTATGATGTAGATGACGATTTGGGGACAAATCGCCTTAAAGAGGGAGGGACTGATATGAACGTCAATGGCAAAGACCCAGAGAAGTACCCAGGTGGCCCCATTACTCGAGCAAGGGCCAAGGAGTTCCAAGCAGCCATGGAAAATATGTTTACATCAAGCTTGGAACGTGAGAAAGAAGAAATAATAAGGGAGGAACACTTTACTTTGCTTATGCATGAATTTGCATGAGTATTTAAAGTTTGCATAACATTCATTGCATTCAATAAACATGTTGTTCATTAAAGCATGCGTTGCATTTAAACATGTAGTTCATTTAGTTATACACTTCATTTAACTAAGTAGTTCATTGATTAAACTAGTTCATTCAAGATTATTAGTTCATTGAATAAAGTTAGTTCATTAATTAAACTAGTTCATTCATCAAACTAGCTCATTTATTAAACTAACTCTTAATTGTTTACATGCATGTTTTCAATTAAAGATTGAATAAAGTTTACCTTTGTGTCTAGGTGCATGAGGGAAGATGAACGGTTTTACCAGATGCAAGAATATCAGCAGAATGTCTTCCAATTCTGGATGCGATACAGACGTGTTTGGATCCAGAAATCAATTGGACGTTATTCCTCCATCTCTTAGCTTTCCAATGCCTTTTGAATCACCTCAATCCGATATCGGGAGCTTGAGATACTGATGATTTACTGAAGACAGTGCAGGCTGAAATTTTTATTACGGGAATTTTATGCATGGATGATTTGAATGAATTTGAGCCAAGGAAGAGTTCTTTCATCTTCTACCAAGAGACAAGCAATTGATGGCCATCTTAATTCAGCAAATTCAAGGCATTCAAGGTTGATGTTATTACCATTCAAGTGGGGTTTCAAAATTCATTGAGGAGACATGAAATGAAGGCTGGATGAAACTCACCTTTTTATGACATTCAAGTCATATTAATCAGCTTGGAAGATGAAGAGTTGCACTTAAACTGGACAGCAAGGATGTCTACATTCATCCTTGTCCACATTCATCCCCTTTCTCTTCATATGATAGCAAAACAAGGCAGCCCAAGAGTCCTTCTTAATTTGGACGAAAATATGACTAAATTCAACCTCAATTTGTCTAAACTAATCAGCTTTGAAGATGAGAAGAAAGGACAAAGCATTCATGTGTATTCAAGTGCATTAAGATGAGCATTCATCTTTCTTGTAACACCTTTTCATATTCTGCCTACTTCTACTATAAATAGGCATCTTTAGGATCATTGTAAGACACACTTTGAATATATAAAACATCTTTGAAAGATTGCTTTCATTCTTGTTCTCTTGTGGAACTTTATCGGCTTCAAGTTAGTCTTGTAGTCTTCATCCATTTCCCTTTTGTTATAGCGTTGGTTCCTAGCTCATCTATAGCTAGTGGGTCACGTTCCATATCCTACCACTTCATTTCCACTTTATTATATTGCTGGTTCCTAACTCTTTATAGTTAGGGGGTCACAATCCATCCTTTGAATTTCTTCATCTTAACGCCAACACCCCATCATCTTCACCTACATTTTCATCTTTTATTTTTTTTTTTCTTCCATAATCACAACTATCACTCTTCCTACACCCCTTCTACATATCTTTCATCCCATTATTTCTATTTCTTATTTATCTATTTCTACTTACATTGTTGTTTGAGTAATTTCAGAATACATTCAAAGCACTGCAGAGTTCTTACTAGAATCACGATCGGGCATTCACATATATGATTCAAAACTCATAGTCGAGATCATATCATTGAATCTTAAAAAAATCAAGAAAAACCCTTCTCTTTTCTCTTGAATTTTCAGATCTGCCCAAACTTCGTTGATTGAGAGTCTAGAGCTCCTAGTTCTTGCAACAACTTGATTGAAGGCTTCCAAATCCAAGATTGCGCTACTCTATCATTTGGTATCAGATTTGGGACGATTCTTGGTAAGAATTTTGGCGTTTTTGGGTGAAAAATTAGAAAATTAGAGAAAATTCGTCAAAATCAAATGAGCGAATTTTGAGCTGAAAATTTCCAGATTCGATCTACACCATTCTAGGAGTCAACACACAAAATTTCATAATTTTTTGACATCGGGAACACCTCGAACGAAGTGGATCAAAGTTTCAGCAAAATTAGGGTTTTCCCCTACTTTAACCCTATTTTCATTATTTTTTTTCTTCAATTTTCGTTATTTTAGTTTATTTACATTGTAAAAAAGAAAAGAAAAGAAATAAAAGTGAAGAAAAGTGAGAAAGCTCGTCCCTAGCCACCAACCACCATCAAGAATCATCAAGACCAACATCATCAACCACTGCAAGCATCACATTGAAGTGGATTCAGCATTGGATTTCTTCCTTCAAGTTGTTTATGGGTTTTGGGGTTATCATCTTTCTCTACTAATTTTTTTCTACTCTTAGTTTCTTAAGTTCCTTTGTTTTGCTTTTTCTTTCTTCTATTACGCAATTTAACACCTTCTCTTTTCTGGTGTGAGTAGGACTAAAAGTTGCATTCCAATCCTTCTTTCTTGCAACTATATTCAATTGGTGTCAAGCCTTTCATTGGACTCCTAGTACAATTAGGACTCATTGTTAGGATTAAACTCTTATTGTAACTTGTATACTTGTGGCAAGAAGGTCTTTAAAGAGCACGAGATCGGTTTACTTGCCTCACTAAATATTTATTCCTTGGAGTGTTTAGTGAGATTTCTAGTTTTCTTTTGCTTTTCACCTTTTTAAATCTGAGTGTTTCAGGATGTCAGAAACGAGTAACGACGAAGAACCACATGAAGTGACTCTTCAAGAAGTTTCGGATACTCTCAATAAACTTGAACGGACTGTAACCTTATTGGCAACCAAGCTTGAGCACACTGATACAGTTGTGACCACAATCACTCAAACCATTGGGAGATTAGAAACCACTGCTATCGCAAGCGATACTGAGGAGCCTAAGCGTCCAAATCTTGTTCCCATTCAGAATAGATGCCAAATGATAGAGTAGCGCAATCTTGGATTTGAAAGCCTTCAATCAAGTTGTTGCAAGAACTAGGAGCTCTAGACTCAATCAAGGAAGTTTGGGTAGATCTAAAAATTCAAAAGAAAAGAGAAGGGATTTTCTTGATTTTTTTTAGATCCAAGGCTGGAAATTTAAAGAAAGAAAGACGAGATGAAGGATTAGATGATAAGAAATAAGAATATAAGTAAAAAGATGAGAAAAGATTAAGAAGAAGATAGGTAAAACAAATCTGAAAATTCCAGCTTTGTTTATGATATTATGGAAGATGGTGTGAAGGTTGAAGATGAAGATGGCTTGTGAATTGTTGATGTTGTTTTGTCCTCGGCACCCTCTTAGACTCAATTATCTAAACAAGCAACCTCAAGCGGCTCTAACCCACCCTCCTAGACGCCATTATCTAGGCAAGCAAGAGTGTGAAGATGATCTCCCTCACAAGAACTCGGCGAACTTATGTTGAAGAAGACTTCGAAGGCACAAGTAATCAGCACTTGCAAAAACAAACTCACTAAATATTTCATAAATCAAAGAAAATCTCCCTTACAATGATGGAGGCTTCATCCTTTTATAGGTGAAGGATAGACAAAGTAATTTAACTTCTACTAAAACAAGGAAAACCTAATCTAATTAAAAATAATAAAAAATAACAGCCATTAAACTCCTTGTGCTTGTGTGGCAAGGAATAGGGTGATAAGGCAAGTTATAAGCTGATAAGGGGTGGTGGCTGGTTCCTAAAGTATATAAAACCCTAAAAACATCAATTTAAATGATAATAAATATATTAGGCTAAGTTTAATTCGTCCAAAGCCTTATATGTTAGCTTTTGGGCTGAATTTTACAAAATCCCGTAATAATCTCGTATCCAGTTTTCTGCATGCGCAGTCTTCAGTAAATTGGACGTATCTTGAGTTCCTGATGTCCGATTGATGCGTTCAAGATGCGCTGGAAAGGTAATTGAATGACGGACAATTTGTTAGAAGACAAACTGACTCAGAAATGCCTGGATCCCATCCAAAAACTCGTCGCAAGTTGGCTGACTTTCCAGACTTTACAAACAGATTCAATTTCTTGTCCAAGATGCATCGTTTTTGACCTCCTATGCGTGCTTTTATTGTTTGCATCGAAAAATTCAACTTCTTGTCCAATATTAGTAATTTGACCCTACTCATGCATGTATCATGTATGGACTTGAGTTTCTGATCCATAAGTTGTCCCAATTCTCAAACAAGTGCTTGAAACTGTAGTCTCGGGATTCCTCCTATTTGTCCTTCATTAGACCCCTATATTCTTAACTGCGTTCATGGCTCCCTGTTCACTCCAAAAGAAAAGAAAAAGGAAAAAGAAAAGGGAAAAAAATCACTCGCTCTCTTTGGCTTTTACCCTCATATGTACTCACTATCTCGTGCCTTTTACCGCTCTTTTTATCTCAAAAGTTCTTGAACCGAGCTTACTCAAAATCCTCCAAAATACTTGGTGAATCGGCTGCAAAATATATGTTAAGGTTTGGAAATATATGGTGTATAAGGTAGGCTTAGAAGAAAAAGCTTACGGTTCAAAGATAGAATATTGAAACGAAGAAATAACAATTCTAAAACAAGGAATAAAAATGTATCAACCCTTGCTATCACTTTGTTTTCTTTTTTTTAATATCTTTTTTTTCTTTTTTTTCACGATAATTCTTTTCTTTTCTATTTTCTTTTTTAACATCAAAACACAAAGGCTTATTTGATTTAGCCTAAGCTCTGATTACCATCTGATGCGATCTCGTCATAGAGTTTACTGAGCTTGATTTGCCCGATCGTAAATGAGTAACTTTGTGTTGTAATACTTGCAACAATTTTCGGATGGTTTAAAGGATGATGGTGTGTAATGATATAAAAAGTGATAAGAATAAAGATTTTGGAATTTTGGATGGCTAATGTGATCGATGGTGGTGGTAAAATTGGATAATGGAAAATGGGAGGCAGTTTAGGTGATACATGCATATGCATAGGAGGGCTAGAATGATGCATTGAAGACAAGAAGTGAAACCGTTTCACATGCCCGATCATTTTCCTTTTGATACTTCAAATTTGAGGACGAATCCTTTTGAGGAAGAAGAGGATGATGGTGTGAAGATATGCATTTTAGATAAGAAATTGAAATTGTTTTGCAAAGCTGGAGCATCAGCCGACTTGAGACGAATGTTCGGATGGGATCCATGTATTTATGGGTCGAGTTGTCTACTAACAAGTTGACCGTCATTCAGTTACTTTTCGAACGCATCTTGGAACGCGTCAATCGGATATCGAAAACTCAAGATACGTCCAATTTACCGAAGACTGAACATGCAGAAAACTGGATACGGGATTATTACGGGATTTTGTAAAATTCAGCCCAAAAGCTAACATATAATGCTTTGTGGACGCATTAAACTTAACCCAATTTATTTAATATCATTTAAATTGATGTCTTTAGGGTTTTATATACTTTAGGAACGAGCCACCCTTCTCCCAAGCCGTTAGATCAAGTCCAATTTAATGAACCAGATTTGTTTGTTAATTTTATTCATTCTTAGCTTTAGGTTAAAAGCCATCCTTCATCTATAAAAGGATGATGCTTTATTTTTTGTTTGACAGATTTCATTGATTAATAAAAAGTTCTCTTTTGAGATTTTAGTATTCATTGAGTTTGCAAGTGTTCTGTAAACTTGCCTAGAAGCCATCTTCAACATAAGATCATCGAGTACTTGTGAGGGAGATCATCTTCACACTCTTGTTTGCCTAGGTAATTGCATCTAGGAGGGTGGGTTAGAGCCACTTGAGGTTGCCTGCTTAGATAATTGAGTCTAAGAGGGTGCCGAGGACAAAACAACATCAAAAAATCGCAAACCATCTTCATCTTCAATCTTCACGCCATCTCCACAAGCCATAAACAAAGCTGGAAATTTCAGATTTATTTTATCTATTATTTTATCAATCTTTTCAATCTTTTTAACTTTATTCTAGTTATTCATCTTCTAATCATTCACTTTGTCATTATTTCTTTAAATTTCCAGCCTTGAATCTAAAAATTTCAAGAAAATCCCTTCTCTTTTCTATTGAATTTTCAGATCTGCCCAAACTTCCTTGATTGAGTCTAGAGCTCCTAGTTCTTGCAACAACTTGATTGAAGGTTTCCAAATCCAAGATTGCGCTACTATATCATTTGGTATCAGATTTGGGACGATTCTTGGCAAGAATTTTGGCGTTTTTGGGTGGAAAAACTCGAAAATTAGGGAAAATTTGTCAAATCCAAACGAGAGAATTTTGAGCTGAAAATTTCCAGATCAGATCTACACCATTGGAGGAGTCTTCACATAAAATTTCAGAAAGTAGATCAAGTTGCTGAACAATTCCAGGGTTTTCGGGTTGTTTTTTATTCTTTTTCCATTCTTAGCCATTAGTTTTCATTTGTTTTAGCTTTTTTTTATTCTTATACATCTTCTAAAACTTTCTTGTTTCCTTGTGTTAGTAGGACCAAAAGTTGCATATCTTTCTTTCTCTTTGCAACCATAATTCTATTGGTGTCTAACCCTTCATTGGATTCTTAAAGCACATTAGGGTTCATTGGTAGGATTGACCTTCAACATAACTTTCTTGGAGTGAATAACGGTGAGGATTTGCTTCGTGTTTTTTTTTAATTTTCTGGATGTCCTTAAGCAATGTATTGGATTTTACCCTTTTGAGGACTCGATGTCATTATTGTTGTCGACTAGATCATTCGGGCTATGATTGTCCAGGTAAGTCTTATTTTCAAGAAAAAAATTTGAGAGATATGTTAGCTGCATTCATGTCTTCTAATGATATTAAAAATCCAGGATCCGGACCATGGTGAAGATGTTACTTATGAGAGTTTCGCAGAAGATATACTTGTGGAAGCCAAAATTCCTCCTACACCAGAGTCCTTCAATGAAATTAAAAAATTTTGTGAAGAGGATGTGACAAACGCTTTACCTTGTGATCAAAAGAAGTTTGTGAGCCATGAAAAGTCTTCACAAGAATCTATCAAAACGTCTTTTCTTCCATGGTACTTTAATGAACTTCCTCCATCCACTGGTTTAGATTCGGGGATGAATCCTTTTGAAGAGTGGGGGAATGATACGTGCATATGCATAGGAGGGCTAGAACGATGCATTGAAGACAAGAAGTTGAAACCATTTCACATGCCCGATCTTTTTCCTTTTGATACTTCAGATTCGAGGACGGGTCCTTTTGAGGAAGAAGAGGATGATACATGCATGAGCGCGGTCAAATTTCTCATATGGGATAAGAAGTTAAAGCTGTTCGATGCAAACAACAAGGTCCAAAGTGATCCATGCTTAGGAGGTGTGAAGAGATGCATTTTAGAAAAGAAACTGAAATTGTTTTGCAAAGCTGGAGCATCAGCCGACTTGAGACGAACTTTCGGATGGGATCCAGGTATTTCTGGGTCGAGTTGACTACTAACAAGTTGACCACCATTCAGTTACCTTTCCAACGCATCTTGAAACGCATCAATCGGACATCAGGAACTAAAGATACATCCAATTTACTGAAGACTGCACATGCTGAAAACTGGATAAGGGATTATTACGGGATTTTGTAAAATTCAACCCAAAAGCTAACATATAAGGCTTTGGACAAATTAAACTTAACCCAATTTATTTATTATCATTTAAATTGATGTCTTTAGGGTTTTATATACTTTAGGAACCTAATGCAATCCTAATCCACCCAATGGACATTTTCACCATGTTTTCAAAAATGAAAGACAAGGGAGTTACTGCTAGCCTTTTTCCTACCTATATTATCTCTATATTTACATTAGTCATATGTATGCATGCATGCTTCCATTTAAGTTCTAATATTCTAGGACTATGTATGACTTCATGCATCGTACATTCTTTTATGCATTTCCATACTTTATCTTATATGTTATATATATAAAGTAAGTGGCATACATGCCTAACATTAGACCACACCACATTGTTACTTAAAGTTTTAAGTCACTTATTTTCATAATCATTCACATATTTAATTGCATTTACTTATATTATTTTGTGTTTCTTGTAGGGCATATAATCCACACAAGTAAGGGAACAGAATGACAGCTCATCTCTAGCTCGTTCAGCTCCAAAACAGCTCACTCAAACGCGGCCAAGAGAAATCAGCTCCTAAACAACTCCAATCGGTACAATTGATTCGAGATAGCTAAAGAACTCCTAGAGACAAGCTCACCTAGCTAATTATACCTCAAAGCAGCTCAATTCAGCTCCTAAACTAAGTGAAGCTCAACTAGCTAGCTAGCTTAGCTCAAGTCAGCTCATGCCTAGCTCAAGTAGCTCATCTCAGCTCAATCTATCACTCCCAGCTCAACACTTGAAGGGACATGTTCCTCCCCAAAGGACACAACCGACCAGCCTTGGAGGGAACATGCTTGGCGCCAATATATGGAGGGAAGAATGGGTGGCAAATGCTTGGAAGGAGACATAAACCCAGCCGAAGCATCACCACCCCCTACCTGAACCAACACCACCCTTACACATTCCATTTCAACCAACTTTTCACCCTTGTAACGTGCCCATTCGACCAGCCCTTAGAAAATTATAAATAGGTGATAAAGTAGCGCAATCTTGGATTTGGAAGCCTTCAATCAAGTTGTTGCAAGAACTAGGAGCTCTAGACTCAATTAAGAAAAGTATGGGCAGATCTGAAAATTCAAGAGAAACTAGTTGAGGGTTTCTTGAAAATTTCAGATTCGGGGCTGGAAAATTAAAGAAAGAAAGACAAGATGAAGGATTAGATGATAAGAAATAAGAATATAGAAAAAAGATTGAGAAAGAGATAAGTAAAACAAATCTGAAAATTCCAGCTTTGATTATGGAATTATGGAAGATGGTGTGAAGGTTGAAGATGAAGATGGCTTGCGAATTGTTGATGTTGTTTTGTCCTCGGCACCCTCTTAGACTCAATTATCTAAGCAAGCAACCTCAAGCGGCTCTAACCCACCCTCCTAGATGCAATTACCTAGGCAAGCAAGAGTGTGAAGATGATCTTATGTTGAAGATGGCTTCTAGACAAGTTTACCGAACACTTGCAAACTCAAAGAATACTAAAATCTCCAAAGAGAACTTTTTATTAATAAATGAAATCTAAATTACAATGTGGGTGAAGCCTCCTTTATATAGGCCATGGAGAAGTTTTAATCCTACTAAACTTAGGAATTAAATACAATAAATAAATGCTAAAATCTAATATCCTAATTAGATAAGTAACTTATAATAATAAATAAATGCTAAAAATAAAATCCTAGTCAAATAAATCTGATCCTAATAGGCAGAATCCTATATTGATTTAAATTACAAATAATCAAATAAAATCTTGAAAATTCGTAATTATCCAAAAATCCCGTATAGGAATTTCTGCATGCGCTGTCTTCGCTAAAATATACGTATCTTGAGATCCAGATGTCCGATTGAGGCGTTTCAAGATGCGTTGAAAAGATAATTTGCAGCCGGACAAGTTTTAAGAAGACATGTTGAGCCATAAATGTCTGGATCCCATCCAAAAATTCGTCGCAAGTTAGCTGACTTTCCAGACTTCACAAACAGATTCAGTTTCTTGTCAAGATGCATCGTTTTTGACCTCCTATGCGTGCATTGTTTTGGCCATTATTGTTTGCATCGAACAAATTTAGCTTTTTGTCCAATATGAGTAATTTAACCCCTCTCATGCATGTATCATTCCCCCACTCCTCAAAAGGATTCGTCCTCGAATCTAAATCGGCAATGAGAGAACAATCATCAACTTCAATTGAAAAGGCTTCTTTGTTGTATGTGGAGTGATCTAATTGAGCTCCTCTCAATGGTTCAACAAAATCCCGAAAAAATAAGACAACACTACTCGAACATTTGTAATGCTAGTCAAAACAAAATCACTCGTCGCGTTCTTTTTCTTGTCTTTTTCTTTTGGGCTTTGTGTGACTTTTACCTCATATGTATTTTCACTCACCAAATTTGGGCCATTAATTTGACTTTTTTCACTCTCGGCCTCTTTACTCTCAGTCTTTTGTATCTCACATCCCATATCCCTCTCATAAAATTTATCATCAATGTACAATTTCTGTAGAGGAGAAAGTGTTTCTAACGGAATGATAGGACAAGAATCAAATGAAGGGTTAGAATTACACTTACTTTCTTCGTGGGGAGGTGATGAGAGTATAGCAAGTGGACCTACTACTTCACACGAGGGATTATAAGCATTGTCATTTTATCTAATGTGTTCACTATCACTATCCTTTTGTTTGGGAGATGGTTCTTCTCCAATATCAACATTTGCACAAATGCTAGAAGTAGAAGTACGAAGAGAATCATGTGTACCTTCTGGTTTTGGGATGTCTTCATGGTTGGTTGCCTTTGTGTGGTCAATTGATTCAGCCTTTTGCGCTTCCAATCTTTTTTGTTTTATCCTCTCACACAGTTTTTTTGCTTTTGCTATTTCTTCATCTACTTTTTCCGGCTCTATTGTAGCAAACGAGAGCTTCTGGCCTTGGTGCACAACCGAGTATCCATTTGTATTGATTCGATGGACAGCGCCCCGATCATTTTTCCAAGGTCTTCCTAATAGCAAGTGGGTGACTTCCATAGGAACCACGTCACACCATACATCATCACAATAGCTTCCAAGAGTAAAAGAGATTAAACAACGTTCGGTTACCTTCATATCCGGTCCACTATTAAACCCTTGAAGATGATACGGCTTAGGGTGTTCTTGGCATGGTAGATCGAGTGCATCAACAATAAAGCTGCTCACTAAGTTTACACGACTATCACCATCAATAATTAAAGAACATAGATTACCTTGTATCTTACACCGTGACCGAAAAATATTTATTGTTATACGATAACGAGTGTTGAAAAGAGAATAAAACATTCTAATTGCTTTAAGAATCCAAAGAAAATGTTAGACACCAATAGAATTATAGTTGCAAGGAGAAAGAAGAGTATGCAACTTTTAGTCCTACCAACACAAGGAAACAAGAAGGTGTTAGAAGATGTGTAAGAAGCAATAAAAGCTAAAACAAACGAAAATTAATGGCTAAGAATGAAAGAAAATTAGAAAACCCCGAAAACCCTAGAATTTTGCAGCAACTTGATCTACTTCGTTTGAGGTGTTCCTGATGTCAAAAAATTCTGAAATTTTATGTGGTGACTCCTCCAAAGGTGTATATCTGATCTGGAATTTTTCAGCTCAAAATTCGCTCGTTTGAATTTGACGAATTTTCTCTAATTTTGAGTTTTTCACCCAAAAACGCCAAAATTCTTGTCAAGAATTGTCCCAAATCTGATACCAAATGATAGAGTAGCGCAATCTTGGATTTGGAAGCCTTCAATCAAGTTGTTGCAAGAACCAGGAGCTCTAGACTCAATTAAGAAAAGTATGGGCAGATCTGAAAATTCAAGAGAAACTAGTTGAGGGTTTCTTGAAAATTTCAGATTTGGGGCTGGAAAATTAAAGAAAGAAAGACAAGATGAAGGATTAGATGATAAGAAATAAGAATATAGAAAAAAGATTGAGAAAGAGATAAGTAAAACAAATCTGAAAATTCCAGCTTTGATTATGGAATTATGGAAGATGGTGTGAAGGTTGAAGATGAAGATGGCTTGCGAATTGTTGATGTTGTTTTGTCCTCGGCACCCTCTTAGACGCAATTATCTAAGCAAGCAACCTCAAGCGGCTCTAACCCACCCTCCTAGATGCAATTACCTAGGCAAGCAAGAGTGTGAAGATGATCTCCCTCACAAGAACTCGATGATCTTATGTTGAAGATGGCTTCTAGACAAGTTTACCGAACACTTGCAAACTCAAAGAATACTAAAATCTCCAAAGAGAACTTTTTATTAATCAATGAAATCTGAATTACAATGTGGGTGAAGCCTCCTTTATATAGGCCATGGAGAAGTTTTAATCCTACTAAACTTAGGAATTAAATACAATAAATAAATGCTAAAATCTAATCTCCTAATTAGATAAGTAACTTCTAATAATAAATAAATGCTAAAAATAAAATCCTAGTCAAATAAATCTGATCCTAATAGGCAGAATCCTATATTGATTTAAATTACAAATAATCAAATAAAATCTTGAAAATTCGTAATTATCCAAAAATCCCGTATAGGAATTTCTGCATGCGCTGTCTTCGCTAAAATAGACATATCTTGAGATCCAGATGTCCGATTGAGGCGTTTCAAGATGCGTTGAAAAGATAATTTGCAGCCGGACAAGTTTTAAGAAGACATGTTGACCCATGAATGCCTGGATCCCATCCAAAAATTCGTCGCACTGACTTTCCAGACTTCACAAACAGATTCAGTTTCTTGTCCAAGATGCATCGTTTTTGACCTCCTATGCATTGTTTTGGCCATTATTGTTTGCATCAAACAAATTTAGCTTTTTGTCCAATATGAGTAATTTAACCCCGCTCATGCATGTATCAATAGGGCTGATTATTTCATTTGTACACACACCTTTGAAATGTATAAAATTTACTTTGTGAGTTTATCTCTCAAACTTGTTCTTTTTAGAACTACCCGACTTATCAGGCTTCATTGCTTGTGGCATCACTTCCTTTTCCACCATACTTCAGGTTCTTGGTTTTCTATAACCAACGGGTCTAAGTCCTTTTTACCACCCTCAAAGATATTCTCTTAAAGATTGGGTCTATGTTCATATAATATAGGTTCTTCTTTTGAATCCTTCCAACTTCCATTTCATTCCATCACTTCCTTTCATCATTTCCATCATCCTATCTAATTATGCCATTAAAACACTTCCATTACCTTTACTATCATTTCACTTCATTCACCACCCTATACTCTTTCGCACCCATTCACCATCTTTCCTTCATTATTTCATCCCTAAAGCATACGGATTACAAGGCTTGCTTGCATTCAAGATTGGGACAATCAAAGCTTCTCTCAACAAAGCCATTTGGAGAGTTAGAGCGTATCATATGGTAATCAGAGAAAAAGGGAGAATCAAGTAAGTCTATCATTTGTGATTCATTTCATTTATTATTCTAAAAAAAAGCACATAATTCTTTCTTCATTTCTTAAAGAATTCAAATAGTATTAAAAAAAAATCAGAAAATGAAGCACAAAGGGGGTGGAACAAACAAATCAGCAAACATCCAACTCCGAGAAGTTCCTCAAGTTTGATTGTTCACGATCAGATTGTGAGTAAGTTCTTGTGGTACGTTGTTTAACTTCTCTTATTTTATTCCATTCTCACTTTCTTATCATTTCTTTCTTTTCATTCAATTTTCTTCATTTATCTCTATTTCTTGGCCTAACCTTAATTCAGCCCAAACGCCAACACGTATTTGAAGTTTTGACAGGTTTGATTAGTTCTATTAAGAACTTGTGTCGAGAGATTCGAGCAAAAAAAGGCATAAAGAGTGTGTGAGATCAGAAGGAGAATTATAAAAGCCAAAACATATTCCCAAGAGTGAAACACGAGTGCCGAGTGATTAAGTGACATCTAAATTTCCTTGGAGAGATCCGTGAGGTTTTGCGTGTGTTTGGTGAGGACCTACTTTTCATATTACTTTTTTTTATTCTAACCATGTCACAGGATGGTAGAGACGAGCATGGAGGACAACCAACCCCAAATCTGCAAACACACGCATTAATCAGAGAGATGCAAAGGTTGCTAAGGGAAGAACTTGAATCTATTCATGAAAGAATGGATCGGTTAGAAGGAACTCAAGGAAACGTACAAGACAAATAGACAGCAAAACCAGGAGAAAATTATAGACGAATGTGATGAGGACAACGAGCAATTATCTTAAAGGACATTCCCAAGATATCAAGGTGAGCGTGGACAATACGACGACAACCTCAATAATATCCGAGTCACTATTCCACCTTTTCAAGGGAAAACGGACCCAGAAGTATATTTAGATTGGGAAAGCAAGGTGGAACATGTTTTCGAGTGCCACAATTATTCGGAACAAAAAAGGTACGATTGGCTACCATGAAATTTATAGACTATGCTCTTATTTGGTGGGACCAATTAACATTGTCTAGAAGGTGTAACGGAGAAAGACCAATTATGACTTGGCAAGATATGAAGAGCATCATGCGGAGAAGATTTGTGCCTACACATTATCACCGAGATTTGTTCCATAAATTGCAAACCTTAAGGCAAGGCAACCGGAGTGTAGAAGACTACTACAAGGAAATGGAGGTTGCCATTATCCGTGCCAACGTGGATGAAGACCGTGAAGCAACCATGGCCAGATTTCTTGCTGGACTCAACCGAGAAATAGCTGATGTCGTAGAATTACAACACTATGTGGAGATTGACGAAATGGTGCATATGACTATGAAAGGTAGAACGGAAGCAAAAAATGAAGGTCATCCCAAGGGAAACTAATGCCACCGGCCCTAAATGGAGTAACGCTCGACAGATCGCGCCTCTACAAATCAAGGAACTAGTTGAAACATCAAAACAAAAGACAACAATGATGGAAACTGGTCGAGGCAAGCAAATAGAAGGTAAGGAACGCTCGAGGGAGGTCAAGTGCTTTAAGTGCTTAGGTCATGGCTAATCAGTGTCCAAACAGCAACACCATGCTGCTTATGGATAATGGAGACATCATTTCTAATAATGAAGAAGAAGCTAAAGAAGAATCCGTACCCAAAGATAAGGGGATTGAATCAGCCGTTGATGGAGAGCTATTGGTGGTAAAATGGCTTCTTAATGCCCAAATGGCCGAAGACGAACAACAACGAGAAAATATCTTCCACACACGATGCCATGTGAACAACAAGGTGTGTTTCATGATTATAGATGGTGGGAGTTGCACCAACATTGCTAGCAATATCATGGTGGAAAAGTTGGGTCTTAAGACTTTAAAGCATCCTACTCCATACAAGCTAAAATGGTTGAATGATGGAGGCAAGTTGAAGTTCACCAACAGGTTATAATTTCTTTCTCTATTGGCTATTATGAAGACGAGGTTCTGTGCGATGTGGTGCCCATGCAAGCCAGCCACATTCTCCTTGGAAGACCATGGCAGTTTGACAAGAAAACAATTCATGATTGCTACACCAACAAGTGTTCTTTCAAACTTGAAGGGAAGAAGATCACACTCACACCATTAACACTTAAACAGGTTCAAGACGACCAGATGCACATGAGAAAGAGTGTCGAATCCTGGAAGAAGGAACGTGAATCTTCCAAAATAATTGAAAAACTTTCAAGAGAGGCTCGTGACGATTCCAACAGTTGCAATAATCCCAACGAGTATGTTAGTTCAGAACAGCCCAAGGGAAAGATAACTCTTTCTATCAAGGGACATGATGATTCAAAAGGGACCAAAGGAAGAAGTCAAGGGATGTGTACCTAGTTGGAGAAAAGGGAGTGTCTTTTGACACTATCCATGATCGAAACACATGATGCTAATCCAATTACCCCAAAATCCTCTGATTTTTTTTGTGCAGGATGAAAACGTAAAGGAGGACATTCACGTGGATGAAGAAAGCAAGGATTCTATTATTCTGAATATCAAGGAACGTCCAAAAATAAGAAAGTTCGATTTGAGGACAAATCGCCTTGAAGATAGGGGGATGATGCGATCCTAATCCACCCAATGGACATTTTCACCATGTTTTCAAAAATGAAAGACAAGGGAGTTACTGCTAGCCTTTTTCCTACCTATATTATCTCTATATTTACATTAGTCATATGTATGCATGCATGCTTCCATTTAAGTTCTAATATTAGCTATTCTAAGACTATACATGACTTCATGCATCGTACATTCTTTTATGCATTTCCATACTTTATCTTATATGTTATATATATAAAGTAAGTGGCATACATGCCTAACATTAGACCACACCATATTGTTACTTAAAGTTTTAAGTCACTTATTTTCGTAATCATTCACATATTTAATTGCATTTACTTATATTATTTTGTGTTTCTTGTAGGGCATATAATCCACACAAGGGAATGGATGGCAGCTCATCTCTAGCTCGTTCAGCTCCAAAACAGCTCAAATAGCTCACTCAAATTCGACCAAGAGAAATCAGCTCCTAAACAACTCAAATCAGCTCCAATTGATTCGAGATAGCTAAAGAACTCCTAAAGACAAGCTCACCTAGCTAAGGATACCTCAAAGCAGCTCCTAAACTAAGTGAAGCTCAACTAGCTAGCTAGCTTAGCTCAAGTCAGCTCATGCCTATCTCAAGTAGCTCATCTCTGCTCAGTCTATCACTCCCAGCTCAACACTTGAAGGGACATGTTCCTCCCCAAGGGACACAACCGACTATCCTTGGAGGGAACATGCTTGGCGCCAATATTTGGAGGGAAGAATGGGCGGCAAATGTTTGGAGGGAGACACAAACCTAGCCGAAGCATCACTGGCCCCTAGCCGAACCAACATGATACGCTCTAACTCTCCAAATGGCTTTGTTGAGAGAAGCTTTGATTGTCCCGATCTTGAATGCAAGCATGCCTTGTAATTCCGTATGCTTTAGGAATGAAATGATGAAGGAAAGATGGTGAATGGGTGCGGAAGAGTATAGGGTGATGAATGAAGTGAAATGATAGTAAAGGTAATGGAAGTGTTTTAGTGGCAGAATTAGATAGGGTGATGGAAATGATGAAAGGAAGTAATGGAAGTATAGGCTGGTGATGTTTCGGCTGGGTCAAAGCATTTGCCGCCCATTCTTCCCTCCAAATATTGGCGCCAAGCATGTTCCCTCCAAGGCTGGTCGGTTGTGTCCCTTGGGGAGGAACATGTCCCTTCAAGTGTTGAGCTGGGAGTGATAGACTGAGCTGAGATGAGCTACTTGAGCTAGGCATGAGCTGACTTGAGCTAAGCTAGCTAGCTAGTTGAGCTTCACTTAGTTTAGGAGCTCAATTGAATTACTTTGAGGTATCCTTAGCTAGGTGAGCTTGTCTTTAGGAGTTCTTTAGCTATCTCGAATCAATTGGAGCTGTTTAGGAGCTGATTTCTCTTGGCCGAATTTGAGTGAGCTGCTTGATACATGCATGAGCGGGGTCAAATTACTAATATTGGACAAGAAGCTGAATTTGTTCGACGCAAACAATAAAAGCCAAAACAGTGCATGCATAGGAGGTCAAAAACGATGCATCTTGGACAAGAAATTGAATTTGTTTGTAATGTCTGGAAAGTCAGCTAACTTGCGATGAGTTTTTGGATGGGATCCGGGCATTTCTGAGTCAAGTTGTCTTCTAACAAATTGTCCGTCATTCAGTTACCTTTCCAACGCATCAATCCGACATCAGGAACTCAAGATACGTCCAATTTACTGAAGACTGGGTATGCAGAAAACTGGATACGGGATTATTACGGGATTTTGTAAAATTCAGCCCAAAAGCTAACATATAAGGCTTTGGACGAATTAAACCTAGCCCAGTATATTTATTATCATTTAAATTGATGTTTTTAGGGTTTTATATACTTTAGGAACCAGCCACCCAGCCCTTATCAGCTTATTACTTGCCTTATAACCCTATTCCTTGCTACACAAGCACAAGGAGTTTAAAGGCTGTTATTTTATTATTATTTTTAATTAGATTAGGCTTTCCTTGTTTTAGTAGAAGTTAAATTACTTTTTCTATCCTTCACCTATAAAAGGATGAAGCCTCCATCATTGTAAGATAGATTTTCTTTGATTTATGAAATATTTAGTGAGTTGTTTTTGCAAATGCTGATTACTTGTGCCTTCGAAGTCTTCTTCAACATAAGTTCAACGAGTTCTTGTGAGGGAGATTGATATGATCTCGACTATGAGTTTTGAATCATATATGTGAATGCCCGATCGTGATTCTAGTAAGAACTCTGCAGTGCTTTGAATGTATTCTGAAATTACTCAAACAATAATGTAAGTAGAAATAGATAAATAAGAAATAGAAATAATGGGATGAAAGATATGTAGAAGGGGTGTAGAAAGAGTGATAGTTGTGATTATGGAAGAAAAAAAAATAAAAGATGAAAATGTAGGTGAAGATGATGGGGTGTTGGCGTTAAGATGAAGAAATTCAAAGGATGGATTGTGACCCCCTAACTATAAAGAGTTAGGAACCAGCAATATAATAAAGTGGAAATGAAGTGGTAGGATATGGAACGTGACCCACTAGCTATAGATGAGCTAGGAACCAACGCTATAACAAAAGGGAAATGGATGAAGACTACAAGACTAACTTGAAGCCGATAAAGTTCCACAAGAGAACAAGAATGAAAGCAATCTTTCAAAGATGTTTTATATATTCCAAAGTGTGTCTTACAATGATCCTAAAGATGCCTATTTATAGTAGAAGTAGGCAGAATATGAAAAGGTGTTACAAGAAAGATGAATGCTCATCTTAATGCACTTGAATACACATGAATGCTTTGTCCTTTCTTCTCATCTTCAAAGCTGATTAGTTTAGACAAATTGAGGTTGAATTTAGTCATATTTTCGTCCAAATTAAGAAGGACTCTTGGGCTGCCTTGTTTTGCTATCATATGAAGAGAAAGGGGATGAATGTGGACAAGGATGAATGTAGACATCCTTGCTGTCCAGTTTAAGTGCAACTCTTCATCTTCCAAGCTGATTAATATGACTTGAATGTCATAAAAGGTGAGTTTCATCCAGCCTTCATTTCATGTCTCCTCAATGAATTTTGAAACCCCCACTTGAATGGTGATAACATCAACCTTGAATGCCTTGAATTTGATGAATTAAGATGGCCATCAATTGCTTGTCTCTTGGTAGAAGATGAAAGAACTCTTCCTTGGCTCAAATTCATTCAAATCATCCATGCATAAAATTCCCGTAATAAAAATTTCAGCCTGCACTGTCTTCAGTAAATCATTCGTATCTCAAGCTCCCGATATCGGATTGAGGTGATTCAAAAGGCATTGGAAAGCTAAGAGATGGAGGAATAACGTCCAATTGATTTCTGGATCCAAACACGTCTGTATCGCATCCAGAATTGGAAGACATTCTGCTGATATTCTTGCATCTGGTAAAACCGTTCATCTTCCCTCATGCACCTAGACACAAAGGTAAACTTTATTCAATCTTTAATTGAAAACATGCATGTAAACAATTAAGAGTTAGTTTAATAAATGAGCTAGTTTGATGAATGAACTAGTTTAATTAATGAACTAACTTTATTCAATGAACTAATAATCTTGAATGAACTAGTTTAATCAATGAACTACTTAGTTAAATGAAGTGTATAACTAAATGAACTACATGTTTAAATGCAACGCATGCTTTAATGAACAACATGTTTATTGAATGCAATGAATGTTATGCAAACTTTAAATACTCATGCAAATTCATGCATAAGCAAAGTAAAGTGTTCCTCCCTTATTATTTCTTCTTTCTCACGTCCCAAGCTTGATGTAAACATATTTTCCATGGCTGCTTGGAACTCCTTGACCCTTGCTCGAGTAATGGGGCCACCTGGGTACTTCTCTGGGTCTTTGCCATTGACGTTCATATCAGTCCTCCCTCTTTAAGGCGATTTGTCCCCAAATCGTCATCTACATCATAAGGAGATAGGTCAGCAACATTGAAGGTTGCACTAACATTAAACTCACCTGGAAGATCTAATTGATAGGCATTATCATTGATCTTCTTGACTATTTGGAATGGTCCATCTCCCGAGGCATTAATTTGGACTTTCGTTGAGCCGAACCTTTCTTTCCTCATGTGCAGCCACACCCAATCCCCTGGCTCAAAGGAAATTCGCTTTGACCCTTATTTGCTTGCTGCTCATATTGCTTGGTTCGTTTTTCAATGTTCTCCCGCACTTGTTGATGAAGCTTCTTAACAAATTCAGCTTTATTAAGTCCATCTTTATTCACAATTTGATCAGCGGGTAATGGTAACAAGTCTATCGGTGTTAATGGATTGAATCCATACACCACTTCAAAAGGCGTGCGCCCTGTAGTACTATGGATCGAACGGTTGTATGCAAACTCCACATGTGGTAAACTCTCCTCCCATGTTTTCAAATTCTTCCTAATGATGGATCGAAGTAACATAGAAAGTACTCGGTTCACCACTTCAGTTTGGCCATCCGTTTGAGGGTGGCAAGTGGTGGAGAATAGTAACTTAGTACCAATCTTACTCCATAGGGCTCTCCAAAAGTGACTTAAGAACTTCACATCCCGATCAGACACAATAGTTCTTGGTATGCCATGTAACCTTAAGATTTCCCTGAAAAACAAAGTAGCAATATGTGAGGCATCATTAGTTTTGTTACAGGGAATGAAATGAGCCATTTTGGAGAATCTATCTACAACTACAAAGATGGAATCTTTGTTATTCTTGGTACGTGGAAGCCCTAGCACAAAATCCATTGAAATATCCATCCATGGTGTTTCTGGTATGGGTAGTGGTGTGTAAAGTCCATGTGGCATGACTTTAGATTTGGCCTTCCTGCAAGTGATGCATCGCTCACACAACCTCTCCACATCTCGTTTCATTTTAGGCCAATATAGGTGCTCTTGAAGTATAGCCAAAGTCTTTGCTATCCCAAAATGTCCCATTAATCCTCCTCCATGAGCTTCCTTAGTTAGCAATTCACGCATGGAACCTTGAGGGATGCATAGTCTTCCTTCCTTAAATAGGAAACCATCATGCTTATAGTATTTTTCAATTGACCTTTTCTCACAAGCTTTGTAAATCTCTCCAAAATCAGAGTCAGAGACATATAAGTCTTTAATAAAAACAAAACCCAATAACTTAGATTCCAAAGTGTTTAAAAGAATATACCTCCGTGACAATGCATCGGCAACTATATTCTCCTTACCTTTCTTGTACTTGATAACATATGGGAAAGTTTCAAGAAACTCCACCCATTTGGCATGCCTTTTGTTGAGTTTATGCTGCCCCGGATATGTTTCAATGCCTCATGATCAGTGTGAATGATGAACTCCTTAGGCCAAAGGTAATGTTGCCATGTTTCCATTGCCCTCACAAGAGCATACATCTCCTTGTCATAGGTAGGGTAATTAAGCGTAGCTCCACTTAATTTTTCACTGAAATAGGCTATAGGACGTCCACCCTGAGACAAAACTGCTCCAATTCCTACACCTGATGCATCACATTCAATTTCAAAAGTTAGATTAAAATCAGGTAGAGCAAGTAAAGGGGCATGTATTAAACAATATTTAATGCTATTAAAGGACTTCTCTTGATCTTCCCCCCAAAAGAATTTAGAATTCTTCTTAATAACACTTGTTAGTGGGGCGGCTATGGTGCTGAAGTTGGGGACGAATCTTCGATAAAAACTTGCAAGTCCATGGAAGCTCCTAACTTGAGAAATGCTTGCTGGTCGTGGCCACTCTTCAATGGCTTTAACCTTCTCTTTGTCCACCTCCAAGCCTTCAAAACTCACAACGAAACCTAGGAAAACAACCCTGTCAGTACAAAATGTACATTTTTGTAAGTTAGCAAACAGTTTTTCCTTCCTCAAAACTAGCAAAACTGACCTTAAATGTTGAACAGGTTCTTCCATGGTTTTACTATAGATTAGAATGTCATCAAAGTAAACCACACAAAACTTACCCAAGAATGGCCTAAGAACATGATTCATTAACCTCATAAACGTGCTTGGAGCATTAGTTAAGCCAAAAGGCATAACCAACCACTCATAAAGGCCTTGCTTAGTTTTGAATGCTGTTTTCCACTCATCACCTTCCCGCATTCGTATTTGGTGGTAACCACTTTTAAGATCAATCGTAATTTTGTTTACCGCTCGGCAGTCCACACACATGCGCCAAGTTCCATCCTTCTTTGGCACAAGTAGAACCGCACACGGCACATGGGCTAAGGCTTTCCCACGTAGCCTTTTGACATCAACTCAGATACTTGCCTTTGCAACTCCTTAGTTTCTTGGGGTTGCTTGATGCGCTGGTCGGTTTGGAATGACGGCTCGGGAACAAAGTCTATTTGATGTTCTATGCCACGAATAGGTGGCAGCCCACTTGGTATTTCCTCTGGAAATAGGTCATCAAACTCCTGCAATAAAGACACAACAAAAGCAGGCAAATTTTGATCAAGGTAGTTAGTATTCAAGAAATTTTCCTTGTACATGAGCACAAGTGCTTCCTTTGCTGTCATTAAACTCTTTTTCAACTCTCTCTTTAGAAAGAATGCTGATTTTCCTTCCCTCATTTTGATCACACTCCTTTGCTTTTACCTCCATTTTGGTCTCTCTTTCTTTGGCTTTTTCAATTTTTTCTCTCAATAAAATTTGGTCTTCATGTATTTGTTTTGGAGAAAGTGGGGCTAAAGTGATCTTCTTTGTTTCATGGGTGAACGATACCGGTTGGTATACCCGTCATGGATCACTCGCCTATCAAATTGCCAAGGCCTTCCAAGTAATAAATGGCTTATGCGTGCATTGGAACGACATCGCGCATAATACCTCGCTTTTTGTACTTCCCAATAGAGGAAACAATTCGAACTTGTTTGGTCACCTTGAGTTCTCCTCCATCGTTGAGCCATTGTAGCTTATAAGGTTGTGGATGCTTTGTTGTTGCCAAGCCAAGTGTATCTACCATTAAGGTACTAGCAACATTAGTGCAACTACCACCATCAATAATAACAAAGCATACCTTTCCTCCAACATGGCAACGAGTATGAAAGATATTTTCTCGTTGTTCATTTCCTCCAACGGATTGTACGTTTAGGCTTCTTTTGACAACAAGAACCTCTCCTTCCACGCCATACTCTAATTCTTCTTCTTCGATGGCAACATCTTCATTCTCATCCTCTTCTTGTTCCGATTCAACTTCTCCATCATCTCGAAGAAGCATGGTGTTGCGGTTCGGACATTGGCTTGCAATGTGTCCACGCCCCAAACACTTAAAACATTGTATGTCACGGGAACGATTTGGAGTAGCGGTAGTCTTACCCTTGCTGGTTTCGCAACGGGCTTACTTCCTTTCGTGGTCCTCCTCCTTTTTCGTGGGACGGTATTGGAGGAGTCTTCTTGTATGAACTTTGCCCCATTTTGATGTTGAACTCCCATAAGATCGTGTGGCACCCTTTCTTTTGAGCTGTTTTTCCACTTTCATGGCCATATGCACCATGTCTTCCATCTCCACATAATGTTGCAACTCGACCACGTTCGCAATGTCCGGATTTAGTCCCGCTAGGAATCTTGCCATTGTGGCTTCTCGATCCTCGTCGATGTTGGCTCGAATCATGGACACCTCCATCTCTTTGTAGTAATCTTCAATACTTCGGTTACGTTGTGAAAGATTTTGAAGACGGTTGAATAACTCTCGATGGTAGTGGGTTGGAATGAATCGCCTTCGCATCACCGCTTTCATTTCATCCCATGTAGTGATAGGATGTTCTCCATTGCGTCTCCTACTTGATGTCAATTGATCCCACCATATTAGTGCATAATCCGTAAACTCAATGGCAGCGAGTTTTTACCTTTTAAGCTCTGAATAGTTATGGCACTAAAAAAATGTGCTCAACCTTCTTTTCCCATGCAAGATAGGTTTCAGGATCCGTTCTTCCTTGAAAAGGAGGAATGGTAATCTTGATGTTGCTGAGATTATCGTCTACTCGTGGTCGAGCTCTCTGGCCTTGTTGTACCATGCTATGTTGGGATACTTGATCTTGCACATCATCTACTTCAACTTCTTCAGGATACTCCTCATTACCCTGATTAGCTTGTGAAATTTCAAGCTGGTCTATTCGTTCAATTAGGGGCTCCAATTGCTCTTGGATCATTTTGGCCATTGCTTGAAGCATAGCCTGATTTTGCAAATTGGGAACTCCTTCACCACTATGACCAGATCTTTGTGACATGTTAGATAAAGAAACAAAAGAAATTAAACCTTACTAACACAAAATCTCACCTTTCCACTCCAAAGAAAATGCACTCATACTGTGTTTCACTCGGGTTAGGCTTTTCCCCTTAATGCACACTCATGCCTTTTACCACTCGTGCTTTATTTTCAAGTCCTTTTGGGAACTTCCTCAAGGCTTACAAGTGTCTCGTGGACTTGGCTAAAACAATTCTAGCTTGGTAGGAGAATGATGAATAATAAAAGGATAATGGCTTCAAAAAAGAAAAGAATTACTAAGAATAGGTAAAGGAATTTGTAATTCAGCAATAAGAAATGATGTATTGTAATTTTTTTAAACAAGAATAGACTGCTCCCTCCCTCTTTAAGATTTTTTTTGATTTTTTTGATTTTTTTTTACTAACCCGGGAGAGAAAAATAATACGCTTACTGAATCGTCTAGGGCTCTGATACCAAATGATATGATCTCGACTATGAGTTTTGAATCATATATGTGAATGCCCGATCGTGATTCTAGTAAGAACTCTGCAGTGCTTTGAATGTATTCTGAAATTACTCAAACAATAATGTAAGTAGAAATAGATAAATAAGAAATAGAAATAATGGGATGAAAGATATGTAGAAGGGGTGTAGGAAGAGTGATAGTTGTGATTATGGAAGAAAAAAAAATAAAAGATGAAAATGTAGGTGAAGATGATGGGGTGTTGGCGTTAAGATGAAGAAATTCAAAGGATGGATTGTGACCCCTAACTATAAAGAGTTAGGAACCAGCAATATAATAAAGTGGAAATGAAGTGGTAGGATATGGAACGTGACCCACTAGCTATAGATGAGCTAGGAACCAACGCTATAACAAAAGGGAAATGGATGAAGACTACAAGACTAACTTGAAGCCGATAAAGTTCCACAAGAGAACAAGAATGAAAGCAATCTTTCAAAGATGTTTTATATATTCCAAAGTGTGTCTTACAATGATCCTAAAGATGCCTATTTATAGTAGAAGTAGGCAGAATATGAAAAGGTGTTACAAGAAAGATGAATGCTCATCTTAATGCACTTGAATACACATGAATGCTTTGTCCTTTCTTCTCATCTTCAAAGCTGATTAGTTTAGACAAATTGAGGTTGAATTTAGTCATATTTTCGTCCAAATTAAGAAGGACTCTTGGGCTGCCTTGTTTTGCTATCATATGAAGAGAAAGGGGATGAATGTGGACAAGGATGAATGTAGACATCCTTGCTGTCCAGTTTAAGTGCAACTCTTCATCTTCCAAGCTGATTAATATGACTTGAATGTCATAAAAAGGTGAGTTTCATCCAGCCTTCATTTCATGTCTCCTCAATGAATTTTGAAACCCCCACTTGAATGGTGATAACATCAACCTTGAATGCCTTGAATTTGATGAATTAAGATGGCCATCAATTGCTTGTCTCTTGGTAGAAGATGAAAGAACTCTTCCTTGGCTCAAATTCATTCAAATCATCCATGCATAAAATTCCCGTAATAAAAATTTCAGCCTGCACTGTCTTCAGTAAATCATTCGTATCTCAAGCTCCCGATATCGGATTGAGGTGATTCAAAAGGCATTGGAAAGCTAAGAGATGGAGGAATAACGTCCAATTGATTTCTGGATCCAAACACGTCTGTATCGCATCCAGAATTGGAAGACATTCTGCTGATATTCTTGCATCTGGTAAAACCGTTCATCTTCCCTCATGCACCTAGACACAAAGGTAAACTTTATTCAATCTTTAATTGAAAACATGCATGTAAACAATTAAGAGTTAGTTTAATAAATGAGCTAGTTTGATGAATGAACTAGTTTAATTAATGAACTAACTTTATTCAATGAACTAATAATCTTGAATGAACTAGTTTAATCAATGAACTACTTAGTTAAATGAAGTGTATAACTAAATGAACTACATGTTTAAATGCAACGCATGCTTTAATGAACAACATGTTTATTGAATGCAATGAATGTTATGCAAACTTTAAATACTCATGCAAATTCATGCATAAGCAAAGTAAAGTGTTCCTCCCTTATTATTTCTTCTTTCTCACGTCCCAAGCTTGATGTAAACATATTTTCCATGGCTGCTTGGAACTCCTTGACCCTTGCTCGAGTAATGGGGCCACCTGGGTACTTCTCTGGGTCTTTGCCATTGACGTTCATATCAGTCCCTCCCTCTTTAAGGCGATTTGTCCCCAAATCGTCATCTACATCATAAGGAGATAGGTCAGCAACATTGAAGGTTGCACTAACATTAAACTCACCTGGAAGATCTAATTGATAGGCATTATCATTGATCTTCTTGACTATTGGAATGGTCCATCTCCCGAGGCATTAATTTGGACTTTCGTTGAGCCGAACCTTTCTTTCCTCATGTGCAGCCACACCCAATCCCCTGGCTCAAAGGAAATTCGCTTACGACCCTTATTTGCTTGCTGCTCATATTGCTTGGTTCGTTTTTCAATGTTCTCCCGCACTTGTTGATGAAGCTTCTTAACAAATTCAGCTTTATTAAGTCCATCTTTATTCACAATTTGATCAGCGGGTAATGGTAACAAGTCTATCGGTGTTAATGGATTGAATCCATACACCACTTCAAAAGGCGCGTGCGCCCTGTAGTACTATGGATCGAACGGTTGTATGCAAACTCCACATGTGGTAAACTCTCCTCCCATGTTTTCAAATTCTTCCTAATGATGGATCAAGTAACATAGAAAGTACTCGGTTCACCACTTCAGTTTGGCCATCCGTTTGAGGGTGGCAAGTGGTGGAGAATAGTAACTTAGTACCAATCTTACTCCATAGGGCTCTCCAAAAGTGACTTAAGAACTTCACATCCCGATCAGACACAATAGTTCTTGGTATGCCATGTAACCTTAAGATTTCCCTGAAAACAAAAGTAGCAATATGTGAGGCATCATTAGTTTTGTTACAGGGAATGAAATGAGCCATTTTGGAGAATCTATCTACAACTACAAAGATGGAATCTTTGTTATTCTTGGTACGTGGAAGCCCTAGCACAAAATCCATTGAAATATCCATCCATGGTGTTTCTGGTATGGGTAGTGGTGTGTAAAGTCCATGTGGCATGACTTTAGATTTGGCCTTCCTGCAAGTGATGCATCGCTCACACAACCTCTCCACATCTCGTTTCATTTTAGGCCAATATAGGTGCTCTTGAAGTATAGCCAAAGTCTTTGCTATCCCAAAATGTCCCATTAATCCTCCTCCATGAGCTTCCTTAGTTAGCAATTCACGCATGGAACCTTGAGGGATGCATAGTCTTCCTTCCTTAAATAGGAAACCATCATGCTTATAGTATTTTTCAATTGACCTTTTCTCACAAGCTTTGTAAATCTCTCCAAAATCAGAGTCAGAGACATATAAGTCTTTAATAAAAACAAAACCCAATAACTTAGATTCCAAAGTGTTTAAAAGAATATACCTCCGTGACAATGCATCGGCAACTATATTCTCCTTACCTTTCTTGTACTTGATAACATATGGGAAAGTTTCAAGAAACTCCACCCATTTGGCATGCCTTTTGTTGAGTTTATGCTGCCCCCGGATATGTTTCAATGCCTCATGATCAGTGTGAATGATGAACTCCTTAGGCCAAAGGTAATGTTGCCATGTTTCCATTGCCCTCACAAGAGCATACATCTCCTTGTCATAGGTAGGGTAATTAAGCGTAGCTCCACTTAATTTTTCACTGAAATAGGCTATAGGACGTCCACCCTGAGACAAAACTGCTCCAATTCCTACACCTGATGCATCACATTCAATTTCAAAAGTTAGATTAAAATCAGGTAGAGCAAGTAAAGGGGCATGTATTAAACAATATTTAATGCTATTAAAGGACTTCTCTTGATCTTCCCCCAAAAAAAATTTAGAATTCTTCTTAATAACACTTGTTAGTGGGGCGGCTATGGTGCTGAAGTTGGGGACGAATCTTCGATAAAAACTTGCAAGTCCATGGAAGCTCCTAACTTGAGAAATGCTTGCTGGTCGTGGCCACTCTTCAATGGCTTTAACCTTCTCTTTGTCCACCTCCAAGCCTTCAAAACTCACAACGAAACCTAGGAAAACAACCCTGTCAGTACAAAATGTACATTTTTGTAAGTTAGCAAACAGTTTTTCCTTCCTCAAAACTAGCAAAACTGACCTTAAATGTTGAACAGGTTCTTCCATGGTTTTACTATAGATTAGAATGTCATCAAAGTAAACCACACAAAACTTACCCAAGAATGGCCTAAGAACATGATTCATTAACCTCATAAACGTGCTTGGAGCATTAGTTAAGCCAAAAGGCATAACCAACCACTCATAAAGGCCTTGCTTAGTTTTGAATGCTGTTTTCCACTCATCACCTTCCCGCATTCGTATTTGGTGGTAACCACTTTTAAGATCAATCGTAATTTTGTTTACCGCTCGGCAGTCCACACACATGCGCCAAGTTCCATCCTTCTTTGGCACAAGTAGAACCGGCACGGCACATGGGCTAAGGCTTTCCCTCACGTAGCCTTTTGACATCAACTCAGATACTTGCCTTTGCAACTCCTTAGTTTCTTCGGGTTGCTTGATGCACGCTGGTCGGTTTGGAATGACGGCTCCGGGAACAAAGTCTATTTGATGTTCTATGCCACGAATAGGTGGCAGCCCACTTGGTATTTCCTCTGGAAATAGGTCATCAAACTCCTGCAATAAAGACACAACAAAAGCAGGCAAATTTTGATCAAGGTAGTTAGTATTCAAGAAATTTTCCTTGTACATGAGCACAAGTGCTTCCTTTGCTGTCATTAAACTCTTTTCAACTCTCTCTTTTAGAAAGAATGCTGATTTTCCTTCCCTCATTTTGATCACACTCCTTTGCTTTTACCTCCATTTTGGTCTCTCTTTCTTTGGCTTTTTCAATTTTTCCTCTCAATAAAATTTGGTCTTCATGTATTTGTTTTGGAGAAAGTGGGGCTAAAGTGATCTTCTTTGTTTCATGGGTGAACGATATACGGTTGGTATACCCGTCATGGATCACTCGCCTATCAAATTGCCAAGGCCTTCCAAGTAATAAATGGCTTATGTGCATTGGAACGACATCGCATAATACCTCGTCTTTGTACTTCCCAATAGAGGAAACAATTCGAACTTGTTTGGTCACCTTGAGTTCTCCTCCATCGTTGAGCCATTGTAGCTTATAAGGTTGTGGATGCTTTGTTGTTGCCAAGCCAAGTGTATCTACCATTAAGGTACTAGCAACATTAGTGCAACTACCACCATCAATAATAACAAAGCATACCTTTCCTCCAACATGGCAACGAGTATGAAAGATATTTTCTCGTTGTTCATTTCCTCCAACGGATTGTACGTTTAGGCTTCTTTTGACAACAAGAACCTCTCCTTCCACGCCATACTCTAATTCTTCTTCTTCGATGGCAACATCTTCATTCTCATCCTCTTCTTGTTCCGATTCAACTTCTCCATCATCTCGAAGAAGCATGGTGTTGCGGTTCGGACATTGGCTTGCAATGTGTCCACGCCCCAAACACTTAAAACATTGTATGTCACGGAACGATTTGGAGTAGCGGTAGTCTTACCCTTGCTGGTTTCGCAACGGGCTTACTTCCTTTCGGTGGTCCTCCTTTTTTAGGGGACGGTATTGGAGGAGTCTTCTTGTATGAACTTTGCCCCCATTTTGATGTTGAACTCCCATAAGATCGTGGCACCCTTTCTTTTGAGCTGTTTTTCCACTTTCATGGCCATATGCACCATGTCTTCCATCTCCACATAATGTTGCAACTCGACCACGTTCGCAATGTCCGGATTTAGTCCCGCTTAGGAATCTTGCCATTGTGGCTTCTCGATCCTCGTCGATGTTGGCTCGAATCATGGACACCTCCATCTCTTTGTAGTAATCTTCAATACTTCGGTTACGTTGTGAAAGATTTTGAAGACGGTTGAATAACTCGATGGTAGTGGGTTGGAATGAATCGCCTTCGCATCACCGCTTTCATTTCATCCCATGTAGTGATAGGATGTTCTCCATTGCGTCTCCTACTTGATGTCAATTGATCCCACCATATTAGTGCATAATCCGTAAACTCAATGGCAGCGAGTTTTACCTTTTAAGCTCTGAATAGTTATGGCACTAAAAATGTGCTCAACCTTCTTTTCCCATGCAAGATAGGTTTCAGGATCCGTTCTTCCTTGAAAAGGAGGAATGGTAATCTTGATGTTGCTGAGATTATCGTCTACTCGTGGTCGAGCTCTCTGGCCTTGTTGTACCATGCTATGTTGGGATACTTGATCTTGCACATCATCTACTTCAACTTCTTCAGGATACTCCTCATTACCCTGATTAGCTTGTGAAATTTCAAGCTGGTCTATTCGTTCAATTAGGGCTCCAATTGCTCTTGGATCATTTTGGCCATTGCTTGAAGCATAGCCTGATTTTGCAAATTGGGAACTCCTTCACCACTATGACCAGATCTTTGTGACATGTTAGATAAAGAAACAAAAGAAATTAAACCTTACTAACACAAAATCTCACCTTTCCACTCCAAAGAAAATGCACTCATACTGTGTTTTTCACTCGGGTTAGGCTTTTCCCCCTAATGCACACTCATGCCTTTTACCACTCGTGCTTTATTTTCAAGTCCTTTTGGGAACTTCCTCAAGGCTTACAAGTGTCTCGTGGACTTGGCTAAAACAATTCTAGCTTGGTAGGAGAATGATGAATAATAAAAGGATAATGGCTTCAAAAAAGAAAGAATTACTAAGAATAGGTAAAGGAATTTGTAATTCAGCAATAAGAAATGATGTATTGTAATTTTTTTTAAACAAGAATAGACTGCTCCCTCCCTCTTTAAGATTTTTTTGATTTTTTTTTGATTTTTTTTTACTAACCCGGAGAGAGAAATAATACGCTTACTGAATCGTCTAGGCTCTGATACCAAATGATATGATCTCGACTATGAGTTTTGAATCATATATGTGAATGCCCGATCGTGATTCTAGTAAGAACTCTGCAGTTGCTTTGAATGTATTCTGAAATTACTCAAACAATAATGTAAGTAGAAATAGATAAATAAGAAATAGAAATAATGGGATGAAAGATATGTAGAAGGGGTGTAGGAAGAGTGATAGTTGTGATTATGGAAGAAAAAAATAAAAGATGAAAATGTAGGTGAAGATGATGGGGTGTTGGCGTTAAGATGAAGAAATTCAAAGGATGGATTGTGACCCCTAACTATAAAGAGTTAGGAACCAGCAATATAATAAAGTGGAAATGAAGTGGTAGGATATGGAACGTGACCCACTAGCTATAGATGAGCTAGGAACCAACGCTATAACAAAAGGGAAATGGATGAAGACTACAAGACTAACTTGAAGCCGATAAAGTTCCACAAGAGAACAAGAATGAAAGCAATCTTTCAAAGATGTTTTATATATTCCAAAGTGTGTCTTACAATGATCCTAAAGATGCCTATTTATAGTAGAAGTAGGCAGAATATGAAAAGGTGTTACAAGAAAGATGAATGCTCATCTTAATGCACTTGAATACACATGAATGCTTTGTCCTTTCTTCTCATCTTCAAAGCTGATTAGTTTAGACAAATTGAGGTTGAATTTAGTCATATTTTCGTCCAAATTAAGAAGGACTCTTGGGCTGCCTTGTTTTGCTATCATATGAAGAGAAAGGGGATGAATGTGGACAAGGATGAATGTAGACATCCTTGCTGTCCAGTTTAAGTGCAACTCTTCATCTTCCAAGCTGATTAATATGACTTGAATGTCATAAAAAGGTGAGTTTCATCCAGCCTTCATTTCATGTCTCCTCAATGAATTTTGAAACCCCCACTTGAATGGTGATAACATCAACCTTGAATGCCTTGAATTTGATGAATTAAGATGGCCATCAATTGCTTGTCTCTTGGTAGAAGATGAAAGAACTCTTCCTTGGCTCAAATTCATTCAAATCATCCATGCATAAAATTCCCGTAATAAAAATTTCAGCCTGCACTGTCTTCAGTAAATCATTCGTATCTCAAGCTCCCGATATCGGATTGAGGTGATTCAAAAGGCATTGGAAAGCTAAGAGATGGAGGAATAACGTCCAATTTATTTCTGGATCCAAACACGTCTGTATCGCATCCAGAATTGGAAGACATTCTGCTGATATTCTTGCATCTGGTAAAACCGTTCATCTTCCCTCATGCACCTAGACACAAAGGTAAACTTTATTCAATCTTTAATTGAAAACATGCATGTAAACAATTAAGAGTTAGTTTAATAAATGAGCTAGTTTGATGAATGAACTAGTTTAATTAATGAACTAACTTTATTCAATGAACTAATAATCTTGAATGAACTAGTTTAATCAATGAACTACTTAGTTAAATGAAGTGTATAACTAAATGAACTACATGTTTAAATGCAACGCATGCTTTAATGAACAACATGTTTATTGAATGCAATGAATGTTATGCAAACTTTAAATACTCATGCAAATTCATGCATAAGCAAAGTAAAGTGTTCCTCCCTTATTATTTCTTCTTTCTCACGTCCCAAGCTTGATGTAAACATATTTTCCATGGCTGCTTGGAACTCCTTGACCCTTGCTCGAGTAATGGGGCCACCTGGGTACTTCTCTGGGTCTTTGCCATTGACGTTCATATCAGAGATCATCTTCACACTCTTGCTTGCCTAGATAATCGCGTCTAGGAGGGTGGGTTAGAGCCGCTTGAGGTTGCTTGCTTAGATAATTGCGTCTAAGAGGGTGCCGAGGACAAAACAACAACTATCAATTCATCACGCCATCTCCACATATTCAAGCTTCCTCCATTGACGCTACCACCATAAGCAAATCTGAATTTTTAGATTTGTTTTTTATTTTGGTTTGTTTTGTTTTTCTCTTTATTCGAATTTGTGCTACTCTATCATTTGCCTTCAAACAAGTTGTTGCAAGAAGTAGGAGCTCTAGACTCAATCAAGGAAGTTTGGGCAGATCTGAAAATTCAAGAGAAAAGAGAAGGGATTTTCTTGAAATTTTCAGATTCAAAGCTGGAAATTTAAAGAAAGAAAGATAATATGAAGGATTATATGATAAGAAATAAGAATATAAAAAGAAGATTAAAAAAGATTGTGAAAGTGATAAGTAAAACAAATCTGAAAATTCCAGCTTTGTTTATGGAATTATGGAAGATGGAGTGAAGGTTGAAGATGAAGATGGCTTGCGAATTGTTGATGTTGTTTTGTCCTCTCTTTTTTCTCTTTTTTTTTCTTTTTTACTAAAATCTCCAAAGAGAACTTTTTATTAATCAATGAAATCTGAATTACAATGTGGGTGAAGCCTCCTTTATATAGGCCACGGAGAAGTTCTAATCCTACTAAACTTAGGAATTAAATACAATAAATAAATGCTAAAATATAATCTCCTAATTAGATAAGTAACTTCTAATAATAAATAAATGCTAAAAATAAAATCCTAATTAAATAAATATGATCCTAATTGATATTGCAGAATCCTATATTGATTTAAATTATAAATAATCAAATAAAATCTTGAAAATTCGTAATTATCCAAAAATCCCGTATTAATCCCGTATAGGAATTTCTGCACGCGCTGTCTTCGCTAAAATAGACGTATCTTGAGATCCAGATGTCCGATTGAGGCGTTTCAAGATGCATTGGAAAGCTAATTTGCAGCCGGACAAGTTTTAAGAAGACATGTTGACCCATAAATGCCTAGATCCCATCCAAAAATGCTTCGCAAGTTGACTGATGTTTCTGACTTGCAAAGCAGTTTCAACTTCTTTTCCAAGATGATTATTTTGACCCCTCTCATGCTCGTATCATTCCCCCACTCCTCAAAAAGATTCACTCTCGAATCTAGATTGGTAAATGGAGGAAGTTCATCAAAGTACCATCGAAGAGAAGACGTCTTGAAGGATCCTTTTGCAGAATCTCTTTTTGCAATGTAATTTACAAGTTCCTTCTCATTGGGATCATCACGATTGTTATTCAGATTGATGTTTAGTTCATCAAATTGAAGGTTACCACGTGCCAAAGCATACTCTATCATTTGGTATCAGATTTGGGACGATTCTTGGCAAGAATTTTGGCGTTTTTGGAAAAAAAAAACTCGAAAATTAGGGAAAATTCGTCAAAACCAAACGAGTGAATTTTGAGCTGAAAATTTCCATATCAGATCTAAACCACTGGAGGAGTCACCACACAAAATTTCAGAATTTTTGGACTTCGGGAACATCTCGAACAAAGTGGATAAAGTTTCAGGAAAATTAGGATGTCAGAAACGAGTAACGACGAAGAACCACATGAGGTGACTCTTCAAGAAGTTTCGGATACTCTCAATAAACTTGAACGGATTGTAACCTCATTGGCAACCAAGCTTGAGCACACTGATACAGTCGTGACCGCAATCACGCAAACCATTGGGAGATTAGAAACCACTGCTATCATAAGCGATACTGAGGAGCCTAGGCGTCCAAATCTTGTTCCCATTCAGAATTGACGCCAAAACCCCTTACATAGGCACAATCATCCCATAGAACCGAGACGAGAAACAAACACCTTAGCCAAGTCAAAGATCATTGTACCACCTTTTCAAGGAAAGTAACCCTGATGCTTATTGTGAATGGGAAAATCGAGTTGATCTTCTATTCGAGCATTATCAATGTCCCGAAGAGGATCAAGTTCCACTGTTGACTCTCAAATTCACTGAATATGCATCCATTTGGTGGTCCGCAATCGGCGTCTCAATATAGAAGCCAAGATAACCTCACGGGGAGAACTTAAAAAAGTCATGCGAGAACGATTTATTCCCCCATTATATCAACGAGAGATCAAACAAAAGTTACAAAGGATCCGACAAGGCTGCAGAACTGTTGATGAGTATCTCAAAGAAATGGAATCATTGATGCAAAAAGCTGACATACAAGAGGATGAAGAGGATACAATAACTAGGTTTGTTACCGGACGCAATGACAACATTCTTGAGGTACTTGAACTCAAAACCTACTACACCCTTCAAGAGGCATTCCAATTCGCCACAACAATCGAAAAGCGCTTCAAAGATCGACAACGATATCGACAGAAGAATTATCACTATGATAGAGGTACCACTCAACCTTTATCTCATTCCAATTCTTCTAAACCTTTGCTCGACTCAAGTAGACCAAAGCAGAAAATTGAAACATCCAAGTCACTAGACAAAACCAAGACAAAAATCCCCATGTTGTCGGAAAACACACAAACACTCAAACAAGAGGATAGTGATAATGAACACATTAGACGAGATGACAATGCTTTTAATCCCTCATGTGAAGTAGTAGGTCCACTTGCTATACTCTCATCACCTGCCCACAAAGAAAGTAAGTGTAATTCTAACCCTTCATTTGATTCTTGTCCTATCATTCCGTTAGAAACACTTTCTCCTCTACAGAAATTGTACATTGATGATAATTTTTGTGAGAGGGATGATATGGGATGTGAGATACAAAAGACTGAGAGTAAAAAGGCCGAGAGTGAAAAAAGTCAAATTAACGGCCCAAATTTGGTGAGTGAAAATACATATGAGGTAAAAGTCACACAAAGCCCAAAAGAAAAAGACAAGAAAAAGAATGCAACGAGTGATTTTGTTTTGACTAATCATTACAAATGTTCGAGTAGTGTTGTCTTATTTTTTCAGGATTTTGTTGAACCATTGAGAGGAGCTCAATTATATCACTCCACATACAACAAAGAAGCCTTTTCAATTGAAGTTGATGATTGTTCTCTCATTGCCGATTTAGATTCGAGAGCGAATCCTTTTGAGGAGTGGGGGAATGATACATGCATGAGCGGGGTCAAATTACTAATATTGGGCAAGAAGCTGAATTTGTTCGATGCAAACAATAAAAGCCAAAACAGTGCACGCATAGGAGGTCAAAAACGATGCATCTTGGACAAGAAATTGAATCTGTTTGTAATGTCTGGAAAGTCAGCTAACTTGCGATGAGTTTTTGGATGGGATCCGGGCATTTCTGAGTCAAGTTGTCTTCTAACAAATTGTCCATCATTTAGTTACCTTTCCAACGCATCTTGAAATGCATCAATCCGACATCAGGAACTCAAGATACGTCCAATTTACTGAAGACTGGGCATGCAGAAAACTGGATACGGGATTATTACGTGATTTTGTAAAATTCAGCCCAAAAGCTAACATATAAGGCTTTGGACGAATCAAACCTAGCCCAATATATTTATTATCATTTAAATTGATGTTTTTAGGGTTTTATATACTTTAGGAACCAGCCACCCAGCCCTTATCAGCTTATTACTTGCCTTATCACCCTATTCCTTGCCACACAAGCACAAGGAGTTTAAAGGCTGTTATTTTATTATTATTTTTAATTAGATTAGGTTTTCCTTGTTTTAGTAGAAGTTAAATTATTTTGTCTATGCTTCACCATAAAAGGATGAAGCCTCTATCATTGTAAGACAGATTTTCTTTGATTTATGAAATATTTAGTGAGTTTGTTTTTGCAAGTGCTGATTACTTGTGCCTTCGAAGTCTTCTTCAACATATTCAACGAGTAGGGAGATCATCTTCACACTCTTGCTTGCCTAGCTAATCGCGTCTAGGAGGGTGGGTTAGAGCCGCTTGAGGTTGCTTGCTTAGATAATTGCATCTAAGAGGGTGCCGAGGACAAAACAACAATAATAAATCGCAAGCCATCTTCACCTTCAACCTTCACACCATATTCCATAATTCCATAAACAAAGCTAGAATTTTTAGATTTGTTTTACCTATTTCCGTATCTTAGTCTTTTTTAATCTTTTGTTTTTATTCTTATTAATCATCATCTTATATTCGTTTCTTGAATTTCCAGCTTTAAATCTAAAATTTTCAAAAAAAATCATTCTCTTTTCATCTTGAATTTTCAGATATGCCCAAAGCTTTCTTGATTGAGTCTAGAGCTCCTAGTTCTTTGCAACAACTTGATTGAAGGCTTCCAAATCCAAGATTGCGCTACTCTATCACTGCTTGAGTTGTTTTGGAGCTGAACGAGCTAGATATGAGCTGTCATTTCGTTCCCTTACTTGTGTGGATTATATACCCTACAAGAAACACAAAATAATATAAGTAAATGCAATTAAATATGTGAATGATTACAAAAATAAGTGACTTAAAACTTTAAGTAACAATGTGGTGTGGTCTAATGTATTACATGTCAACATGTAATACATTACACAATTTCTTTTCTAGGATCATTTGTCCTCCAAAGGCTAAAATACATTTATGAGCAAATACTTCCCTAAGCTGTTTAGCCTTAGAGCGGGTAATAGGTCCTAGTGGCATGACTTTTGGATCTAGAGGAGGCGTGCTCACATCACAACACCACCCAATGTGCCCATTCGACCAGCCCTTAGAAAACTATAAATATGGCTGATTATTTTATTTGTACACACACCTTTGAAATATATAAAATTTACTTTGTGAGTTTATCTCTCAAACTTGTTCTTTTTAGAACTATCCGACTTATCAGGCTTCATTGCTTGTGGAGTCACTTCCTTTTCCACCATACTTCAGGTTCTTGGTTTTCTATAACCAACGGGTCTAAGTCCTTTACCACCCTCAAAGATATTCTCTTAAATATTGGGTCTATGTTCTTAAAACATAGGTTCTTCTTTTGAATCCTTTGAATACTATCACCATCTTCCATTTCATTCTATCACTTCCTTTCATCATTTCCATCACCCTATCTAATTCTGCCATCAAAACACTTCCATTACCTTTACTATCATTTCACTTCATTCACCACCCTATACTCTTCCGCACACATTCACCATCTTTCCTTCATCATTTCATCTCTAAAGCATACGGATTACAAGGCTTGCTTGCATTCAAGATCAGGACAATCAAAGCTTCTCTCAACAAAGCCATTTGGAGAGTTGGAGCGTATCAGAACCAGTCACCCGTCTCCCAAGCCGTTAGATCAAGTCTAATTTAATGGACCATATTTGTTTGTTTATTCATTCATTCTTAGCTTTAGGTTAAAGCCATCATTCATCTATAAAAGGATGATGCTTTCTTTTTTGTTTGACAAATTTCATTTATTAATAAAAAGTTCTCTTTGGAGATTTTAGTATTCTTTGAGTTTGCAAGTGTTCGGTAAACTTGTCAAGATGCCATCTTCAACATAATATTATTGAGTTCTTGTGAGGGAGATCATCTTCACACTTGCTTGCTTAGGTAACTGCATCTAGGAGGGTGGGTTAGAGCCGCTTGAGGTTGTTTGCTTAGATAATTGCATCTAAGAGGGTGCCGAGGACAAAACAACATCATCAAATAACAAACCATCTTCATCTTCAATCTTCACGCCATCTCCACAAGCCATAAACAAAGCTAGAAATTTTAGAGTTGTTTTATCTATCCTTTTATCAATCTTTTTCAATCTTTTTAACTTTATTCTAGTTATTCATCTTCTAATCATTCACTTTGTAATTGTTTCTTTATATTTCCAGCCTTGAATCTGAAAATTTCAAGAAAATACCTTCTCTTTTCTCTTGAATTTTCATATCTGCCCAAACTATATCATTAGGACTTGAGGATTGAACCAACACTAAAAAGTGTGACCCAAACCCTATAACTGTCTCTAAATGAAATTAGGATCTTGACCCACTAGTTAAGTAGAACTAGGAACCAAAGATATCAACGGTTTTGATTCAACAAGCAGAACTTGAAGGATCGATAAAGTTCTCAAAAGAAAAGAGATAAAACTCTTAATTTTCTTGAAATCAAAGTGTGTGTTACAATTGAAAAACCAGCCTCTATTTATAGGCTTTACAAAATAATGTGATAAACCAACATTCTTAGGGAGGTGTGAAGGGATAATAAAAAAAGAAATCTAGAAATGTGTGCCTTTGCCGCCCAATGTAATTATAAGCTAGCATGTCAATTTCCATGTGAACGTAAGCTAACATGTCAACTTCCATGTGAACGTAAGCAAGCATGTCAATTTCCATGTGAATGTAAGCAAGCACCTCAAGCAAGCACCTCTCTAGAATTGCTGTCCATTGTGAATGCAAGCAAGCACCTCAAACAAGCACCTCTCTAGAATTGTCGTCCATTGTGAACGCAAGCAAGCACCTCAAACAAGCACCTCGTCAATTTCCATGTGAACGTAAGCAAGCACATCCAAAGCTAAGCAAGCTTCTCAAGCAAGCACCTCTCCAATAGTCACAATCCTCTTAATCACCCTAATGATTTGTCTATTCATTGTCTTTGCATAACACCTATAAATACGAGAAATATGATCAGAAACAAATAAGGTAATATGATGCAAGCTAAATATAATAAATATATGTTATATGATTCAACGAACTCTAGCGCTGGTAAGATAAACAATAAACAACATAATAGAAAACATGTGCACACTAAAACTATAATAATGAAATGGAACATATGCATTAGAAATAAACATGCAACACGTTGCACGGACTCCCTTTCACGTTGCAGGGCATTGATTCAACTTCGGCAGCTTCAATAATCTTCCATGCATTATTGCACTTGTTGCTGACTGCATCTCTAAATTTCCTTGCCCTTGCACGAGTAATGGGGCCTAAGGGAAATTCCTCCAGGTCCAATGGTGGTAGTGACGCCATGATCTCATCACAATGTTGCGTCGAGTTCATTAGTGTTCAAAAAATTCTCCTTGTACAAAAGCACAAGAAGTGTTTGTCTCGCCAAAACACATTTTCTAATTTCACTACCCCTCGCATATACGCTTATTTTAAGCTTCTCTCCCCGCTTTCAATTTCACTTTTTCCTTTCCCGCTTTTACTAGTACTTACTATTTTTCTCTTATTCTCTCACTCGTTTTCCTTTTATTTTCTATTTCTTTTTCTTTTAATCCTTGGAAACTATTTTTCAAGTGCAATTGATCATCGTGTACTCGCTGCGGTGATAAAGGGGTTAGCGTCTGCTTCCTTCCTTCAAAAGTGAATAAGTATCAATTGCTATATCCGTCATGATTCACTTTTCGATCGAACTGCCAAGGCCTCCCCAAAAGTAAGTGGCTGGCGTGCTTGGGTACAACATCACATAGGACCTCATCCTTGTATCTTCTGATGGAAAATGGTACGAGTACCTGCTTGGTCACCTTCAATTGCCCCCCATCATTAAGCCATTGAAGCTTATACGGATGTGGGTGTTTTATTGTCACCAATCCAAGTCTGTCCACCATTAACGTGCTGGCAACATTAGTACAACTTCCTCCATCGATAATCACAAAACATACCTTTCCATTGATATGACAACTTGTATGAAAGATGTTCTCTTGTTGCTTGTCCGCTTGCACAATTTGTGTATTTAGACTCCTCTTCACAACGAGCATTTCTCCTTCAGCGGGAGGATCTAAGTCTTCATCAACTTCTTCTTTTTCTATTTTGGATTCAATCTCGCCACTTCTTCGAATCACCATAGTATGCCTATTTGGGCGCTGACTAGCTACATGTCCCCTTCCAAGACATCTGAAGCATTGAATATCCTTGGATCGATTTAGTGCAACTTGTGGCTTTCCTTTATCCACATCAACAATCTTGTTGGGTTTTGAAGTCCCAATGTTTTCCTTGAATTGATTTGGTTTGTATGGCGTTTTTGGGGCAATCTGTCCCTAGGGGTTTGCAAAAGTCGACGCGGCTCGAAAAAATTGGATAACTCAACTTGAGGTGAAAATACTCGACTCGTCTTGACTCGACTTGAAATTTCATAAGCTCGAATCGACTAAAAAAATTCAAATAAAGTTTGAGTTGTAAAATAGAAACTTGAATAACTCAAAATTTTTAGTAATTAATGGATTTCTTTTTAAGTTCGAGACGAGTCCCTCAATTTTTTACTATATATACTGATATATAAAAATATGAAGAAATATTGCAACATATGAAAAATATGAAGAAATATATGTATATGCACATCTTATATGATTAGAGAAAGTGATTTAAATTGGAATTAAACCGTACTATAACATGATAAATAATTACAATTAAATTTTATAGGAACTAAAAAACTCGACTCGAATCGAATCAAAAAAATTTTAAATAAAGTTTGAGTTGTAAAATATGACGCGTCAACTCGAATAACTCAAAATTTTCTGATTTGACTCAATCGAACACTCACCCCTATCTGTCCCCATTTAGAATTCTGACTCCATTTAGAAGATTGTTTCGGGATGTACCTTTACATTTAAATTGTTGTTCCACCTTCATAGCCAAGTGAATCAATTCTTCTAAGTCTACATAGTATTGCAAATCCACGGTGTTGGCTATGTCTTGATTTAGACCCGAAATGAACTTTGCCATGGTAGAATCAATGTCTTTCTCCACATTTGCTCGTATCATTGCCATCTCCATCTCTTTAAAATAGTCTTCCACACTCAAGTTACCTTGTTTGAGGTTCAGGAGTTTCCGCATTAATTCTCAACTTGTATAAACCTCTTTCTCATTATGCCTTTTATTTCCTCCCACGGGGACACTGAACGTTCTCTATTTCATCATCTATTCATGGTTAACTGGTTCCACCAAACTATTGCATAATTAGTGAATTCAATGGATGCTATTTTTACCTTCTTTTGCTCGGAGTAATTGTGACAATCAAAGATGTGTTCGATCTTCTGCTCCCACTCAAGATAAGCCTCCGAATATGTTTCCCCTTGAGATGACAGAATGTTCATCTTTATATTTTGAGGTTATCATGAAACCTTTCTCGATTCCTCCAATGTGGGCATTGATGATACATGCATATATGCAAGAACTAGGAGCTCTAGACTTAATCAAGAAAGCTTTGGGCAGATCTGAAAATTCAAGAGAAAAGAGAAGGGCTTTTCTTGAAAATTTCAGAGTTAATGCTGGAAATTCAAAGAAACGAATATAAGAAGAAAGATTAGAAGATGATTAATAAGAATAGAAAAAAAAAGATTGAAAAAGATTAAGATAAGGATAGATAAACCAAATCTGGAAATTCCAACTTTGTTTATGGAATTATGGAAGATGGTGTGAAGGTTGAAGATGAAGATGGCTTGGCGAAATAGAAGTTGATGTCCTCGGCACCCTCTTGATCGCAATTAACCAAGCAAGCAACCTCAAGCGGCTCTAACCCACCCTCCTAGGCGCAATTACCTAGGCAAGCAGGAGTGTGAAGATTAATAACAATCAACCTGTTTGAAACGTTGAAGATGGCTTCTAGACAAGTTTTTCGAACACTTGCAAACACATATTCAAAGAATACTAAAATCTGTTAATCAATGAAATTTGAAATACAAAGAAGAAAGCATCATCCTTTTATAGATGAATAATGGCTTTAACCTAAAGCTAAGAATGAATAAAATAAACAAAGAAATTTGGTCCATTAAATTGGACTTGATCTAACGGCTTGGGAGAAGTGTTGCTGGTTCCTAAAGTGTATAAAACCCTAAAGACATCAATTTAAATGATAATAAATACATTGGGCTAAGTTTAATTCGTCCAAAGCCTTATATGTTAGCTTTTGGGCTGAATTTTACAAAATCTCGTATCCAGTTTGCTGCATGCGCAGTCTTCAGTAAATTGGATCTATCTTGAGTTCCCAATGTCCGATTGATACGTTTCAAGATGCATTGGAAAGGTAACTAAATGACGGTCAACTTGTTAGTAGACAACTCGACCCAGAAATGCCTGGATCCTATCCGAAAATTCGTCTCAAGTCGGCTGATGCTCCAGCTTTGCAAAACAATTTCAGTTTCTTATCGAAAATGCATCTCTTCACACCTCCTAAGCATGGATCACTTTGAACCTTGTTGTTTTCATCGAAACTCTCATAAGTAACATCTTCACCATGGTCTGGATCATGGATTTCAATATCATTAGAATACATGAATTCAGCCAACATATCTCTCAAATTTTTTTCTTGAAAATAAGACTTATCTAGACAATCATAGCCTGAATGATCTAGTCGACAACAATATTGCTCAAGGACATCCTGAAAAGTAAAAAAAAAACACAAAGCAAATCCTCACCGTTATTCACTCCAAGAAAGTTATGTTGAAGGTTAATCCTACCAATGAACCCTAATGTGCTTTAAGAATCCAATGAAGGGTTAGACACCAATAGAATTATAGTTGTAAAGAGAAAGAAAGATATGCAACTTTTGGTCCTACTAACACAAGGAAACAAGAAAGTGTTGGAAGATGTGGATTTGGAAGCCTTTAATCAAGTTGTTGCAAGAACTAGGAGCTCTAGACTCAATCAAGAAAGTTTTGGGCAGATCTGAAAATTCAAGAGAAAAGAGAAGGGCTTTTCTTGAAAATTTCAGATCCACAATTGCACTACTCTATCAATTGGTTTTGTACAACGGCGGGCCGTTCGTTGTCATCCATAATCTGCTCAATTTCCTCTTCTTGGATGCCTTGTCTTGGGTTTCCTTGCGCTAGAATGGTTGGGGATCCCACATATTTTTATTCAAGGCTGTCAATCCGCTCATGTATGGACTCAAAATTTTTATCCATAAGTTGTCCCAATTCTCGAACAAGTGCTAGAAGTATAGTCTCGGGATTCCTCCTATTTGTTGATATGATCACAACCAGCAAGGACCCTGAGGAATTTCCTCATGGACCTATGACTCGAGCTAGGGTTAAGAAGTTCCAAGAAGCTATGGGGAACTTATTTATTCAAGGCTGGAATTTGAAAGAGGAAACGCCAATTGTGATGAAGCCTTGTAGCCTCTTCCTTGTACATGAATTTGCATGAGTTTTTATTAAGTTTTAAATTTAATTTCAGCTTGTGTGCATGAATAAATAAAGCTTGATGTTCATTTAAGCATGTAGTTTCATTTATGTTTGTTTGGAACATTTAAGCATGTTAGTTCTTTTAAGTTTCTTAGTTTAATTAATGCATGACAGTTTATTAATGCAGTTCACTTATTGCATATTAGTTTACTTATGTTTGTGAGTTCATTTGATGTGTTAGTTACTTAATTAAACTAGTTCATTCAATGTAACTAGTTCCATTAAATTAAACTAGCTCATTAAATCTGTTTCGTGCATTCACTTTCATTTTAATAAATAAGTTATTATCTAATGGTTGTTTTTGTCTTTTTGGCTAGGACATTCATTTGGGAGCAAATTGGCTAATCATCTTCTGAAAGTTTTGACACGGCATTTACCACCAATTGAAAGCACTTGAAGACACATCAAGGCTGATCGGTTACAATGCAATTCAAGAGAGTAATTACACCACTTGAAGGCCATCAAGGCTGATCAGTTTTCAATAAAATTCAAGAGAGCAATTACAACACTTGAAGGCTGTTGATTTCAGCAAGGAAGCAAGGCATTCAAGCCCCTTAAAGCCGGCCACTTAAAGAGCTATTTAACACCACTTAAAAGCTACATTAAGCCTTCTAAAAGCTGATCAGTTTTGATAACAAGGGAGATGATGCGATCCTGTTTCACAACATACTCATTTTCACTATACTTTCAACTTGTTTTACAAGGATGAAAGTCAAGGGAGTTTTTACTACCTTTCTTCATATATTTTATAACTATATAATTATATTACTTCTAGTCATGCATGCATTCATACTTACCATTCCTGTTTACCACATGTTTATGTTTAATACCATGCTTAGTGTATTCGGATATCATGACATCTTTCCTTACATCATGCTCTACACTTAGCATATTAAGTAATGTTTCATGCATTCATATTAAGTAGAACCACATCGTTACTTAACTTATTACTTTAATTCTTATTGTTAGCATTACTTATGTTTGTTTACTTTGATAGGTCATCACAGCTCGAGGTACAAGGGATACAACTATAGGGCAAGCTCATCTCTGATCGTGCGGCTTATGGTTAGCTCAACTAGCTCAAATTAGCTCCTCACAGCTCACTCATTTCGGCTAAAGGAAAGCAAGCTAATTTCAGCTCCAATAGCTCGAGACAAGCTCATGGACACTAGAAGATAAGCTCACCTAGCTAAGGGCAGCACGTAGCAGCTCAAACAAGGTCAAAAACTAACTGAAGCTCACTCAGCTCATCTCAGCTCAAGCTACCACCTCCAGCTCAACCTCGAAGGTACATGTCTCCTTCTCAAGGGACACAACCGACCAGCCTTGGAGGGAAATTGCTTGGCGCCACTATTTTGGAGGGAAAATGGAAGACACATGCTTGGAGGGAGCCACCACTCTAGCTGAATCATCACATGCCCTTGTCGAACCAACACTAAGCCCTACATGCCCATTCGGCCACCTATTCATCCTTGTACATGTCCATTCGGCCAACCCCTTGAAAAACTATAAATAGGGGTTCATTTTGCATTTTGAAACACACAACTTTCTTGAAATATAATTTATCTTTTGTGAGGTTTTCTCTCAAACTTGTTCTTTTTAGAACTTTATCGACTTATCAAGCTTTTCTTGTGGCGTCTCCTATCTTCCATCCATACATCGGGTTCTTGGTTTTTAAAAAACCAAAGGGTCCAAGTCCTACCTATCACCCTCAAAGTCATTCTTCTAAGAAACGAGATTATACTTTTTAGTATAGGATTTTAAGTTCTTAATTTCTTTTTTTTTCTAACTGTGTCACATCATTCCGAAACTTCAAATCAAGGAGGAAGGCAACAACCCCAAACCTCCAAACTCAAGCATTGATTCAAGAAATGCAAAGACTATTGTGTGTCGAACTTGAACCCATTCATGAAAGGATGGATCGGTTACAGGAATCACAAGGCAATGTTCGAGGCACTAGGAGGCAGCAACAATTAAACGAGTTTGTGGAATATAATGAGGAAGAAGTTGAACAAGCCCCAAGATATCATGGAGGGCATTCCCAAATTGATGATAATCTCAACAACATCCGAGTCACTATTCCACCATTCCAAGGAAAAATTGATATGGAGGCATATTTGGATTGTGAAAGCAAAGTGGATCATGTTTTTGAATGCCAGAATTACTCGAAATAGAAAAGGTACGATTGGCTGCCATGGAATTCATAGATTATGCTCTTATTTGGTGGGACCAATTAACCTTGTTTAGGGGACGTAAGAGGAAATGCCAATCACATCTTGGCATGACACGCAGAGCATCATGCGAAGAAGGTTCATTCCAACCCATTATCATTGGGACCTCTTTCACAAGTTGCAAACTCTAAAACAAGGCAACCATAGTGTAAAAGATTATTACAAAGAGATGGAGGTTGCAATGATCCGAGCCAATGTTGAAGAAGATAGAGAAGCAACCATGGCCAAATTCTTAGCAGGACTCAATAAAGAAATTGCCGATGTGGTGGAACTTGAACACTACATTGAGATTGATGAAATGCTATACATGGCCATGAAGGTTGAGCGTCAACAACGAAGAAAGATCACCGCAAGGGGTACTAATATCAATGGTCCCAAGTGCAACCAATCCAATACTCGGAAGGCTACACCTTTGCAAATCTGAGAACCAGTCGAGATTCTTAAACCAAAGCCAACCATGATGGAAACAGGTCGAGGCAAGCAAGTGGAGAACAAAGAACGCACCAGTGACAAAATGTTTCAGGTGTTTTAGGATGAGGCCATATGGCTAATCAATGTCCAAAATCGCAACACTATGTTACTATTGGACAATGGCAAAGTCACATCAGACCATGAAGATGAAGTTCAGGAGGAATCTGAGGCCAAGATAGAAGAAATTGAACCGACTGTTGATGGAGAACTTCTAGTGGTTAAACGGCTCCTGAATGCACAAATGGCCAAGGAATAACAACAAAGGGAGAACAGTTTTCATACCCGGTGTCATGTGAACAACAAGGTTTGTTTCATGATCATAGATGGCGGAAGTTGCACGAATGCGGCAAGCACAATCATGGCGGAAAAGATGGGATTGAAAACATTGAAACATCCTACACCATACAAGCTTCAGTGGCTGAATGATGGAGGCTAGTTAAAAGTCACCAAACATGTTCTAATTCCCTTCTCAACTTGGCAAATATAAAGATGAAGTTATGTGCGATGTTGTACCAATGCATGCCAGCCATATACTCCTTGGAAGACCATGGCAATATGATAAGAGGACCATTCATGATTGTTATAACAATTGCTACTCTTTTAAGCATGTAAAGAAGGTTGTTCTTGCACCATTAACACTGAAATAAGTGCAAAATGACCAGAATCTAATGAAGAAAAGCATAGAAGCTTGGAAGAATGAACGGGTCAAAAACAAACCAAAGGAGGAGGAATCAAATAAGAATAATGCGTACACCGGCAAAGAGATGATTAGGGAATGTACTTTGACACGCCCAATGATCGAGGCAAAATTTTCTAACACCCCACAAGAATTTTCCTTTTCTTTTGATGTGCAGTTTAGCAATAAAGGAAGCAAACCGGAGAAGAATGTATACAAGGATTCGATTATCCCAATGACAAATAATTGTCCTAAGATGAAAAGCTTCGATTTGAGAATAAGTCGCTTAAAAGAAGGGGGATGATGCAATCCTGTTTCACAACATACTCATTTTCACTATACTTTCAACTTGTTTTACAAGGATGAAAGTCAAGGAGTCTTTACTACCTTTCTTCACATCTTTTATAACTATATAATTATATTACTTCTAGTCATGCATGCACTCATACTTACCATTCCTGTTTACCACATTTTTTTTAATACCATGCTTAGTGTATTCGGATATCATAACATCTTTCCTTACATCATGCTCTACACTTGGCATATTAAGTAATGTTTCATGCATGCATATTAAGTAGAACCACATCGTTACTTATCTTATTACTTTAATTCTTAATGTTAGAATTACTTATATTTGTTTACTTTGATTATAGGTTATCACAGCTCGAGGTACAATGGATACAACTACAGGGTAAGCTCATCTGATACGCTCCAACTCTCCAAATGGCTTTGTTGAGAGAAGCTTTGATTGTCCCGATCTTGAATGCAAGCAGGCCTTGTAATCCGTATGCTTTAGGAATGAAATGATGAGGGAAAGATTGTGAATGGGTGCGAAAGAGTATAGGGCGGTGAATGAAGTGAAATGATAGTAAAGGTAATGGAAGTGTTTTAATGGCAGAGTTAGATAGGGTGATGGAAATGATGAAAGGAAGTGATGGAATGAAATGGAAGATGGTGATAGTATTCAAAGGATTCAAAAGAAGAACCCATGTTATAAGAACATAGACCCAATCTTGAAGAGAATATCTTTGAGGGTGGTAAAGGACTTAGACCCGTTGGTTATAGAATACTAAGAAAACCAAGAACCGATGGAATTTTTAGATTTGTTTTACCTATCCTTATCTTAGTCTTTTTCAATCTTTTTGTTTTATTCTTATTAATCGTCATCCTATCGTCCCTCTTATCTTCGTTTTTTTGAATTTCCAGCATTAAATCTAAAATTTTCAAGAAAAGCCCTTCTATTTTCTCTTGAATTTTCAGATCTGCCCAAAGCTTTCTTGATTGAGTCCAGAGCTCCTAGTTCTTGCGACAACTTGATTTTGAAGGCTTACAAATCCAAAATTGCGCTACCCTATCATTTGGTATCATATTTGGGACGATTCTTGGCAAGAATTTTGGCGTTTTTGGGTGAAAAATTTGAAAATTAGAGAAAATTCGTCAAAATCAAATGAAGGAATTTTGAGCTGAAAATTTCCAGATCATATCTACACCATTTGAGTCACCACATAAACTTTCAGAATTTTTTGACATCGGGAACACCTCGAACGAAGTAGATCAAGTTGCTGCAAAATTCCAGGGTTTTCGGGGTTTTTCTAATTTTCTTTCATTCCTAGCCATTAGTTTTCGTTTGTTTAAGCTTTTATTGCTTCTTATACATCTTCTAACACCTTCTTGTTTCCTTGTGTTAGTAGGACTAAAAGTTGCATACTCTTCTTTCTCCTTGCAACTATAATTCTATTGGTGTCTAACCTTTTCTTTGGATTCTTAAAGCAATTAGGATGTTTTATTCTCTTTTCAACACGTGTTATCCTATACCAATAAATATTTTTCGGTCACGATGTAGGATACAAGGTATTCTATGTTCTTTAAGTATTGATGGTGACAGTCGTGTAAACTTAGTGAGTAGCTTCATTGTTGATGCACTCGATCTACCATGCCAAGAACACCCTAAGCCGTATCATCTTCAAGGGTTTAGTAGCGGACTGGATATGAAGGTAACCGAACGTTGTTTAATCTCTTTTACTCTTAGAAGCTATTGTGATGATGTATGGTGTGACGTGGTTCCTATGGAAGTCACCCACTTGCTATTAGGAAGACCTTGGAAAAATGATCGAGACGCTGTCCATTGAATCAATACAAATGGATACTCAGTTGTGCACCAAGGCCAGAAGCTATCGTTCGCTACAATAGAGCCGGAAAAAGTATATTAAGAAATAGCGAAAACAAAAAAAAATAGTGTGAGAGGATAAAACCAAAAAGATTGGAAGCACAAAAGGCTGAATCAATTGACCACATGAAGGCAACCAACCATGAAGATATCCCAAAACCAGAAGGTACACATGATTTTCTTCGTACTTCTACTTCTAGCATTTGTGCAAATGTTGATGTCGGAGAAGAACCATCTCATAAACAAAATGATAGTGATAGTGAACACATTAGACAAGATGGCAACGCTTCTAATCCCTCATGTGAAGTAGTAGATCTTGGACAAGAAATTGAATCTGTTTGTGAAGTCTAGAAAGTCAGCTAACTTGCGACGAGTTTTCAGATGGGATCCAGGCATTCGAGAACTCAAGATACGTCCAAATTACTGAAGACTGCGCATGCAGAAAACTGGATACGGGATTATTACGGGATTTTGTAAAATTCAGCCCAAAAGCTTAAATATAAGGCTTTGGACGAATTAAACTTAGCCCAATCTATTTATTATCATTTAAATTGATGTTTTTAGGGTTTTATATACTTTAGGAACCAGCCACCCAGCCCTTATCAGCTTATCACTTGCCTTATCACCCTATTCCTTGCCACACAAGCACAAGGAGTTTAAAGGCTGTTATTTTATTATTATTTTTAATTAGATTAGGTTTTCCTTGTTTTAGTAGAAGTTAAATTACTTTGTCTATCCTTCACCTATAAAAGGATGAGGCCTCCATCATTGTAAGACATATTTTCTTTGATTTATGAATATTTAGTGAGTTTGTTTTTGCAAGTGCTGATTACTTGTGCCTTCGAAGTCTTCTTCAACATAAGTTCGACGAGTTCTTGTGAGGGAGATCATCTTCACACAAGAGCTTGCCTAGATAATCGCGTCTAGGAGGGTGTGTTAGAGCCGCTTGAGGTTGCTTGCTTAGATAATTGAGTCTAAGAGGGTGCCGAGGACAAAACAACATCAACAATTCACAAGCCATCTTCATCTTCAACCTTCACACCATCTTCCATAATTCCATAAACAAAGCTGGAATTTTCATATTTGTTTTACCTATCTTCTTCTTAATCTTTTCTCCTCTTTTTATTTATATTCTTATTTCTTATCATCTAATCCTTCATCTCATCTTTCTTTCTTTAAATTTCCAGCCTTGAATCTGAAAAATTCAAGAAAATCCCTTCTCTTTTCTCTTGAATTTTCAGATCTGCCCAAACTTCCTTGATTGAGTCTAGAGCTCCTAGTTCTTGCAACAACTTGATTGAAGGCTTCCAAATCCAAGATTGCGCTACTCTATCAGGTCCACTTGCTATACTCTCATCACCTCCCCACGAAGAAATTAAGCGTAATTCTAACCCTTCATTTGATTCTTGTCCTATTATTCTGTTAGAAACACTTTCTGATACGAGCATGAGATGGGTCAAAATAATCATCTTGGAAAAGAAGTTGAAACTGCTTTGCAAGTCACAAACATCAGTTAACTTGCGAAGCATTTTTGGATGGAATTCAGGCATTTATGGGTCAACATGTCTTCTTAAAACTCCTCAGGCTACAAATTATCTTTCCAACGCATCTTGAAACGCCTCAATCGGACGTCTGGATCTCAAGATACGTCTATTTTAGCGAAGATAGCGTAGGCAGAAATTCCTATACGGGATTTTTGGATAATTACGAATTTTCAAAATTTTATTTGATTATTTGTAATTTAAATCATTATAGGATTCTGCAATATCTATTAGGATCAGATTTATTTAATTAGGATTTTATTTTTAGCATTTATTTATTATTAGAAGTTACTTATCTAATTAGGAGATTATATTTTAGCATTTGTTTATTGTATTTAATTTCTAAGTTTAGTAGGATTAGAACTTCTCCATGGCCTATATAAAGGAGGCTTCACCCACATTGTAATTCAGATTTGAATGATTAAATAAAATTCTCTTTTGAGTTCCAACTTGCAAGAACATTATCTTGTGTTTTAGAAGCAAATCGATTTTCAAGTTCTCCGGGATTTGTTGTTGAGGATCTTCACATTCCTGCTTGCCCATACAAAAGCGTTTGGGAGGGTGGGTTAGAGCCGCTTGAGGTTGCTTGCTTAGATAATTGCGTCTAAGAGGGTGCCGAGGACAACTATCAATTCATCACGCCATCTCCACATATTCAAGCTTCCTCCATTGACGCCACCACCATAAGCAAATCTGAATTTTTAGATTTGTTCTTTATTTTGGTTTGTTTTGTTTTTCTTTTTATTGGAATTTGCGCTACTCTATCATTTGGTATCGGATTCAGGTTGTTCTTGAGGATGTCATTGAGCAACGTATTGGATTTTACCCTTTTGGGGACTCGATGTCATTATTGTTGTCGACTAGATCATTCAGGGTATGATTGTCCAGATAAGTTTTATTTTCAAGAAAAAATTTTGAGAGATATGTTGTCTGAATTCATGTCTTCTAATGATATTAAAATCCGTGATCCGGAGCATGATAAAGAAATTTGTTCTTCTAAAGAACATGAGGAAGACGATACCATCGAGAGTTTAACCTTGCCTATTGATGAGGAAAAAATTATAAGTAGTGCGTTTGTTTCCAGTGACGAACCTACTATTCCATTCAAGATGATCATCAAACGACAAACACCGACGAAGGTACCTTACAATCAAAAGGTATCATTGAATGTTTTCAGAATTCTATTTATGCTTATTCCTCTTTTAGCATTAATAACAATTTTGAAGATGAGAATGAGTTACTTTGCAACCAAAAGAACAATCGTAATGATCCCAATGAGAAGGAACTTGTAAATTATATTGCAAAAAGAGACTCTGCAAAAGGATCCTTCAAGACATCTTCTCTTCTATGGTACATTGATGAACTTCCTCCATTTACCGATCTAGATTCGAGGGTGAATCTTTTTGAGGAGTGGGGGAATGATACGAGCATGAGAAGGGTCAAAATAATCATCTTGGAAAAGAAGTTGAAACTGCTTTGCAAGTCAGAAACATCAGTCAACTTGCGAAGCAATTTTGGATGGGATCCAGGCATTTATGGGTCAACATGTCTTCTTAAAACTTGTCCGGCTGCAAATTATCTTTCCAACGCATCTTGAAACTCCTCAATCGGACATCTGGATCTCAAGATACGTCTATTTTAGCGAAGACAGCGCATGCAAAAATTCCTATACGGAATTTTTGGATAATTACGAATTTTCAAAATTTTATTTGATTATTTGTAATTTAAATCATTATAGGATTCTGCAATATCGATTAGGATCAGATTTATTTAATTAGGATTTTATTTTTAGCATTTATTTATTATTAGAAGTTACTTATCTAATTAGGAGATTAGATTTTAGCATTTATTTATTGTATTTAATTCCTAAGTTTAGTAGGATTAGAACTTCTCCATGGCCTATATAAAGGAGGCTTCACCCACATTGTAATTCAGATTTGAATGATTAAATAAAATTCTCTTTTGAGTTCCAACTTGCAAGAACATTATCTTGTGTTTCAGAAGCAAATCGATTTTCAAGTTCTCCGGGATTTGTTGTTGAGGATCTTCACAATCCTGCTTGCGCATACAAAAGCGTTTGGGAGGGTGGGTTAGAACCGCTTGAGGTTGCTTGCTTAGATAATTGCGTCTAAGAGGGTGCCGAGGACAACTATCAATTCATCACGCCATCTCCACATATTCAAGCTTCCTCCATTGACGCCACCACCAAAACAAATCTAAATTTTTAGATTTGTTCTTTATTTTGGTTTGTTTTGGTTTTTTCTTTATTCGAATTTGCGCTACTCTATCACTTTCTCCTCTACAGAAATTGTACATTGATGATAAATTTTGTGAGAGGGATATGGGATGTGAGATACAAAAGACTAAGAGTAAAGAGGCCGAGAGTGAAAAAAGTCAAATTAATGGCCCATATTTGGTGAGTGAAAATAAAAATGAGGTAAAAGTCACACAAAGCCCAAAAGAAAAAGACAAGAAAAAGAATGCGACGAGTGATTTTATTTTGACTAATCATTACAAATGTTTGAGTAATATTGTCTTATTTTTTTCAGGATTTTGTTGAACCATTGAGAGGATCTCAATTAGATCACTCCACATACAACAAAGAAGCCTTTTCAATTGAAGTTGATGATTGTTGATATGAACGTCAATGGCAAAGACCCAGAGAAGTACCCAGTTGGCCCCATTACTCGAGCAAGGGCCAAGGAGTTCCAAGCAGCCATGGAAAATATGTTTACATCAAGCTTGGGACGTGAGAAAGAAGAAATAATAAGGGAGGAACACTTTACTTTGCTTATGCATGAATTTGCATGAGTATTTAAAGTTTGCATAACATTCATTGCATTCAATAAACATGTTGTTCATTAAAGCATGCGTTGCATTTAAACATGTAGTTCATTTAGTTATACACTTCATTTAACTAAGTAGTTCATTGATTAAACTAGTTCATTCAAGATTATTAGTTCATTGAATAAAGTTAGTTCATTAATTAAACTAGTTCATTCATCAAACTAGCTCATTTATTAAACTAACTCTTAATTGTTTACATGCATGTTTTCAATTAAAGATTGAATAAAGTTTACCTTTGTGTCTAGGTGCATGAGGGAAGATGAACGGTTTTACCAGATGCAAGAATATCAGCAGAATATCTTCCAATTCTAGATGCGATACAGACGTGTTTGGATCCAGAAATCAATTGGACGTTATTCCTCCATCTCTTAGCTTTCCAATGCCTTTTGAATCACCTCAATCCGATATCGGGAGCTTGAGATACGAATGATTTACTGAAGACAGTGCAGGCTGAAATTTTTATTACGGGAATTTTATGCATGGATGATTTGAATGAATTTGAGCCAAGGAAGAGTTCTTTCATCTTCTACCAAGAGACAAGCAATTGATGGCCATCTTAATTCAGTAAATTCAAGGCATTCAAGGTTGATGTTATCACCATTCAAGTGGGGGTTTCAAAATTCATTGAGGAGACATGAAATGAAGGCTGGATGAAACTCACCTTTTTATGACATTCAAGTCATATTAATCAGCTTGGAAGATGAAGAGTTGCACTTAAGCTGGACAGCAAGGATGTCTACATTCATCCTTGTCCACATTCATCCCCTTTCTCTTCATATGATAGCAAAACAAAGCAGCCCAAGAGTCCTTCTTAATTTGGACGGAAATATGACTAAATTCAACCTCAATTTGTCTAAACTAATCAGCTTTGAAGATGAGAAGAAAGGACAAAGCATTCATGTGTATTCAAGTGCATTAAGATGAGCATTCATCTTTCTTGTAACACCTTTTTCATATTCTGCCTACTTCTACTATAAATAGGCATCTTTAGGATCATTGTAAGACACACTTTGAATATATAAAACATCTTTGAAAGATTGCTTTCATTCTTGTTCTCTTGTGGAACTTTATCGGCTTCAAGTTAGTCTTGTAGTCTTCATCCATTTCCCTTTTGTTATAGCGTTGGTTCCTAGCTCATCTATAGCTAGTGGGTCACGTTCCATATCCTACCACTTCATTTCCACTTTATTATATTGCTGGTTCCTAACTCTTTATAGTTAGGGGGTCACAATCCATCCTTTGAATTTCTTCATCTTAACGCCAACACCCCATCATCTTCACCTACATTTTCATCTTTTATTTTTTTTTCTTCCATAATCACAACTATCACTCTTCCTACACCCCTTCTACATATCTTTCATCCCATTATTTCTATTTCTTATTTATCTATTTCTACTTACATTGTTGTTTGAGTAATTTCAGAATACATTCAAAGCACTGCAGAGTTCTTACTAGAATCACGATCGGGCATTCACATATATGATTCAAAACTCATAGTCGAGATCATATCATTTGGTATCAGAGCCTAGACGATTCAGTAAGCGTATTATTTTTCTCTCTCCCGGGTTAGTAAAAAAAAATCAAAAAAAAATCTTAAAGAGGGAGGGAGCAATCTATTCTTGTTTAAAAAAATTACAATACATCATTTCTTATTGCTGAATTACAAATTCCTTTACCTATTCTTAGTAATTCTTTCTTTTTGAAGCCATTATCCTTTTATTATTCATCATTCTCCTACCAAGCTAGAATTGTTTCAGCCGAAGTCCACGAGACACTTGTAAGCCTTGAGGAAGTTCCCAAAAGGACTTGAAAATAAAGCACGAGTGGTAAAAGGCATGAGTGTGCATTAAAGGAAAAAGCCTAACCCGAGTGAAACACGAGTGTGAGTGCATTTTCTTTGGAGTGGAAAGGTGAGATTTTGTGTTAGTAAGGTTTAATTTCTTTTGTTTCTTTATCTAACATGTCACAAAGATCTGGTCATAGTGGTGAAGGAGTTCCCAATTTGCAAAATCAGGCTATGCTTCAAGCAATGGCCAAAATGATCCAAGAGCAATTGGAGCCCTAATTGAACGAATAGACCAGCTTGAAATTTCACAAGCTAATCAGGGTAATGAGGAGTATCCTGAAGAAGTTGAAGTAGATGATGTGCAAGATCAAGTATCCCAACATAGCATGGTACAACAAGGCCAGAGAGCTCGACCACGAGTAGACGATAATCTCAGCAACATCAAGATTACCATTCCTCCTTTTCAAGGAAGAACGGATCCTGAAACCTATCTTGCATGGGAAAAGAAGGTTGAGCACATTTTTGAGTGCCATAACTATTCAGAGCTTAAAAGGTAAAACTCGCTGCCATTGAGTTTACGGATTATGCACTAATATGGTGGGATCAATTGACATCAAGTAGGAGACGCAATGGAGAACATCCTATCACTACATGGGATGAAATGAAAGCGGTGATGCGAAGGCGATTCATTCCAACCCACTACCATCGAGAGTTATTCAACCGTCTTCAAAATCTTTCACAAGGTAACCGAAGTGTTGAAGATTACTACAAAGAGATGGAGGTGTCCATGATTCGAGCCAACATCGACGAGGATCGAGAAGCCACAATGGCAAGATTCCTAGCGGGACTAAATCCGGACATTGCGAACGTGGTCGAGTTGCAACATTATGTGGAGATGGAAGACATGGTGCATATGGCCATGAAAGTGGAAAAACAGCTCAAAAGAAAGGGTGCCACACAATCTTATGGGAGTTCAACATCAAAATGGGGGCAAAGTTCATACAAGAAGACTCCTCCATTACCGTCCCACGAAAAGGAGGACCACCGAAAGGAAGTAAGCCCATTGCCGAAACCAGCAAGGGTAAGACTACCGCTACTCCAAATCGTTCCCGTGACATACAATGTTTTAAGTGTTTGGGGCGTGGACACATTGCAAGCCAATGTCCGAACCGCAACACCATGCTTCTTCGAGATGATGGAGAAGTTGAATCGGAACAAGAAGAGGATGAGAATGAAGATGTTGCCATCGAAGAAGAAGAATTAGAGTATGGCGTGGAAGGAGAGGTTCTTGTTGTCAAAAGAAGCCTAAACGTACAATCCGTTGGAGGAAATGAACAACGAGAAAATATCTTCCATACTCGTTGCCATGTTGGAGGAAAGGTATGCTTTGTTATTATTGATGGTGGTAGTTGCACTAATGTTGCTAGTACCTTAATGGTAGATACACTTGGCTTGGCAACAACAAAGCATCCACAACCTTATAAGCTACAATGGCTCAACGATGGAGGAGAACTCAAGGTGACCAAACAAGTTCGAATTGTTTTCTCTATTGGGAAGTACAAAGACGAGGTATTATGCGATGTCGTTCCAATGCACGCAAAGCCATTTATTACTTGGAAGGCCTTGGCAATTTGATAGGCGAGTGATCCATGACGGGTATACCAACCGGTATACGTTCACCCATGAAGCAAAGAAGATCACTTTAGCCCCACTTTCTCCAAAACAAATACATGAAGACCAAATTTTATTGAGAGGAAAAAATTGAAAAAGCCAAAGAGAGAGAGACCAAAATGGAGGTAAAAGCAAAGGAGTGTGATCAAAATGAGGGAAGGAAAATCAACATTCTTTCTAAAGAGAGAGAGTTGAAAAAGAGTTTAATGACAGCAAAGGAAGCACTTGTGCTCATGTACAAGGAAAATTTCTTGAATACTAACTACCTTGATCAAAATTTGCCTGCTTTTGTTGTGTCTTTATTGCAGGAGTTTGATGACCTATTTCGGAGGAAATACCAAGTGGGCTGCCACCTATTCGTGGCATAGAACATCAAATAGACTTTGTTCCCGGAGCCGTCATTCCAAACCGACCAGCGTGCGAAGCAACCCCAAGAAACTAAGGAGTTGCAAAGGCTAGTATCTGAGTTGATGTCAAAAGGCTACGTGAGGGAAAGCCTTAGCCCATGTGCCGTGCAGTTCTACTTGTGCCAAAGAAGGATGGAACTTGGCGCATGTGTGTGGACTGCCGAGCGGTAAACAAAATTACGGTAAAGTATCGTCACCCTATTCCTCGCTTAGATGACATGTTAGATGAGCTTAGTGGTTCTAACCTCTTTTCCAAGATTGATCTTAAAAGTGGTTACCACCAAATACGAATGCGGGAAGGTGATGAGTGGAAAACAGCATTCAAAACTAAGCAAGGCCTTTATGAGTGGTTGGTTATGCCTTTTGGCTTAACTAATGCTCCAAGCACGTTTATGAGGTTAATGAATCATGTTCTTAGGCCATTCTTGGGTAAGTTTTGTGTGGTTTACTTTGATGACATTCTAATCTATAGTAAAACCATGGAAGAACATGTTCAACATTTAAGGTCAGTTTTGCTAGTTTTGAGGAAGGAAAAACTGTTTGCTAACTTACAAAAATGTACATTTTGTACTGACAGGGTTGTTTTCCTAGGTTTCGTTGTGAGTTCTGAAGGCTTGGAGGTGGACAAAGAGAAGGTTAAAGCCATTGAAGAGTGGCCACGACCAGCAAGCATTTCTCAAGTTAGGAGCTTCCATGGACTTGCAAGTTTTTATCAAGATTCGTCCCCAACTTCAGCACCATAGCCGCCCCACTAACAAGTGTTATTAAGAAGAATTCTAAATTCTTTTGGGGAAGATCAAGAGAAGTCCTTTAATAGCATTAAAGATTGTTTAATACATGCCCCTTTACTTGCTCTACCTGATTTTAATCTAACTTTTGAAATTGAATGTGATGCATCAGGTGTAGGAATTGGAGCAGTTTTGTCTCAAGGTGAACGTCCTATAGCCTATTTCAGTGAAAAATTAAGTGGAGCTACGCTTAATTACCCTACCTATGACAAGGAGATGTATGCTCTTGTGAGGGCAATGGAAACATGGCAACATTACCTTTGGCCTAAGGAGTTCATCATTCACACTGATCATGAGGCATTGAAACATATCCGGGGCAGCATAAACTCAACAAAAGGCATGCCAAATGGGTGGAGTTTCTTGAAACTTTCCCATATGTTATCAAGTACAAGAAAGGTAAGGAGAATATAGTTGCCGATGCATTGTCACGGAGGTATATTCTTTTAAACACTTTGGAATCTAAGTTATTGGGTTTTGTTTTTATTAAAGACTTATATGTCTCTGACTCTGATTTTGGAGAGATTTACAAAGCTTGTGAGAAAGGGTCAATTGAAAAATACTATAAGCATGATGGTTTCCTATTTAAGGAAGGAAGACTATGCATCCCTCAAGGTTCCATGTGTGAATTGCTAACTAAGGAAGCTCATGGAGGAGGATTAATGGGACATTTTGGGATAGCAAAGACTTTGGCTATACTTCAAGAGCACCTATATTGGCCTAAAATGAAACGAGATGTGGAGAGGTTGTGTGAGCGATGCATCACTTGCAGGAAGGCCAAATCTAAAGTCATGCCACATGGACTTTACACACCACTACCCATACCGGAAGCACCATGGATGGATATTTCAATGGATTTTGTGCTAGGGCTTCCACGTACCAAGAATAACAAAGATTCCATCTTTGTAGTTGTGGATAGATTCTCCAAAATGGCTCATTTCATTCCCTGTAACAAAACTAATGATGCCTCACATATTGCTACTTTGTTTTTCAGGGAAATCTTAAGGTTACATGGCATACCAAGAACTATTGTGTCTGATCGGGATGTGAAGTTCTTAAGTCACTTTTGGAGAGCCCTATGGAGTAAGATTGGTACTAAGTTACTATTCTCCACCACTTGCCACCCTCAAACAGATGGCCAAACTGAAGTGGTGAACCGAGTACTTTCTATGTTACTTGATCCATCATTAGGAAGAATTTGAAAACATGGGAGGAGAGTTTACCACATGTGGAGTTTGCATACAACCGTTCGATCCATAGTACTACAGGGCGCACGCCTTTTGAAGTGGTGTATGGATTCAATCCATTAACACCGATAGACTTGTTACCATTACCCGCTGATCAAATTGTGAATAAGAGATGGACTTAATAAAGCTGAATTTGTTAAGAAGCTTCATCAACAAGTGCGGGAGAACATTGAAAAACGAACCAAGCAATATGAGCAGCAAGCAAATAAGGGTCGTAAGCGAATTTCCTTTGAGCCAGGGGATTGGGTGTGGCTGCACATGAGGAAAGAAAGGTTCCCGGCTCAACGAAAGTCCAAATTAATGCCTCGGGGAGATGGACCATTCCAAATAGTCAAGAAGATCAATGACAATGCCTATCAATTAGATCTTCCAGGTGAGTTTAATGTTAGTGCAACCTTCAATGTTGCTGACCTATCTCCTTATGATGTAGATGACGATTTGGGGACAAATCGCCTTAAAGAGGGAGGGACTGATATGAACGTCAATGGCAAAGACCCAGAGAAGTACCCAGGTGGCCCCATGGAAAATATGTTTACATCAAGCTTGGGACGTGAGAAAGAAGAAATAATAAGGGAGGAACACTTTACTTTGCTTATGCATGAATTTGCATGAGTATTTAAAGTTTGCATAACATTCATTGCATTCAATAAACATGTTGTTCATTAAAGCATGCGTTGCATTTAAACATGTAGTTCATTTAGTTATACACTTCATTTAACTAAGTAGTTCATTGATTAAACTAGTTCATTCAAGATTATTAGTTCATTGAATAAAGTTAGTTCATTAATTAAACTAGTTCATTCATCAAACTAGCTCATTTATTAAACTAACTCTTAATTGTTTACATGCATGTTTTCAATTAAAGATTGAATAAAGTTTACCTTTGTGTCTAGGTGCATGAGGGAAGATGAACGGTTTTACCAGATGCAAGAATATCAGCAGAATGTCTTCCAATTCTGGATGCGATACAGACGTGTTTGGATCCAGAAATCAATTGGACGTTATTCCTCCATCTCTTAGCTTTCCAATGCCTTTTGAATCACCTCAATCCGATATCGGGAGCTTGAGATACAAATGATTTACTGAAGACAGTGCAGGCTGAAATTTTTATTACGGGAATTTTATGCATGGATGATTTGAATGTATTTGAGCCAAGGAAGAGTTCTTTCATCTTCTACCAAGAGACAAGCAATTGATGGCCATCTTAATTCAGCAAATTCAAGGCATTCAAGGTTGATGTTATCACCATTCAAGTGGGGTTTCAAAATTCATTGAGGAGACATGAAATGAAGGCTGGATGAAACTCACCTTTTATGACATTCAAGTCATATTAATCAGCTTGGAAGATGAAGAGTTGCACTTAAGCTGGACAGCAAGGATGTCTACATTCATCCTTGTCCACATTCATCCCCTTTCTCTTCATATGATAGCAAAACAAGGCAGCCCAAGAGTCCTTCTTAATTTGGACGGAAATATGACTAAATTCAACCTCAATTTGTCTAAACTAATCAGCTTTGAAGATGAGAAGAAAGGACAAAGCATTCATGTGTATTCAAGTGCATTAAGATGAGCATTCATCTTTCTTGTAACACCTTTTCATATTCTGCCTACTTCTACTATAAATAGGCATCTTTAGGATCATTGTAAGACACACTTTGAATATATAAAACATCTTTGAAAGATTGCTTTCATTCTTGTTCTCTTGTGGAACTTTATCGGCTTCAAGTTAGTCTTGTAGTCTTCATCCATTTCCCTTTTGTTATAGCGTTGGTTCCTAGCTCATCTATAGCTAGTGGGTCACGTTCCATATCCTACCACTTCATTTCCACTTTATTATATTGCTGGTTCCTAACTCTTTATAGTTAGGGGGTCACAATCCATCCTTTGAATTTCTTCATCTTAACGCCAACACCCCATCATCTTCACCTACATTTTCATCTTTTATTTTTTTTTTCTTCCATAATCACAACTATCACTCTTCCTACACCCCTTCTACATATCTTTCATCCCATTATTTCTATTTCTTATTTATCTATTTCTACTTACATTGTTGTTTGAGTAATTTCAGAATACATTCAAAGCACTGCAGAGTTCTTACTAGAATCACGATCGGGCATTCATATATATGATTCAAAACTCATAGTCGAGATCATATCAATTGTTCTCTCATTGTCGATTTAGATACGAGGACGAGTCCTTTTGAGGAGTGGGGGAGTAATACATCATGAGCGGGGTCAAATTACTCATATCGGGACAAGAAGTTGAAGTTGTTTGATGCAAACAATAAAGGCCAAAACAATGCACGCATAGGAGGTCGAAAATGATGCATCTTGGACAAGAAACCGAATCTATTTGTGAAGCCTGGAAAGTCAGCCAAATTGCGACGAGTTTTCAGATCGGATCCAGGCATTTCTGGGTCGAGTTGTCTTCTAACAAATTGTCTATCATTCAGTTACCTTTCCAACGCATCTTGAAATGCGTCAATCGGACATTGAGAACTCAAGATACGTCCAATTTACTGAAGACTGCGCATGCAGAAAACTGGATACGAGATTATTACGTGATTTTGTAAAATTCAGCCCAAAAGCTAACATATAAGGTTTTGGACGAATTTAACTTATCCCAACCTAACTATTAACATTTAAATTATGTTTTTAGGGTTTTATATACTTTAGGAACCAGCCACCCTTCTCTCAAGCCGTTAGATCAAGTCCAATTTAATGGACAAGATTTGTTTGTTTATTTTACTCATTCTTAGCTTTAGGTTAAAGTCATCCTTCATCTATAAACGGATGATGCTTTCTTCTTTATTCGACAGATTTCATTGATTAATAAAAAGTTATCTTTAGAGATTTAGGTATTCTTTGAGTTTGCAAGTGTTCTGTAAACTTGTCTAGAAGCCATCCTCAACATCAGATCATCGAGTTCTTGTGAGAGAGATCATCTTCACATTCTTGCCTGCCTAGGTAATTGCATCTAGGAGGGTGGGTTAGAGCCGCTTGAGGTTTCTTGATAGAGTAGCGCAATCTTGGATTTGGAAGCCTTCAATCAAGTTGTTGCAAAGAACTAGGAGCTCTAGACTCAATCAAGAAAGCTTTGGGCAGATCTGAAAATTCAAGATGAAAAGAGAAGGCTTTTCTTGAAAATTTCAGATTTAATACTGGAAATTCAAGAAACGGAGATAAGAGGGAAGATAAGATGATGATTAATAAGAATAAAAACAAAAGATTAAAAAAGACTAAGATACGGAAATAGGAAAAACAAATCTAAAAATTCCAGCTTTGTTTATGGAATTATGGAAGATGGTGTGAAGGTTGAAGGTGAAGATGGCTTGCGATTTATTGTTGTTGTTTTGTCCTCGGCACCCTCTTAGACGCAATTATCTAAGCAAGCAACCTCAAGCGGCTCTAACCCACCCTCCTAGACGCGATTATCTAGGCAAGCAAGAGTGTGAAGATGATCTCCCTCACAAGAACTCGTCGAACTTATGTTGAAGAAGACTTCGAAGGCACAAGTAATCAGCACTTGCAAAAGCAAACTCACTAAATATTTCATAAATCAAAGAAAATCTCCCTTACAATGATGGAGGCTTCATCCTTTTATAGGTGAAGGATAGACAAAGTAATTTAACTCCTACTAAATAAGGAAAACCTAATCTAATTAAAAATAATAAAAAATAACAGCCTTTAAACTCCTTGTGCTTGTGTGGCAAGGAATAGGGTGATAAGGCAAGTGATAAGCTGATAAGGGCTGGTTGGCTGGTTCCTAAAGTATATAAAACCCTAAAAACATCAATTTAAATGATAATAAATATATTGGGCTAAGTTTAATTCGTCCAAAGCCTTATATGTTAGCTTTTGGGCTGAATTTTACAAAATCCCGTAATAATCCCGTACCAGTTTTCTGCATGCGCAGTCTTCAGTAAATTGAACGTATCTTGAGTTCCTGATGTCCGATTGACGCGTTTCAGGATGCATTGGAAAGGTAACTGAATGATAGACAATTTGTTAGAAGACAACTTGACTCAGAAATGCCCGGATTCTATCCAAAAACTCGTCGCAAGTTGGCTGACTTTCCAGACTTTACAAACAGATTCAATTTCTTGTCCAAGATGCATCGTTTTTGACCTCCTATGCGTGCACTGTTTTGGCTTTTATTGTTTGCATCAAACAAATTCAGCTTCTTGTCCAATATTAGTAATTTGACCCCGCTCATGCATGTATCATTGCTTGCTTAGATAATTGCGTCTAAGAGGGTGCCGAGGACAAAACAACAACAACGATTCGCATGCCGTCATCATCTTCAACCTTCACACCATCTTCCATAATTCCATAAACAAAGCTGGAATTTTCAGATTTGTTTTACCTATCCTTATCTTAGTTTTTTTCTATCTTTTTGTTTTAATCTTATTAATCATCATCTTATATTCCCTCTTATCTTCGTTTCTTTGAACTTTCAGCATTAAATCTGAAATTTTCAAGAAAAGCCCTTCTATTTTCTCTTGAATTTTCAGATCTGCCCAAAGCTTTCTTGATTGAGTCTAGAGCTCCTAGTTCTTGCGAGAACTTGATTGAAGGCTTCCAAATCCACAATTACGCTACTCTATCATTAATTTGGTTGCATAACATACTTTATAATGACATTTTCATAATTTATATTATGCATATCATAGTCAGGATTGTGCTTATGCACATAAGTCCTTATATCACATAAGTTTGCCTAAGTAATAACTTAATCCGTATCTTTAAATTTCATGTTTGCATTACATTATTAGCTTAAGCATGCACCTTATTTTAGCTTTATTTCAGCTTACACATTATTTAACGTTTTCTTTTAGGTAATACAAGCTCGATATAGCTCAAACACCTTAAATGCAGCTCGAATCAGCTCAAAGACATCATGGCAGCTCGAATTAGCTCAAGGAGCATATTAGGATCTTATGGCAGCTTGAGGACAAAAGGAAGCTAACAAGCTTCAAGGACTAGCTCACCTAGCTAAGGGCAGCTCATGGAAGCTCAGAGTGAATCGAAGATTGAGCTAGCTAGCTAGCTCAGCTCAATCCAGCTCACACCAAGCTTGACCAGCTCACTTCAGCTCCACCTACACATGCCAGCTCACTACCCCAAGGGCCATGTCCCCTTCTAAGGAATATGTCCCTACACTTTGGAGGGAAAACTTGAAAATGGGCGGCAAACTAATGGAGGGAAGCCTTTTGTGTGCCAAAACACAGTGGAGGGAGAGTCCAAATCTGCCGAATCATCACCAAGGCTTTGGAGGGAGTCACGAGCAGCCTTGGAAGGAGACTTGAAGCCTAGTCGAATAGATACAAGGCCATTCGACCAAACCCCTTCATTTCCTATAAATAAAAATTATATTTTCATTTTGAAAACATCTCATCTCATTCATATCAATTAAATTACCTTTGTGAGAATTTTCTCTCTTTTAGTTCTTTTTAGAACTTTATCGACTTATAAAGCACTTTGTACTTGTGGCGTCAAACCTCCTATCCACCCTGATACTTCGGGTTCTTGGTTCTTTATAACCAACGGGTCCAAGTCCTTTCTACCATCCCTTAAAGACATCTATAAGGTTCGGGGTTAGGCTCTTTATAGCCTAGTTTCCTCCTTAATTCTTTAAGATACTACCTTCACCTTTCCATCCATTTCCATCACCATTTCTGTACACCATTCATACCATCTTCCGCAGCCACCATTCACATCTTTTTCATTCTTTTGAACCATCTTACTTTTCAGGAATCACTTGCTTGCCTTCCTAGATCCTACAATCAAAGGTTGTCTCCAACAACAACGAGGACGAAAGTATATCACCTAGCTAAGGGCAGCTCATAGTTGCTCAAACAAGGTCAAAAACTAAGTGAAGCTCACTCAGCTAGCTAGCTCAGCTTAATCCAGCTCACTCCTAGCTCGATCAATTCATCTCAGCTCAAGCTACCAGCTCAACCTCGAAGGGACATGTCTCCTCCCCAAGGGACACAACCGACCAGCCTTGGAGGGAAAATGGATGGCACATGCTTGGAGGGAGGCACCACTCTAGCTGAATCATCACATGCCCTTGCCGAACCAACACCAAGCCCTACATGCCCATTCAGCCACCTATTCATCCTTGTACATGTCCATTCGGCCAACCCTTGAAAAACTATAAATAGGGGTTCATTTTGCATTTTGAAACACACAACTTTCTTGAAATATAATTTATCTTTTGTGAGGTTTTCTCTCAAACTTGTTCTTTTTAGAACTTTATCGACTTATCAAGCTTTGCTTGTGGCATCTCATATCTTCCATCCATACTTCGGGTTCTTGGTTTTTAAATAACCAAAGGGTCCAAGTCCTACCTATTACCCTCAAAGTCATTCTCCTAAGAAACGGGATTATACTTTTTAGTATAGTTTCTTTCTTTGAATCCTTTGAATACTACCATCCCTTTTCATTTCCATTTCACCATCCTTTCTTCCCATTTATTCACCATAACCGAAACTACCCTACACTTAACCATTTCCTTTCTTTCATCCCTTTCCTTACACACCACGCATCAAATGCTTATGCACCCTAAACTATCATCATCTTTCCATCATTTCATCATCTTAAAGCATTCAGATTACAAGGCTTACTTGCATTCACGGCCGGGAACAATCAAAGCTTCTCTCAACAACATCAAAATTGGAGAGTTGGAGCGTATCAGGAGACATGCACTTAAGGCCTCTTTATCACATTTTAAGAGGGAATGAATGCCATTCTCATCCAACGGCAGATCAGGGGGTTCTTTTACTTAGACGATATGTGTGTCCACATTCATTCCAAAGGATGTCTATATTCATCCTCATCCAACATCAACTTTTCGACTGAATTTGGAGAAAGGACAACTGACAATTCAATTAGCTTTTAACCCCTTAATCAATAGCTTTCAATCCTTTGTTGCCTATTCAATTCGGTCACCATGCTTCTATAAATAGGCAGCCATTTTCTATTGTAAAACAACTTTTGGCATATATTATACTTGAGAGTGTTTCTTTATCAAAGTTCATATTGAACTTTATTGGCTTACAAGAACCTTCTTGTGGCACTCTTCCCCTATCATTTTATTATATTGCTGGTTCCTAGTTTTTATAACTAGTGGGTCACAGTCCATATACCCTTCAACCCAATGCACGGCTAGAACTCTTAAGGAACATGTCTTCACTATTTAGTGTTGGTAACTCCTTTGTTTTACACCGCAGCCTTAGCTATATTTCTGTTCTCTACACCAATTACCCTTACAACCCTATATCCGCATCCATATTTCCTTCAATCCCATTTCACATCCTATTTCATAACAAAATCCCACATTCATTTATAACCTTCCCCTCATCTCCTTTCATTTCTACTAAGTTCAATCTTGAACACCATTCTTTCACTAATTTGCAACAGATTTTAAAACTCTTACTTGAATCACGATCAGGCAAACTTGGATAATAATTCGACCATCTCTCAATCGAATTGATATCATTTGTCCTTCATTTAGACTCCCCTATATTCTTATCTGCGTTCATGGCTCCCTGTTCACTCTAAAAGAAAAAGAAAAAGAAAAAAAAATCACTTGCTCTATTTGGCTTTTACCCTCGGATGGACTCACTGTCTCATGTCTTTTATCACTCTTTTTATCTCAAAAGTTATTGAATTAAACTTGCTCAAAATCCTCCAAAATAGTTATTGAATCGACCGCAAAATAAATGTTAAGGTTTGAAAAGATATGGTGTATAAGGTAGGCTTAGAAGAAAAGGCTTACGGTTTAAAGTTTAAATATTGAAACGAACAAATAACAATTCTGAAACAAAGGAAAAAATATCTCAAACCTTGTTGTCGATTTGCTTTCTTTTTTCTCTTTTTTTATGAAAATTCTTTTCTTTTCTCTCTTTTTTGTTTTTTTAATAGCAAAACACAAAGGCTTACTTGATTTAGCCTAAGCTCTGATTACCATCTGATGTGATCTCGTCTTGGAATTTACCGAGATGCTTGATTTGCCCGATTGTAAATTGAGTAACTTTGTGTTGTAAAGACTTGCAACGGTTTTGGATGGTTTTAAGGGTGGTGGTGTGTAACGATATAGAAAGTGATGAGAATAAAGATTATGGAATTTTGTAAGGTTAATGTGTTCGATGGTGGTGATAGAATTGGATGATGGAAGATGAAAAGTAGTTTAGGACTTGAGAATTGAACCAACACTAAAAAGTGTAACCCGAACCCTATAACGGTCTCTAAACAAAATAAGAATCTTGACCCACTAGTTAAGTAGAACTAGGAACCAATGATATCAAAGGTTTTGATTCAACAAGTAGAACTTGAAGGATCAATAAAATTCTCAAAATAGCAAAAGAGATAGACTCTCAAATTTATGAAATCAAAAGTTATGTCTTACAATTGAAATATCAGCCTCTATTTATAGGCTTTACAAAATGAATTGATCAGCCAACATTCCTAGGGCGGCGTAAAGGGATAATGAATTAAAAAAACCTTGAAATGAGTTTCTTTGCCGCCCAATGTAATCATAAGCAAGCATGTCAATTTCAATGTGAATGTAAACAAGTAGGTCACATGCAAGCACCTCTAAAATTGTCGTCCAATTGTGAATGTAAGCAAGCATGTAAATTTCAATGTGAACATAAGCAAGCAAGTCACATGCAAGCACCTCTAAAGCCAAGTAAGCACCGATAGAAAACACTTCGTAAGCCAAGCAAGCATCTCAAGCAAACACCTCCAAAGCCAAGCAAGCACTTCAAGCAAGCACCTCTCCAATAGTTACAATTCCCTAGTGATGTGTCTATTCATTTCCCTTGCATAACACCTGTAAATACGAGAAATATGATCAGAAATAAATAATGTAATATGATGCGTGCTAAATGTAATAAATATTTATTATATGATTCAACGTACTCTAATGCTGGTAAAATAAACAACAAATAACATAATAGAAAACATGATCACACTAAAATAATAATAATAAAATAGAACGTATGCATTAGAAATAAACATGCAACACGTTGCATGGATCCCCTTTCACGTTGCATGAATCTCCCACGTAGGGCATTGGTTCAAAGTCGGTAGCTTCAATAATCTTCCATGCATGAATGCACTTGTTGCCGACTGCATCTCTAAACTTCCTTACCCTTGCACGAGTAATGGGGCCTAAGGGAAATTCCTCCTGGTCTAAGGGTGGTGGTGGTGGTTATGCCATGATCTCATCACATATGGTTCAATAAACCTTGGACTCAACTTTCCTTTGCATCCAAAATGCAACACCTTCTTTCAAGGTGAGACTTTTAGGAAAACTTTTTCACCAACCGCGTACTCAACTTCTCTACGCTTCAAATTCGCGTAGGATTTCTGCCTATCTAAGGCCGCTTCCAAATGATCACAAATAAGCTTTACCTTATCATCCGTGTCTTTCAAAACATCAGGCATGGAAACATATTTTTCCCCATCCTCAGTCCAACACAAGGGTGTACGACACTTCCTAACATACAAGGCTTCATACGGTGCCATCTTTATACTTTCTTGATAAATGTTATTGTACGCAAATCCACCAAAGGCAATTGTCTTTCCCCAAGTTCCTTGGAACTCAATGATGCAACCTCTCAACATATCCTCCAAAATCTAAATCACACGTTCAGACTGACCATCCATCTGAGGATGATACAAAGTACTAAAATTCAAGCGAGTACCCAATGCTTGATGCAAACACTCATAAAACCTCAATGTAAACCGCAGATCCCTATCCGAAATAATCGACTTGGGCACCCCGTGCAACCTCACAATTTTAGCAACATATCTGCCAACTTATCCAAGGTATACGTCGTATGCACTAGCAGAAAATGTAAACACTTCGTAAACCGATCAACAATCACCCAAATGGAATCCTTCCTAGTCGGTGTCAAAGGACTAGCATGCGCCTCGGTCAATATAGTTCGTCTCAACTCAACATCACAAGGCACCACTATCTGATCTTTAAAACACAACACCCCATCACCATTAAAGTGAAGATCTGTATGATTTCCATCCATGATATCCTTAACATGCAGTACCAAATGCCACATCATAAGGTTGCTTTTCCTTAATCAACTGCGACAATGATAGCTTTACTTGCAACTCACCCAACAAACCTCCATCACACTCAACCTCGCAAACATAGCCCTCAACTCCACAACAACTTTCTACTCAAAGCATTGGCCATAACATTCGCCTTGCCCGAGTGATACTCGATTGTCAAATCATAATCCTTAAGCAACTCTAACAACCTACGTTAAATACTTCTAACTCTTATGATCCATGTACACAATACACTTCTCACCATAAAGTAATGTCTCCAAATCTTCAACGCAAACACTACCGCCACAAGCTCAAGATCATGCGTAGGGTAGTTGCACTCGTGTACCTTTAACTACCTCGATGCATAAGCTACAACCTTCCCTCTCTGCATTAACACACACCCTAAACCAACGTAGGATGTGTCACTATAAACCACAAATTCTTTTCCTAACTCAGGTTGAATCAAGATTAGAGCTTGTGTCAAAGCTTCCTTCAACTTCTCAAAAGCTTTTGTCTAGCTTCTGTCCACTCAAACCGTACATCCTTTTACAACAACTTGGTCAATGGAGCAGCAACTGATACATGCATGAGAGGGGTCAAATTACTAATATTGGACAAGAAGCCGAATTTGTTCGATGCAAACAATAAAAGCCAAAACAATGCACGCATAGAAGGTCAAAAACGATGCATCTTGGACAAGAAATTGAATCTGTTTGTAAAGTCTGGAAAGTCAGCCAACTTACGACGAGTTTTCGGATGGGATCCGGGCATTTCTGAGTCAAGTTGTCTTCTAACAAATAGTCCGTCATTCAGTTACCTTTCCAACTCATCTTGAAACACGTCAATTGGACATCAGGAACTCAAGATACGCCTAATTTATTGAAGACTGTGCACACAGAAAACTGGATACGGGATTATTACGGGATTTTGTAAAATTCAGCCCGAAAGCTAACATATAAGGCTTTGGACGAATTAAAATTAGCCCAATATATTTATTATCATTTAAATTGATGTTTTCAGGGTTTTATATACTTTAGCAACCAGCCACACAGCCCTTATCAGCTTATCACTTGCCTTATCACCCTATTCCTTGCCACACAAGCACAAGGAGTTTAAAGGCTGTTATTTTTTATTATTTTTAATTAGATTAGGTTTTCTTTGTTTTAGTAGAAGTTAAATTACTTTGTTTATCCTTCACCTATAAAAGGATGAAGCCTCCATCATTGTAAGAGAGATTTTCTTTGATTTATGAAATATTTAGTGAGTTTGTTTTTGCAAGTGCTGATTACTTGTGCCTTCGAAGTCTTCTTCAACATAAGTTTGACGAGTTCTTGTGAGGGAGATCATCTTCACACTCTTGTTTGCCTAGATAATCGCATCTAGGAGGGTGGGTTAGAGCCGCTTGAGGTTGCTTGCTTAGATAATTGCGTCTAAGAGGGTGCCGAGGACAAAACAACAACAATAAATCGCAAGCCATCTTCACCTTCAACCTTCACACCATCTTCCACAATTCCATAAACAAAGCTGGAATTTTCAGATTTGTTTTACCTTTCTCTTTCGCAATATTTTTTAATCTTTTTATTTATATTCTTATTTCTTATCATATAATCCTTCATCTTGTCTTTCTTTCTTTAATTTTCCAGCCCCGAATCTGAAATTTTCAAGAAACCCCCAACTAGTTTCTCTTGAATTTCAAGATCTGCTCATACTTTTTTTGATTGAGTCTAGAGCTCCTAGTTCTTGCAACAACTTGGTTGAAGGCTTCCAAATCCAAGATTGCGCTACTCTATCATTTGGTATTAGATTTGGGACGATTCTTGGCAAGAATTTTAGCGTTTTTGGGTGAAAATTTTGAAAAATAGGGGAAATTCGTCAAATTAAAACGACCAAATTTTGAGATGAAAGTTTCCATATCAGATCTACACCATTGGGGGAGTCACCACATATCTTTTCAGAATTTTTTGACTTTGGGAACACCTCGAATGAAATGGATAAAGTTTTAGCAAAATTAGGGTTTTCCCCTACTTTAACCATATTTTCATTATTTTTCTTCAATTTTTGTTAATTTCAGTTTATTTCCTTGAAAAAAGGAAAAAGGAAAAAGGAAAAAAAGAAAAAGAACTAAAAGTGAAGAAAAGTGAGAAAGCTCATACCTAGCCACCAACCACCATCAAGAATCATCAAGATCACCATCATCAACCACCACTAGCATCACATTGAAGTGCATTCAACATTGGATTTCTTCCTTCAAGTTGTTTCCGGGTTATCATCTTTCTCGACTAATTTTTTTCTCTACTCTTAGTTTTTCTTAAGTTCCTTTGTTTTGCTTTTTCTTTCTTCTATTACACAATTTAACACCTTCTCTTTTCTGGTGTGAGTAGGACTAAAAGTTGCATTACAATCATTCTTTCTTGCAACTATATTCAATTGGTGTCAAGCCTTTCATTGGACTCCTAGTACAATTAGGACTCATTGTTAGGATTAAACTCCGATTGTAACTTGTTGACTTGTGGCAGGAAGGTCTTTAAAGAGCACGGGATCGGTTTACTTGCCTCACTAAATATTTATTCTTGGAGTGTTTAGTGAGATTTCTAGTTTTCTTTTGCTTTTTACCTTTTAAATCTGAGTGTTTCAGGATGTCAGAAACGAGTAACGACGAAGAACCACATGAGGTGACTCTTCAAGAAGTTTCAGATACTCTCAATAAACTTGAACGGACTGTAACCTCATTGGCAACCAAGCTTGAGCACACCGATACAGCCGTAACCGCAATCACTTAAACCATTGGGAGATTAGAAACCACTGCTATTGCAAGCGATACTAAAGAGCCTAGGCGTCCAAATCTTGTTCCCATTCAGAATAGACGCCAAAACCCCTACATAGGCATAATCCTCGCACAAAACCGAGACGAGCAACAAACACCTTAGCCAAACCCCAGATCACTGTACCACATTTTCAAGGAAGGTATGACCCTGATTCTTATTGTGACTGGGAAAATCAAGTTGATCTTCTATTCGTGCATTATCAATGTCCCGAAGAGGATCAAGTTCCACTATTGACTCTCGAATTCACTGAATATGCATCCATTTGGTGGTCCCAATTGGTCCGCAATCGGCGTCTCAATAGAGAAGCCAAGATAACCTCATGGGGAGAACTTAAAAAAGTCATGCGAGAACGATTTGTTCTCCCATTATATCAACGAGAGATCAAACAAAAGTTACAAAGGATCCGACAAGGCTGCAGAACTGTTGATGAGTATCTCAAAGATGATGCAAAAAGCCGACATACAAGAGGATGAAGAGTATACAATGACTAGGTTTGTTATCAGACTCAATGACAACATTCTTGAGGTACTTAAACTCAAAACCTACTACACCCTTCAAGAGGCATTCCAATTCGCCATGACAATCGAAAAGCGCAACAAAGATCGACAATGATATCGACAGAAGAATTATCACTATGACAGTGGTACCACTCAACTTTGATCTCATTCTAATTCTTCTAAACCTTTGCTCGACTCAAGTAAACCAAAGCAGAAAATTGAAACATCCAAGTCACTGGACAAAACCAAGACAAAAATCCCCATGTTGACGGAAAACACACAAACACTCAAACAAGAGGATAGTGATAATGAACATATTAGACAATATGACAATGCTTCTAATCCCTCATGTGAAGTAGTAGGTCCACTTGCTATACTCTCATCACCTCCCCACAAAGAAAGTAAGTGTAATTCTAACCCTTCATTTGATTCTTGTCCTATCATTCTGTTAGAAACACTTTCTCCTCTACAAAAAGTTGTACATTGGTGATAATTTTTGTGAGAGGGATATGGGATGTGAGATACAAAAGACTGAGAGTAAAGAGGCCGAGAGTGAAAAAAAGTCAAATTAACGGGCCAAATTTGGCGAGTGAAAATACATATGAGGTAAAAGTGACACAAAACCCAAAAGAAAAAGACAACAAAAAGAACGCGACGAGTGATTTTGTTTTGACTAATCCTTACAAATGTTCGAGTAGTGTTGTCTTATTTTTTCAGGATTTTGTTGAACCATTGAGAGGAGCTCAATTAGATCACTCCACATACAACAAAGAAGCCTTTTCAATTGAAGTTGATGATTGTTCTCTCATTGCCGATTTAGATTCGAGGACGAATCCTTTTGAGTAAGGGAATGATACATGCATGAGCGGGGTCAAATTACTAATATTGGACAACAAGCTGAATTTGTTTGATGCAAACAATAAAATCCAAAACAATGCACGCATAGGAAGTCAAAAACGATGCCTCTTGTACAAGAAATTGAATCTGTTTGTGAAGTCTGGAAAGTCAGCCAACTTGCGACGAGTTTTAGATGGGATTTGGGCGGCATTTCTGAGTCAATTTATCTTCTAACAAATTTTCCTTCATTCAGTTACCTTTTCAATTCATCAATCGGACCTCAGGAACTCAAGATACGTCCAATTTACTGAAGACTGCGAATGCAGAAAACTGGATACGGGATTTTGTAAAATTCAGCCCAAAAGCTAACATATAAGGCTTTGGACGAATTAAAATTAGCCCAATATATTTATTATCATTTAAATTGATGTTTTTAGGGTTTTATATACTTTAGAAACCAGCCACCCAGCCCTTATCAGCTTACCACTTGCCTTATCACCCTATTCCTTGCCACACAAGTACAAGGAGTTTAAAGGTTGTTATTTTTTTATTATTTTTAATTAGATTAGGTTTTCCTTGTTTTAGTAGAAGTTAAATTACTTTGTCTATCCTTCACCTATAAAAGGATGAAGCCTCCATCATTGTAAGAGATATTTTCTTTGATTTATGAAATATTTAGTGAGTTTGTTTTTGCAAGTGCTGATTACTTGTGCCTTCGAAGTCTTCTTCAACATAAGTTCGACGAGTTCTTGTGAGGGAGATCATCTTCACACTCTTGCTTCCCTAGATAATCGCGTCTAGGAGGGTGAGTTAGAGTTGTTTGAGGTTGCTTGCTTAGATAATTGCATTTAAGAGGGTGCCGAGGACAAAACAACAACAATAAATTGCAAGCCATCTTCACCTTCAACCTTCACACCATCTTCCATAATTCCATAAACAAAGCTGGAATTTTCAGATTTGTTTTACCTTTCTCTTTCGCAATCTTTTTTAATCTTTTTATTTATATTCTTATTTCTTGTCATCTAACCTTCATCTTTTCTTTCTTTCTTTAATTTTCCAGCCCCGAATCTGCAATTTTCAAGAAACCCCCATAGTTTCTCTTGAATTTTCAGATCTGCCCATACTTTTCTTGATTGAGTCTAGAGCTCCTAGTTCTTGCAACAACTTGATTAAAGGCTTCAAAATCCAAGACTCTATCAGCAACCCTTGAGAATCCATCCACAAAATGTCAATAATAACCTGCCAACCCCAAGAAACTACAGACCTCCGTCACTGACTTAGGTTACTTCCAATTCACAACCGCCTCAACCTTTTGCGGATCCACCTAGATGCCTTCCGCTAAAACAACATTGATACAATTCAGCTTTGGCATCTATTCATCATCATCCTTTCATCTCTAACTTTAGGGATGAAAGAAAAGAGAGTTTTAAAATTCCTTACGCATCTTTTATTTTCTAATGTTATTTACTTCCTTCATGGCATACTTAGTTTATTTTGGTTACATAACATACCTTATAATGACATTTTCATAATTTATGTTATGCATATCATAGTAAGGATTGTGCTCATGCGCATGGGTCCTTATATTATTTAAGTTTGCCTAAGTAATAACTAAATCCACATCTTTATACTTAGTTTCCATGTTTGCATTGTATTGCATTATTAGCTTAAGTATGCATCTTATTATAGCTTTATTTCAGCTCACACATTGTTTAATGCTTTTAGGTACTATGGATAAAGGTATAAGCTTGAGATAACTCAAGGACCTCACAAGAAGCTCGAAATGGCTCAAGAAGTGTAAGAATAGCTTGGAACAGCTCAAGGACATTCAAAGCAGCTCAGATTAGCTCAAGGAGTCCAATGGAAGCTCGAGGACAAAGGGAAGCATTCTAAGAAAGCTCACAAGCTTCAAGGACTAGCTACACCTAACTAAGGGCAGCTTGTGGAAGCTCAAATCAGCTCAAAGATCAAGCTAGCTCATTCAACTAGCTAGCTCAATCTAGATCACATGAGGTAGTGACATGTCCCTCCTTAAGTGACATGCCTCACCAAATTGGAGGGAAAGCTTTGGGCGGCATAACCAGCCTTGGAGGGAAATAACGAGCGGCCTAATTTTGGAGGGAGACGCCACCTTTAGCCGAATGTTCACTAGAGGGAGACACATCAACTATTCGGCCCTTGAAGGCCCCTTTTCATTCATACATGTACTTTCAAAAAGCCATAAGCTTAGCTGAAACAACACTACACCTATTCGGCCATGCCTGTACATTTCCTATAAATAGGATTGAGATTTTCATTTGTAAACACACTCATTTTGAATAGAAAATTTCTTTTGTGAGAATTTTCTCTCTTTTAGTTCTTTTTAGAACTTTATTGACTTATCAAGTCTTAAGATACTATCTTCACTATTTCCGTCCATTCCCATCACCATTTCCATACACCTATCTTACCATCATTCGTAGCCACCATCAAAATACCTTTCATTCTTTTGAGTCTATCATGCTTGCAAGTTTCTTGCTTCTTTCCTATATCCAACAATCAAAGGGCCAACTTCAACAACATCAAGAACGGCCTTACATTACATCAAACTTGACCAAAGAATACCACTTCTTTAATCCAGAACTCACACTTGCTCAACTTGGTGTAAAGCTAGTTATCCAACAAGGTTTGCAACACAATCTGCAAGTGTCGGTCATGATCCTCTGATATGATCTCGACTATGAGTTTTGAATCATATATGTGAATGCCCGATCGTGATTCTAGTAAGAACTCTGCAGTGCTTTGAATGTATTCTGAAATTACTCAAACAACAATGTAAGTAGAAATAGATAAATAAGAAATAGAAATAATGGGATGAAAGATATGTAGAAGGGGTGTAGGAAGAGCGATAGTTGTGATTATGGAAGAAAAAAAATAAAAGATGAAAATGTAGGTGAAGATGATGGGGTGTTGGCGTTAAGATGAAGAAATTCAAAGGATGGATTGTGACCCCCTAACTATAAAGAGTTAGGAACCAGCAATATAATAAAGTGGAAATGAAGTGGTAGGATATGGAACGTGACCCACTAGCTATAGATGAGCTAGGAACCAACGCTATAACAAAAGGGAAATGGATGAAGACTACAAGACTAACTTGAAGCCGATAAAGTTCCACAAGAGAACAAGAATGAAAGCAATCTTTCAAAGATGTTTTATATATTCAAAGTGTGTCTTACAATGATCCTAAAGATGTCTATTTATAGTAGAAGTAGGCAGAATATGAAAAGGTGTTACAAGAAAGATGAATGCTCATCTTAATGCACTTGAATACACATGAATGCTTTGTCCTTTCTTCTCATCTTCAAAGCTGATTAGTTTAGACAAATTGAGGTTGAATTTAGTCATATTTTCGTCCAAATTAAGGACTCTTGGGCTGCCTTGTTTTGCTATCATATGAAGAGAAAGGGGATGAATGTGGACAAGGATGAATGTAGACATCCTTGCTGTCCAGCTTAAGTGAAACTCTTCATCTTCCAAGCTGATTAATATGACTTGAATGTCATAAAAAGGTGAGTTTCATCCAGCCTTCATTTCATGTCTCCTCAATGAATTTTGAAACCCCCACTTGAATGGTGATAACATCAACCTTGAATGCCTTGAATTTGCTGAATTAAGATGGCCATCAATTGCTTGTCTCTTGGTAGAAGATGAAAGAACTCTTCCTTGGCTCAAATTCATTCAAATCATCCATGCATAAAATTCCCGTAATAAAAATTTCAGCCTGCACTGTCTTCAGTAAATCATTCAGATCTCAAGCTCCCGATATCGGATTGAGGTGATTCAAAAGGCATTGGAAAGCTAAGAGATGGAGGAATAACGTCCAATTGATTTCTGGATCCAAACACGTCTGTATCGCATCCAGAATTGGAAGACATTCTGCTGATATTCTTGCATCTGGTAAAACCGTTCATCTTCCCTCATGCACCTAGACACAAAGGTAAACTTTATTCAATCTTTAATTGAAAACATGCATGTAAACAATTAAGAGTTAGTTTAATAAATGAGCTAGTTTGATGAATGAACTAGTTTAATTAATGAACTAACTTTATTCAATGAACTAATAATCTTGAATGAACTAGTTTAATCAATGAACTACTTAGTTAAATGAAGTGTATAACTAAATGAACTACATGTTTAAATGCAACGCATGCTTTAATGAACAACATGTTTATTGAATGCAATGAATGTTATGCAAACTTTAAATACTCATGCAAATTCATGCATAAGCAAAGTAAAGTGTTCCTCCCTTATTATTTCTTCTTTCTCACGTCCCAAGCTTGATGTAAACATATTTTCCATGGCTGCTTGGAACTCCTTGGCCCTTGCTCGAGTAATGGGGCCACCTGGGTACTTCTCTGGGTCTTTGCCATTGACGTTCATATCATCCTCCTTGGTACGAGAATACACGAGAATATCATCAATGAACACTACTACGAATTGATCCAAGAATTCATGGAACACTCGGTTCATCATGTCCATTAATGCTGAAGGCACATTCGTCAACCCAAACGACATCACTAGAAACTCATAATGCTCATACCTCATACGAAAAACTGTCTTTGACACATCTTTATCCTTAACCTTCAACTAATAGTACCCAGATCTCAAATCAATTTTGGAAAACACTGTAGCACCTCGAAATTGATCGAACAAGCCATCAATTCACGGAAAAGGATACTTATTCTTAATTGTCAACTTGTTCAATTGCCGATAATCAATACACATCCTCAAAGTGCCATCCTTTTTCTTCACAAACAACATCAGTGCTGATAGTAGGCTGCCCGTGGATGAAGGCTTCCTTTGATTGTATCGGATCTAGGATAGAAGAATTCCGGCACAGAAGTGTGGCTGCAAAAGAAAATGTTTATGGAAGGTAACATTGGGTTTTAAGGACTGGTTTGGACGGTTTTGTTGGAAGGGAATGATAGTGTAATGAAGGTTAAAAGATGGTGAAAAGGTGCGATACATGCATGAGCGGGGTTAAATTACTCATATTGGACAAGAAGCTGAATTTGTTCGACGCAAACAATAAGGGCCAAAACAATGCACGCATAGGAGGTCAAAAACGATGCATCTTGGACAAGAAATTGAATCTGTTTGTAAAGTCTGGAAAGTCAGCCAACTTGCGATGAGTTTTTGGATGGGATCCGGGCATTTCTGAGTCCAGTTGTCTTCTAAAAAATTGTCCTCCATTCAGTTACCTTTCCAACGCATCTTGAAACGCGTCAATCGGACATTAGGAACTCAAGATACATCCAATTTACTGAAGACTGCGCATGCAGAAAACCAGATACGGGATTTTGTAAAATTCAGCACAAAAGGTTAATATAAGGCTTTGGACGAATTAAACTTAGCCCAGTATATTTATTATCATTTAAATTGATGTTTTTAGGGTTTTATATACTTTAGGAACTAGCCACCCAGACCTTATCATCTTATCACTTGCTTATCACCCTATTCCTTGCCACACAAGCACAAGGAGTTTAAATGCTGTTATTTTTTATTATTTTTAATTAGATTAGGTTTTTCTTGTTTTAGTAGAAGTTAAATTACTTTGTCTATTCTTCACCTATAAAAGGATGAAGCCTCCATCATTGTAAGAGAGATTTTCTTTGATTAATGAAATATTTAGAGAGTTTGTTTTTGCAAGTGTTGATTACTTGTGCCTTCGAAGTCTTCTTCAACATAAGTTCGACGAGTTCTTGTGAGGGAGATCATCTTCACACTCTTTGCTTGCCTAGATAATCGTGTCTAGGAGGGTAGGAGCTCTATATAAAACCCTCCTAGACGCAATTATCTAAGCAAGCAAGAGTGTGAAGATGATCTCTCTCACAAGAACTCGTCGAACTTATGTTGAAGAAGACTTCGAAGGCACAAGTAATCAACACTTGCAAAAACAAACTCACTAAATATTTCATAAATCAAAGAAAATCTCTCTTACAATGATGGAGGCATCATCCTTTTATAGGTGAAGGATAGACAAAGTAATTTCACTTCTACTAAAACAAGGAAAACCTAATCTAATTAAAAATAATAAAAAATAACAGCCTTTAAACTCCTTGTGCTTGTGTGGCAAGGAATAGGGTGATAAGGCAAGTGATAAGATGATATAAGGTCTAGGTGGCTGGCTCCTAAAGTATATAAAACCCTAAAAACATCAATTTAAATGATAATAAATATACTGGGCTAAGTTTAATTCGTCCAAAGCCTTATACGTTAGCTTTTGGGCTGAATTTTACAAAATCTCGTATCCAGTTTTCTGCATGCGCAGTCTTCAGTAAATTGGACGTATCTTGAGTTTCTGATGTCCGATTGATGCGTTTCAAAATGCGTTGGAAAGGTAACTAAATGACAGACAATTTGTTAGAAGACAACCGGACTCACAAATGCCCGGATCCCATCCAAAAACGCATCGCAAGTTGGCTGACTTTCCAGACTTTACAAACAGATTCAATTTCTTGTCCAAGATGCATCATTTTTTACCTCCTATGTTTGCATTGTTTTGGCCATTATTGTTTGCATCGAACAAATTCAGCTTCTTGCCCAGTACGAGTAATTTAACCCCGCTCATGCATGTATCATTCCCCCACTCCTCAAAAGGATTCATCCTCGAATCTAAATTGGCAATGAGAAAACAATCAACTTCAATTGAAAAGGCTTCTTTGTTGTATGTGGAGTGATCTAATTGAGCTCCTCTCAATGGTTCAACAAAATCCTGAAAAAATAAAACAGCACTACTCAAACATTTGTAAGGATTAGTCAAAACAAAATCATTCATTGCGTTCTTTTTCTTGTCTTTTTCTTTTGGGCTTTGGTGTGACTTTTACCTCATACGTATTTTCACTCACCAAATTTGGGTCGTTAATTTGACTTTTTTCACTCTCGGTCTCTTTACTCTCAGTCTTTTGTATCTCACATCCCATATCCCTCTCACAAAAATTATCATCAATGTACAATTTCTGTAGAGGAGAAAGTGTTTCTAACGGAATGATAGGACAAGAATCAAATGAAGGATTAGAATTACACTTACTTTCTTTGTGGGGAGGTGATGAGAGTATAGCAAGTGGACCTACTACTTCACATGAGGGATTAGAAGCATTGTCATATTCTCTAATGTGTCCATTATCACTATCCTCTTGTTTGAGTGTTTTTGTATGTTTTCTGTCAACATGAGGATTTTTGTCTTGGTTTTGTCCAGTGACTTGGATGTTTCAATTTTCTGCTTTGGTCTACTTGAGTCGAGCAAAGGTTTAGAAGAATTAAAATGAGATAAAGGTTGAGTGGTACCTCTGTCATAGTGATAATTCTTCTGTCGATATCGTTGTCGATCTTTGATGCGCTTTTCGATTGTCATGGCAAATTGGAATGCCTCTTGAAGGGTGTAGTAGGTTTTGAGTTCAAGTACCTCAAGAATGTTGTTATTGAGTCCGATAATAAAACTTAGTCATTGTATCCTCTTCATCCTCTTGTATGTCGGCTTTTTGCATCAATGATTCCATTTCTTTGAGATACTCATCAACAGTTCTGCAGCCTTGTCGGATCCTTTGTAACTTTTGTTTGATCTCTCGTTGATATAATGGGGGAACAAATCGTTCTCGCATGACTTTTTTAAGTTCTCCCCATGAGGTTATCTTGGCTTCTCTATTGAGACGCCGATTGCGGACCAATTGGGACCACCAAATGGATGCATATTCAGTGAATTCGAGAGTCAACAGTGGAACTTGATCCTCTTTGGGACATTGATAATGCTCGAATAGAAGATCAACTCGATTTTCCCAGTCACAATAAGCATCAGGGTCATACCTTCCTTGAAAAGGTGGTACAGTGATCTTCGGTTTGGCTAAGGTGTTTGTTGTTCGTCTCGGCTCTGTGCGAGGATTATGCCTATGTAGGGGGTTTTGGCGTCTATTCTGAATGGGAAGAAGATTTGGACGCGTAGGCTCCTCAGTATCGCTTGCGATAGCAGTGGTTTCTAATCTCCCAATGGTTTGAGTGATTACAGTCACGACTGTATCAGTGTGCTCAAGCTTGGTTGCCAATGAGGTTATAGTCTGTTCAAGTTTATTGAGAGTATCCGAAACTTCTTGAAGAGCCACCTCATGTGGTTCTTCGTCGTTACTCGTTTCTGACATCCTGAAACACTCAGATTTAAAAGGTAAAAAGCAAATGAAAACTAGAAATCTCACTAAACACTCCAAAAATAAATATTTAGTGAGGCAAGTAAACCGAACTCGTGCTCTTTAAAGACCTTCCTGCCACAAGCAACAAGTTACAATCGGAGTTTAATCCTAACAATGAGTCCTAATGGTACTAGGAGTCCAATGAAAGGCTTGACACCAATTGAATATACTTGCAAGAAAGAAGGATTGTAATGCAACTTTTAGTCCTACTCACACCAGAAAAGAGAAGGTGTTAAATTGCGTAATAGAAGAAAGAAAAAGCAAAACAAAGGAACTTAAGAAACTAATAGTAGAAAAAAATTAGTAGAGAAAGATGATAACCCAAAAACCCGAAAACAACTTGAAGGAAGAAATCCAATGTTGAATCCACTTCAATGTGATGCTTGTGGTGGTTGATGGCTAGGTATGAGCTTTCTCACTTTACTTTTTTTTCTTTTTTTTCTCTTTTTCTTTCTTTTTACAAGGTAAATAAAATGAAAATAACGAAAATTGAAGAAAAAAATACTGAAAATAGGGTTAAAGTAGGGGAAAACCCTAATTTTGCTGAAACTTTATCCACTTTGTTCGAGATGTTCCCGAAGTCCAAAAATCCTGAAATTTTGTGTGGTGACTTCTCCAATGGTTTAGATCGGATCTTGAAATGTTCAGCTCAAAATTCACTCGTTTGGTTTTGACGAATTTTCCCTAATTTTCGAGTTTTTTTTTTCCCAAAAACGCCAAAATTCTTGCCAAGAATCGTCCCAAATCTGATACCAAATGATAGAGTTGCGCAATCTTTGATTTGGAAGCCTTCAATCAAGTTGTTGCAAGAACTAGGAGCTCTAGACTCAATCAAGAAAAGTATGGGCAAATTTGAAAATTCAAGAGAAACTAGTTGGGGGTTTCTTGAAAATTTCAGATTCGGGGCTGGAAAATTAAAGAAAGAAAGACAAGATGAAGGATTAGATGATAACAAATAAGAATATAAATAAAAAGATTAAAAAAAGATTGCGAAAGAGAAAGGTAAAGCAAATATGAAAATTCCAGCTTTGTTTATGGAATTATGGAAGATGGTGTGAAGGTTGAAGGTGAAGATGGTTTGCGATTTATTGTTGCTGTTTTGTCCTCGGCACCCTCTTAGACGCAATTATCTAAGCAAGCAACCTCAAGCGGCTCTAACCCACCCTCCTAGATGCGATTATCTAGGCAAGCAAGAGTGTGAAGATGATCTCCCTCACAAGAACTTGTCGAACTTATGTTGAAGAAGACTTCGAAGGCACAAGTAATCAACACTTGCAAAAGCAAACTCACTAAATATTTCATAAATCAAAGAAAATCTCTCTTACAATGATGGAGGCATCATCCTCTTATAGGTGAAGGATAGACAAAGTAATTTCACTTCTACTAAAACAAGGAAAACCTAATCTAATTAAAAATAATAAAAAATAACAACCTTTAAACTCCTTGTGCTTGTGTGGCAAGGAATAGGGTGATAAGGCAAGTGATAAGATGATAAGGGCTGGGTGGCTGGTTCCTAAAGTATATAAAACCCTAAAAACATCAATTTAAATGATAATAAATATACTGGGCTAAGTTTAATTCGTCCAAAGCCTTATATGTTAGCTTTTGGGCTGAATTTTACAAAATCCCGTAATAATCCCGTATCCAGTTTTCTGCATGCGCAATCTTTAGTAAATTGGACGTATCTTGAGTTCCTGATGTCCGATTCAAGATGCGTTGGAAAGGTTAGTGAATGACGGACAATTTATTAGAAGACAACTGGACTCAGAAATTCCCGGATCCCATCCAAAAACTCGTCGCAAGTTGGATGACTTTCCAGACTTTACAAACAGATTCAATTTCTTGTCCAAGATGCATCGTTTTTCACCTCCTATGCGTGCATTGTTTTGGCCATTATTGTTTGCATCGAATAAATTCAGCTTCTTGTCCAATATGAGTAATTTAAACCCGCTCATACATGTATCAAGGTGGCTGGAAATTTGGCTCAAAGATGGCGTGTAGGGTGGTAAAGAAAATGATGAAAAGGTTGCTGGATTTTTGGGTTAAAGAGATGAAGAAACAAAAAATAAAAGTATGAACAAGGAACAAGGACGAACCTATACTATAAGGAGTATAAACCCGAACCTTATACGTTCATTGCTCAAAACGGACTTGGACCCATTGATTATTGAATCAAGAACCACAAGTATCTGGTGTAGAAGCCACAAGCAACAATGCTTGATAAGTCTTGAAAGTTCAATTAAGAACCAAAGTTGAGAGAAATTCCTACAAAGTAAAATTTATTCATTCAAGTCTCGATAATACAATGACATAGGAGACTATTTATAAGAAAATTTAAGGCAATGCTGAAATCAGATTTGAATTAATATGCACATGCAAAATAATTCAAAAATAAAAAAAAACTTCTGAATCTTATCTCTAAATGGCGCCATGGTGTTTCAAGCACATGAGAAAATCTAAATTTGAATAAAATTATTTTGCACATGGGAAATAATTCAAATTAAAAAAAAAAGAAATCTGATTTTGAAAGGCAGATGTTGAAATCTGATTTTGAAAGAGCACATGCTGAAATATGATTTTGAATAATTTGCACATGTGAATTATTCAAAATTCAAATTCAAACTCCTTGGCCTTATCCTCTTCCATGCCACCCATGCTTATTGTAGAGAGGGAAATTTGAATTACAAATCTGCCTCCTTGGTCCATGCTTCATGCCGCATCTAATAGGTAAGTTTTGAGCTTGAGCTAGCTACACAAATAGTGTAGGGACACTCCGTAGGTGTAGGCACATGTCCCAAAACCTTTGAGCTGCATTTGGACTTGTGAGCTGATGTTGAGCTACGTGAGCTGAAGGTGAGCTTACGGAGCTAAAGATGAGCTGGATTTGAGCTGAATCGGGATTGCTTGAGCTGAATGACAATGTGTTGAGCTGCATTTGAGATGGCCTTAACTTCCTTAAGCTGTCCTTTATTATTCTCTGAAAATCAAATAAACACACAAGTAAACACACTTTAACTTAGCATGTTAAATACTTATATATATATATATCATGTCACATATCAGCATGTAACACATTATATAGCTTAGTGTCTAAGGCTGAAACAGTAAGAAATGAATGGGAAGCTTAAATGCATTTAAGTGAAAGGACTTCCTTGAATAACTTAGCCTTAGAATGAGTGATTAGTCATATTGGCAAGATCTTCGGGTCAGAAGTAGATGTGCTCACATCATCCCCCTTCTTTTAAGCGATTTGTCCTTAAATTGGCACTATCTTCAAAAGGGGAAAGATCAGAAACATTGAATGTAGCACTTACATTATATCCACCATGTAAATCCAACTGTAAGCATTGCCATTCACTTTCTCCAACACGTGAAATTGACCATCTCCTCGTGGTAACAACTTAGACCTCTGTTGAGCCGAAAATCGCTCCTTCTTGAAATGAACTCAAACCCAATCTCCAACTTCAAAGGTAACATGTTTGCGTCCCTTATTGGCTTGATGCTCATATTGTTGGGTTCTCTTCTCGATGTTCTCATTGACTTGCTGATAAAGTCGCTTTACAAATTCAGCCTTGTTTTTGCCATCTTTATTCACAACCTATTCAAGAGGCAAAGGCAAAAGTTCAATAGGAGTCAAGGGATTAAATCCATATACCACTTCAAACGGTGAATGCTTGGTTGTCGAATGGACATAATGATTGTAGGCAAATTTGACGTGAGGCAAATATTCTTCCCAAGTCTTGATGTTCTTGCGGATAATGTATCTCAATAATGTGGACAAAACACGGTTCACAACCTTTGTTTGACTGTCAGTTTGTGGATGGCAAGTTGTAGTCAACTTCGTTCCTATCTTACCCCAAAATGTCCTCCAAAAGTGGGTCAGAAACTTAACATCTTGATCGGAAACAATCGTCCTTGGAACTCCATGTAGTCTAACCACTTCCTTGAAAAACAAATTGGCCACATTGGTTGCATCGTCTATATTGTGGCAAGCTATGAAATGTGCCATCTTGGAAAACCTGTCCACAACAACAAATATGCTATCTCGCCCGGTCTTCATCCTCAGAAGTCCTAGCACAAAATCCATAGAAATATCTACCCAAGGTTCACTCAGAATAGGCAGAGGCATATACATACCATGCGGCATAACTTTGGACTTAGCTTTCTTGCACGTAACACAACGTTCACATATCCATTCAAAGTCCTTCAAAATATGCAAGGTTTAGTTCCCCAAAATGTCCCATAAGTCCACCCTCGTACGCTTCTCTAACAAGGACTTTTCAAATGGATCCTCGAGGAATGCAGATTCGTCATTCCTTGAAAAGGTATCCATCATGTCGGTAATACTTCTCATCTGCACCTTTTTCACACAAACTAAACTTTTCGCTAAAGTCAAGGTCATTTGCATAAAGGCCTTGATACATGCATGAGCGGGGTCAAATTGTTCATATTGGACAAGAAGCTGAATTTGTTCAATGTAAACAATAAAAGCCAAAACAATGCACGCATAGGAGGTCATAAACGATGCATCTTGGACAAGAAACTGAATCTGTTTGTGAAGTCTAAAAAGTCAGCCAACTTGCGACGAGTTTTCGGATGGTGATAGAGTAGCGCAAATTCGAATAAAGAGAAAAACAAAACAAACCAAAATAAAGAACAAATCTAAAAATTCAGATTTGCTTATGGTGGTGGCGTCAATGGAGATACCAAATGATAGAGTAGCGCAATCTTGGATTTGGAAGCCTTCAATCAAGTTGTTGCAAGAACTAGGAGCTCTAGACTCAATCAAGAAAAGTATGGGCAGATTTGAAAATTCAAGAGAAACTAGGAGCTTGAATATGTGGAGATGACGTGATGAATTGATAGTTGTTGTTTTGTCCCCGGCACCCTCTTAGACGCAATTATCTAAGCAAGAAACCTCAAGTGGCTCTAACCCACCCTCCTAGATGCAATTACCTAGGCAAGCAAGAGTGTGAAGATGATCTCCCTCACAAGAACTCGATGATCTTATGTTGAAGATGGCTTTTAGACAAATTTACCGAACACTTGCAAACTCAAAGAATACTAAAATCTCCAAAGAGAACTTTTTATTAATCAATGAAATCTTAATTACAATGTGGGTGAAGCCTCCTTTATATAGGCCATGGAGAAGTTTTAATCCTACTAAACTTAGGAATTAAATACAATAAATAAATGTTAAAATCTAATCTCCTAATTAGATAAGTAACTTCTAATAATAAATAAATGCTAAAAAAAATCTTAATTAAATAAATCTGATCCCAATAGATATTGCAGAATCCTATGTTGATTTAAATTACAAATAATCAAATAAAATCTTGAAAATTCGTAATTATCCAAAAATCCCGTATTAATCCCGTATAGGAGTTTCTGCATGCGTTGTCTTCGCTAAAAAATAGACGTATCTTGAGATCCAGATGTTCGATTGAGGCGTTTCAAGATGCGTTGGAAAGCTAATTTGCAGACGAACAATTTTTAAGAAGACATGTTGACCCATAAATGTCTGGATCCCATCCAAAAATGCTTCGCAAGTTGACTGATGTTTCTGACATGCAAAGCAGTTTCAACTTCTTTTCCAAGATGATTATTTTGACCCCTCTCATGCTCGTATCAGATGGGGTCTAGGCATTTCTGACAAATTGTCCGTCATTCAGTTATCTTTCCAACGCATCTTGAAACACATCAATCGGACATCGGGAACTCAAGATACGTCCAATTTACTGAAGACTGCGCATGCAAAAAACTAGATACGGGATTTTGTAAAATTCAGCCCAAAAGCTAACATATAAGGCTTTGGACAAATTAAACTTAGCCCAATATATTTATTATCATTTAAATTGATGTTTGTAGGGTTTTATATACTTTAAGAACCAGCAACCCTTCTCCCAAGCCGTTAGATCAAGTCCAATTTAATGGACCAGATTTGTTTGTTTATTTTATTCAGTCTTAGCTTTAGGTTAAAGCCATCCTTCATCTATAAAAGGATGATGATTTCTTCTTTGTTTGACAGATTATTAATAAAAAGTTCTATTTTGAGATTTTAGTATTCTTTGAATACGTTTTTGCAAGTGCTGATAACTTGTGCCTTAGAAGTCTTCTTCAACATAAGTTCGACGAGTTCTTGCGAGGGAGATCATCTTCACACTCTTGCTTGCCTAGATAGTTGCGTCTAGGAGGGTGGGTTGGAGCCACTTGAGGTTGCTTGCTTAGATAATTCTACGTCTAAGAGGGTACCGAGGACAAAACAACATCAACAAATCGCAAGCCATCTTCATCTTCAACATTTACGCCATCTCCACAAACCATAAACAAACCTGAAAATTTCAGATTTGTTTTATCTATCCTTATCTTAATTTTTTTCAATCTTTTTATTTTTATTCTTATCAATCATCTTCTAATCTTTCTTCTTGTCTTTGTTTCTTTGAATTTCCAACATTGAATCTGAAATTTTCAAGAAAAGCCCTTCTCTTTTCTCTTGAATTTTCAGATCTACCCATAGCTTTCCTGATTGAGTCTAGAGCTCCTAGTTCTTGCAACAACTTGATTAAAGGCTTCCAAATCAAAGATTGCGCTACTCTATCATTTGATATCAGATCTGGGACGATTGTTGGCAAGAATTTTGGCTTTTTGGGTGAAAAATTCGAAAATTAGGTAAAATTCGTCAAATTCAAACGAGCAAATTTTGAGCTGAAAATTTACAGATCAGATCTACACCATTGGAGGAGTCACCACACAAAATTTCAGAATTTTTGGACTTCGGAAACATCTCGAACAAAGTAGATCAAGTTGCTGCACAATTCTAGGGTTTTCGGGTTTTCTAATTTTCTTTCATTCTTAACCATTAGTTTTCGTTTGTTTTAGCTTTTATTGCTTCTTATACGTCTTCTAACACATTCTTGTTTCCTTATTGATATGAACGTCAATGGCAAAGACCCAGAGAAGTACCCAGGTGGCCCCATTACTCGAGCAAGGGCCAAGGAGTTCCAAGCAGCCATGGAAAATATGTTTACATCAAGCTTGGGACGTGAGAAAGAAGAAATAATAAGGGAGGAACACTTTACTTTGCTTATGCATGAATTTGCATGAGTATTTAAAGTTTGCATAACATTCATTGCATTCAATAAACATGTTGTTCATTAAAGCATGCGTTGCATTTAAACATGTAGTTCATTTAGTTATACACTTCATTTAACTAAGTAGTTCATTGATTAAACTAGTTCATTCAAGATTATTAGTTCATTGAATAAAGTTAGTTCATTAATTAAACTAGTTCATTCATCAAACTAGCTCATTTATTAAACTAACTCTTAATTGTTTACATGCATGTTTTCAATTAAAGATTGAATAAAGTTTACCTTTGTGTCTAGGTGCATGAGGGAAGATGAACGGTTTTACCAGATGCAAGAATATCAGCAGAATGTCTTCCAATTCTGGATGCGATACAGACGTGTTTGGATCCAGAAATCAATTGGACGTTATTCCTCCATCTCTTAGCTTTCCAATGCCTTTTGAATCACCTCAATCCGATATCGGGAGCTTGAGATACGAATGATTTACTGAAGACAGTGCAGGCTGAAATTTTTATTACGGGAATTTTATGCATGGATGATTTGAATGAATTTGAGCCAAGGAAGAGTTCTTTCATCTTCTACCAAGAGACAAGCAATTGATGGCCATCTTAATTCAGCAAATTCAAGGCATTCAAGGTTGATGTTATCACCATTCAAGTGGGGGGTTTCAAAATTCATTGAGTAGACATGAAATGAAGGCTGGATGAAACTCACCTTTTTTATGACATTCAAGTCATATTAATCAGCTTGGAAGATGAAGAGTTTCACCTAAGCTGGACAGCAAGGATGTCTACATTCATCCTTGTCCACATTCATCCCCTTTCTCTTCATATGATAGCAAAACAAGGCAGCCCAAGAGTCCTTCTTAATTTGGACGAAAATATGACTAAATTCAACCTCAACTTGTCTAAACTAATCAGCTTTGAAGATGAGAAGAAAGGACAAAGCATTCATGTGTATTCAAGTGCATTAAGATGAGCATTCATCTTTCTTGTAACACCTTTTCATATTCTGCCTACTTCTACTATAAATAGACATCTTTAGGATCATTGTAAGACACACTTTGAATATATAAAACATCTTTGAAAGATTGCTTTCATTCTTGTTCTCTTGTGGAACTTTATCGGCTTCAAGTTAGTCTTGTAGTCTTCATCCATTTCCCTTTTGTTATAGCGTTGGTTCCTAGCTCATCTATAGCTAGTGGGTCACGTTCCATATCCTACCACTTCATTTCCACTTTATTATATTGCTGGTTCCTAACTCTTTATAGTTAGGGGTCACAATCCATCCTTTGAATTTCTTCATCTTAACGCCAACACCCCATCATCTTCACCTACATTTTCATCTTTTTTTTTTCTTCCATAATCACAACTATCACTCTTCCTACACCCCTTCTACATATCTTTCATCCCATTATTTCTATTTCTTATTTATCTATTTCTACTTACATTGTTGTTTGAGTAATTTCAGAATACATTCAAAGCACTGCAGAGTTCTTACTAGAATCACGATCGGGCATTCACATATATGATTCAAAACTCATAGTCGAGATCATATCATTTGGTATCAGAGCCTAGACGATTCAGTAAGCGTATTATTTTTCTCTCTCCCGGGTTAGTAAAAAAAAAAAAAAAAAAAAATCAAAAAAAAAAATCTTAAAGAGGGAGGGAGCAATCTATTCTTGTTTAAAAAAAATTACAATACATCATTTCTTATTGCTGAATTACAAATTCCTTTACCTATTCTTAGTAATTCTTTCTTTTTGAAGCCATTATCCTTTTATTATTCATCATTCTCCTACCAAGCTAGAATTGTTTCAGCCGAAGTCCACGAGACACTTGTAAGCCTTGAGGAAGTTCCCAAAAGGACTTGAAAATAAAGCACGAGTGGTAAAAGGCATGAGTGTGCATTAAGGGGAAAAGCCTAACCCGAGTGAAACACGAGTGTGAGTGCATTTTCTTTGGAGTGGAAAGGTGAGATTTTGTGTTAGTAAGGTTTAATTTCTTTTGTTTCTTTATCTAACATGTCACAAAGATCTGGTCATAGTGGTGAAGGAGTTCCCAATTTGCAAAATCAGGCTATGCTTCAAGCAATGGCCAAAATGATCCAAGAGCAATTGGAGCCCTAATTGAACGAATAGACCAGCTTGAAATTTCACAAGCTAATCAGGGTAATGAGGAGTATCCTGAAGAAGTTGAAGTAGATGATGTGCAAGATCAAGTATCCCAACATAGCATGGTACAACAAGGCCAGAGAGCTCGACCACGAGTAGACGATAATCTCAGCAACATCAAGATTACCATTCCTCCTTTTCAAGGAAGAACGGATCCTGAAACCTATCTTGCATGGGAAAAGAAGGTTGAGCACATTTTTGAGTGCCATAACTATTCAGAGCTTAAAAAGGTAAAACTCGCTGCCATTGAGTTTACGGATTATGCACTAATATGGTGGGATCAATTGACATCAAGTAGGAGACGCAATGGAGAACATCCTATCACTACATGGGATGAAATGAAAGCGGTGATGCGAAGCGATTCATTCCAACCCACTACCATCGAGAGTTATTCAACCGTCTTCAAAATCTTTCACAAGGTAACCGAAGTGTTGAAGATTACTACAAAGAGATGGAGGTGTCCATGATTCGAGCCAACATCGACGAGGATCGAGAAGCCACAATGGCAAGATTCCTAGCGGGACTAAATCCGGACATTGCGAACGTGGTCGAGTTGCAACATTATGTGGAGATGGAAGACATGGTGCATATGGCCATGAAAGTGGAAAAACAGCTCAAAAGAAAGGGTGCCACACGATCTTATGGGAGTTCAACATCAAAATGGGGGCAAAGTTCATACAAGAAGACTCCTCCAATACCGTCCCACGAAAAAAAGGAGGACCACCGAAGGAGTAAGCCCATTGCGAAACCAGCAAGGGTAAGACTACCGCTACTCTAAATCGTTCCCGTGACATACAATGTTTTAAGTGTTTGGGGCGTGGACACATTGCAAGCCAATGTCCGAACCGCAACACCATGCTTCTTCGAGATGATGGAGAAGTTGAATCGGAACAAGAAGAGGATGAGAATGAAGATGTTGCCATCGAAGAAGAAGAATTAGAGTATGGCGTGGAAGGAGAGGTTCTTGTTGTCAAAAGAAGCCTAAACGTACAATCCGTTGGAGGAAATGAACAACGAGAAAATATATTCCATACTCGTTGCCATGTTGGAGGAAAGGTATGCTTTGTTATTATTGATGGTGGTAGTTGCACTAATGTTGCTAGTACCTTAATGGTAGATACACTTGGCTTGGCAACAACAAAGCATCCACAACCTTATAAGCTACAATGGCTCAACGATGGAGGAGAACTCAAGGTGACCAAACAAGTTCGAATTGTTTTCTCTATTGGGAAGTACAAAGACGAGGTATTATGCGATGTCGTTCCAATGCACGCAAGCCATTTATTACTTGGAAGGCCTTGGCAATTTGATAGGCGAGTGATCCATGACGGGTATACCAACCGGTATACGTTCACCCATGAAACAAAGAAGATCACTTTAGCCCCACTTTCTCCAAAACAAATACATGAAGACCAAATTTTATTGAGAGGAAAAATTGAAAAAGCCAAAGAGAGAGAGACCAAAATGGAGGTAAAAGCAAAGGAGTGTGATCAAAATGAGGGAAGGAAAATCAGCATTCTTTCTAAAGAGAGAGAGTTGAAAAAGAGTTTAATGACAGCAAAGGAAGCACTTGTGCTCATGTACAAGGAAAATTTCTTGAATACTAACTACCTTGATCAAAATTTGCCTGCTTTTGTTGTGTCTTTATTGCAGGAGTTTGATGACCTATTTCGGAGGAAATACCAAGTGGGCTGCCACCTATTCGTGGCATAGAACATCAAATAGACTTTGTTCCCGGAGCCGTCATTCCAAACCGACCAGCGTGCATCAAGCAACCCCGAAGAAACTAAGGAGTTGCAAAGGCAAGTATCTGAGTTGATGTCAAAAGCTACGTGAGGGAAAGCCTTAGCCCATGTGCCGTGCGGTTCTACTTGTGCCAAAGAAGGATGGAACTTGGCGCATGTGTGTGGACTGCCGAGCGGTAAATAAAATTACAGTAAAAAATATCGTCACCCTATTCCTCGCTTAGATGACATGTTAGATGAGCTTAGTGGTTCTAACCTCTTTTCCAAGATTGATCTTAAAAGTGGTTACCACCAAATACGAATGCTGGTGATGAGTGGAAAACAGCATTCAAAACTAAGCAAGGCCTTTATGAGTGGTTGGTTATGCCTTTTGGCTTAACTAATGCTCCAAGCACGTTTATGAGGTTAATGAATCATGTTCTTAGGCCATTCTTGGGTAAGTTTTGTGTGGTTTACTTTGATGACATTCTAATCTATAGTAAAACCATGGAAGAACATGTTCAACATTTAAGGTCAGTTTTGCTAGTTTTGAGGAAGGAAAAACTGTTTGCTAACTTACAAAAATGTACATTTTGTACTGACAGGGTTGTTTTCCTAGGTTTTGTTGTGAGTTCTGAAGGCTTAGAGGTGGACAAAGAGAAGGTTAAAGCCATTGAAGAGTGGCCACGACCAGCAAGCATTTCTCAAGTTAGGAGCTTCCATGGACTTGCAAGTTTTTATCGAAGATTCGTCCCCAACTTCAGCACCATAGCCGCCCCACTAACAAGTGTTATTAAGAAGAATTCTAAATTCTTTTGGGGGGAAGATCAAGAGAAGTCCTTTAATAGCATTAAAGATTGTTTAATACATGCCCCTTTACTTGCTCTACCTGATTTTAATCTAACTTTTGAAATTGAATGTGATGCATCAGGTGTAGGAATTGGAGCAGTTTTGTCTCAAGGTGGACGTCCTATAGCCTATTTCAGTGAAAAATTAAGTGGAGCTACGCTTAATTACCCTACCTATGACAAGGAGATGTATGCTCTTGTGAGGGCAATGGAAACATGGCAACATTACCTTTGGCCTAAGGAGTTCATCATTCACACTGATCATGAGGCATTGAAACATATCCGGGGCAGCATAAACTCAACAAAAGGCATGCCAAATGGGTGGAGTTTCTTGAAACTTTCCCATATGTTATCAAGTACAAGAAAGGTAAGGAGAATATAGTTGCCGATGCATTGTCACGGAGGTATATTCTTTTAAACACTTTGGAATCTAAGTTATTGGGTTTTGTTTTTATTAAAGACTTATATGTCTCTGACTCTGATTTTGGAGAGATTTACAAAGCTTGTGAGAAAGGGTCAATTGAAAAATACTATAAGCATGATGGTTTCCTATTTAAGGAAGGAAGACTATGCATCCCTCAAGGTTTCATGCGTGAATTGCTAACTAAGGAAGCTCATGGAGGAGGATTAATGGGACATTTTGGGATAGCAAAGACTTTAGCTATACTTCAAGAGCACCTATATTGGCCTAAAATGAAACGAGATGTGGAGAGGTTGTGTGAGCGATGCATCACTTGCAGGAAGGCCAAATCTAAAGTCATGCCACATGGACTTTACACACCACTACCCATACCGGAAGCACCATGGATGGATATTTCAATGGATTTTGTGCTAGGGCTTCCACGTACCAAGAATAACAAAGATTCCATCTTTGTAGTTGTGAATAGATTCTCCAAAATGGCTCATTTCATTCCTGTAACAAAACTAATGATGCCTCACATATTGCTACTTTGTTTTTCAGGGAAATCTTAAGGTTACATGGCATACCAAGAACTATTGTGTCTGATCGGGATGTGAAGTTCTTAAGTCACTTTTGGAGAGCCCTATGGAGTAAGATTGGTACTAAGTTACTATTCTCCACCACTTGCCACCCTCAAACGGATGGCCAAACTGAAGTGGTGAACCGAGTACTTTCTATGTTACTTGATCCATCATTAGGAAGAATTTGAAAACATGGGAGGAGAGTTTACCACATGTGGAGTTTGCATACAACCGTTCGATCCATAGTACTACAGGGCGCACGCCTTTTTTGAAGTGGTGTATGGATTCAATCCATTAACACCGATAGACTTGTTACCATTACCCGCTGATCAAATTGTGAATAAAGATGGACTTAATAAAGCTGAATTTGTTAAGAAGCTTCATCAACAAGTGCGGAGAACATTGAAAAACGAACCAAGCAATATGAGCAGCAAGCAAATAAGGGTCGTAAGCGAATTTCCTTTGAGCCAGGGGATTGGGTGTGGCTGCACATGAGGAAAGAAAGGTTCCCGCTCAACGAAAGTCCAAATTAATGCCTCGGGAGATGGACCATTCCAAATAGTCAAGAAGATCAATGACAATGCCTATCAATTAGATCTTCCAGGTGAGTTTAATGTTAGTGCAACCTTCAATGTTGCTGACCTATCTCCTTATGATGTAGATGACGATTTGGGGACAAATCGCCTTAAAGAGGGAGGGACTGATATGAACGTCAATGGCAAAGACCCAGAGAAGTACCCAGGTGGCCCCATTACTCGAGCAAGGGCCAAGGAGTTCCAAGCAGCCATGGAAAATATGTTTACATCAAGCTTGGGACGTGAGAAAGAAGAAATAATAAGGGAGGAACACTTTACTTTGCTTATGCATGAATTTGCATGAGTATTTAAAGTTTGCATAACATTCATTGCATTCAATAAACATGTTGTTCATTAAAGCATGCGTTGCATTTAAACATGTAGTTCATTTAGTTATACACTTCATTTAACTAAGTAGTTCATTGATTAAACTAGTTCATTCAAGATTATTAGTTCATTGAATAAAGTTAGTTCATTAATTAAACTAGTTCATTCATCAAACTAGCTCATTTATTAAACTAACTCTTAATTGTTTACATGCATGTTTTCAATTAAAGATTGAATAAAGTTTACCTTTGTGTCTAGGTGCATGAGGGAAGATGAACGGTTTTACCAGATGCAAGAATATCAGCAGAATGTCTTCCAATTCTGGATGCGATACAGACGTGTTTGGATCCAGAAATCAATTGGACGTTATTCCTCCATCTCTTAGCTTTCCAATGCCTTTTGAATCACCTCAATCCGATATCGGGAGCTTGAGATACGAATGATTTACTGAAGACAGTGCAGGCTGAAATTTTTATTACGGGAATTTTATGCATGGATGATTTGAATGAATTTGAGCCAAGGAAGAGTTCTTTCATCTTCTACCAAGAGACAAGCAATTGATGGCCATCTTAATTCAGCAAATTCAAGGCATTCAAGGTTGATGTTATCACCATTCAAGTGGGGGTTTCAAAATTCATTGAGTAGACATGAAATGAAGGCTGGATGAAACTCACCTTTTTATGACATTCAAGTCATATTAATCAGCTTGGAAGATGAAGAGTTTCACCTAAGCTGGACAGCAAGGATGTCTACATTCATCCTTGTCCACATTCATCCCCTTTCTCTTCATATGATAGCAAAACAAGGCAGCCCAAGAGTCCTTCTTAATTTGGACGAAAATATGACTAAATTCAACCTCAACTTGTCTAAACTAATCAGCTTTGAAGATGAGAAGAAAGGACAAAGCATTCATGTGTATTCAAGTGCATTAAGATGAGCATTCATCTTTCTTGTAACACCTTTTCATATTCTGCCTACTTCTACTATAAATAGACATCTTTAGGATCATTGTAAGACACACTTTGAATATATAAAACATCTTTGAAAGATTGCTTTCATTCTTGTTCTCTTGTGGAACTTTATCGGCTTCAAGTTAGTCTTGTAGTCTTCATCCATTTCCCTTTTGTTATAGCGTTGGTTCCTAGCTCATCTATAGCTAGTGGGTCACGTTCCATATCCTACCACTTCATTTCCACTTTATTATATTGCTGGTTCCTAACTCTTTATAGTTAGGGGGTCACAATCCATCCTTTGAATTTCTTCATCTTAACGCCAACACCCCATCATCTTCACCTACATTTTCATCTTTTATTTTTTTTTCTTCCATAATCACAACTATCACTCTTCCTACACCCCTTCTACATATCTTTCATCCCATTATTTCTATTTCTTATTTATCTATTTCTACTTACATTGTTGTTTGAGTAATTTCAGAATACATTCAAAGCACTGCAGAGTTCTTACTAGAATCACGATCGGGCATTCACATATATGATTCAAAACTCATAGTCGAGATCATATCACTTATGTTAGCAGGACTAAAAGTTGCATACTTTTCTCTCTCCTTTCAACTATAATTCTATTGGTGTCTAAACTTTTCTTTGAATTCTTAAAGCAATTAGGATGTTTTATTCTCTTTTAAACACGCGTTATTCTATACCAATAAATATCTTTCGGTCATAATGTAGGATACAAGGTAAATTATGTTCTTTAATTATTGATGGTGACAGTCGTGTAAACTTAGTGAGCAGCTTCATTGTTGATGCACTACATCTACCATGCCAAGAACACTCAAAGCCGTATCATCTTCAAGGGTTTAATAGCAGACCAGATATGAAGGTAACCCGAAAGTTGTTTAATCTATTGTACTCTTGGAAGCTATTGTGATGATGTATGGTGTGACGTGGTTCCTATTGGAAATCACCCACTTGCTATTAGGAAGACCTTGAAAAATGATCGAGATGCTGTCCATCGAATCAATACAAATGGATACTCAGTTGTGTACTGATATAGTACCTGAATCTTGGATTTGGAAGCCTTCAATCAAGTTGTTGCAAGAACTAGGAGCTCTAGACTGAATCAAGAAAGTTATGGGCATATCTGAAAATTCAAGAGAAAAGAGAATGGCTTTTCTTAAAATTTCAGATTCAAGGTTGGAAATTCAAAGAAACAAAGATAATAACGAAAAATAGAAGATGATTAACAAGAACAAAAGTAACAAAACTTGAAAAAGATTAAGATGAGGATAGATAAAACAAATTTGAAATTTCCAGCTTTGTTTATGGCTTGTGGAGATGGCGTGAAGGTTGAAGATGAAGATGGCTTGCAATTTGTTGTTTTGTCCTCGGCACCCTCTTAGACTCAATTATCTAAGCAAGCAACCTCAAGCGGCTCTAACCCACCCTCCTAGACGCGATTATCTAGGCAAGCAAGAGTGTGAAGATGATCTCCCTCACAAGAACTCGTCAAACTTATGTTGAAGAAGACTTCGAAGGCACAAGTAATCAGCACTTGCAAAAACAAACTCGCTAAAAATTTCATAAATCAAAGAAAATATCCCTTATAATGATGGAGGCTTCATCCTTTTATAGGTGAAAGATAGACAAAGTATTTAACTTCTACTAAAACAAGAAAAACCTAATCTAATTAAAAATAATAAAAAATAACAGCCTTAAACTCCTTGTGCTTGTGTGGCAAGGAATAGGGTGATAAGGCAAGTGATAATCTAATAAGAGCTGGGTGGCTGGTTCCTAAAGTATATAAAACCCTAAAAACATCAATTTAAATGATAATAAATATATTGGGCTAAGTTTAATTCGTCCAAAGCCTTATGTTAGCTTTTGGGCTGAATTTTACAAAATCCCGTAATAATCCTGTATCCAGTTTTCTGCATGAGCAGTCTTTAGTAAATTGGATGTATCTTGAGTTCCTGATGTCCGATTGATGTGTTTCAAGATGCGTTAGAAAGGTAACTGAATGACGGACAATTTGTTAGAAACAACATGACTCAGAAATGCCCGGATCCCCATCCGAAAACTCGTCACAAGTTGGCTGACTTTCCAGACTTCACAAACAGATTCAATTTCTTGTCCAAGATGCATCGTTTTTGACCTCCTATGCATGCATTGTTTTGGCTTTTATTGTTTGCATCGAACAAATTCAGCTTCTTGTCCAGTATTAGTAATTTGACCCCGCTCATGCATGTATCATTCCCCCACTCCTCAAAAGGATTCGTCCTCGAATCTAAATTGGGAATGAGAGAATAATCATCAACTTCAATTGAAAAGGTTTCTTTGTTGTATGTGGAGTGATCTAATTGAGCTCCTCTCAATGGTTCAACAAAATCCTGAAAAAATAAGACAACACTATTCGAACATTTGTAATGATTTGTCAAAACAAAATCACTCGTCGCATTCTTTTCCTTGTCTTTTTCTTTTGGGTTTTGTGTGACTTTTACCTCATATGTATTTTCACTCACCATTTTTGGGCCATTAATTTGAATTTTTTCACTCTTGGCCTCTTTACTCTCAATCTTTTGTATCTCACATCCCATATCCATCTCACAAAAATTATCATCAATGTACAATTTCTGTAGAGGAGAAAGTGTTTCCAACAAAATGATAGGACAAGAATCAAATGAAGGGTTAAATTACACTTGCTTTCTTTGTGGGGAGGTGATGAGAGTATAGCAAGTGGGCCTACTACTTCACATGAGGGATTAGAAGCATTGTCATCTTGTCTAATGTGTTCATTATAGCTATCCTCTTGTTTGAGTGTTTGTGTGTTTTCCGTCAAAATGGGGATTTTTGTCTTGGTTTTGTCCAGTGACTTGGATGTTTCAATTTTCTGCTTTGGTCTACTTGAGTCGAGCAAAGGTTTAGAAGAATTAGACTGAGATAAAGGTTGAGTGGTACCTCTGTCATAGTGATAATTCTTATGCCGATATCTTTGATGCGCTTTTCGATTATCATGGCGAATTGGAATGCCTCTTGAAGGGTGTAGTAGGTTTTAGTTCAAGTACCTCAAGAATGTTGTTATTGAGTCCGATAACAAACCTAGTCATTGTATCCTCTTCATCCTCTTGTATGTCGGCTCTTTGCATCAATGATTCCATCTCTTTGAGATACTCATCAACAGTTCTGTAGCCTTGTCGGATCCTTTGTAACTTTTTTTTGATCTCCCGTTGATATAATGGGGGAACGAATCGTTCTCGCATGACTTTTTTAAGTTATCCCCATGAGGTTATCTTGGCTTCTCCATTGAGACGCCGATTGCGGACCAATTGGGACCACCAAATGGATGCATATTTAGTGAATTCGAGAGTCAACAGTGGAACTTGATCCTCTTTGGGACATTGATAATGCTCGAATAGAAGATCAACTCGATTTTCTCAGTCACAATAAGCATCAGGGCCATATCTTCCTTGAGAAGGTGGTATAGTGATCTTTGGTTTGGCTAAGGCGTTTGTTGCTCGTCGCGGCTCTGTGCGAGGATTGTGCCTATGTAGGGGGTTTTGGCGTCTATTCTGAATGGGAACAAGATTTGGACGCCTAGGCTCTTCTGTATCGCTTGCAATAGCAGTGGTTTCTAATCTCCCAATGGTTTATAAGAGATTGCGGTTATGACTGTATCGGTGTGCTCATGCTTGGTTGCCAATGAGGTTACAGTCCGTTCAAGTTTATTGAAAGTATCCAAAACTTCTTGAAGAGTCACTTCATGTGGTTCTTCATCGCTACTCGTTTCTGACATCCTGAAACACTCAGATTTAAAAGGTAAAAAGCAAAAGAAAACTAGAAATCTCACTAAACACTCCAAGGAATAAATATTTAGCGAGGCAAGTAAACCAATCTCGTGCTCTTTAAAGACCTTCCTGCCACAAGTCAACAAGTTACAATCGGAGTTTAATCCTAACAATGAGTCCTAATTGTACTAGGAGTCCAATGAAAAGGCTTGACACCAATTGAATATAGTTGCAAGAAAGAAGGATTGTAATGCAACTTTGTTGTCCTACTCATACCAGAAAATAGAAGGTGTTAATGGCCTAATAGAAGAAAGAAAAAGCAAACAAAGGAACTTAAAAAAAAATAAGAGTAGAAAAATTTAGTCTGGAAAGATGATAACCCCAAAACCCAGAAACAACTTGAAGGAAGAAATCCAATGCTGTATCCACTTCAATGTGATGTTTGCAGTGGTTGATGATGTCGGTCTTGATGATTCTTGATGGTGTTTGGTGGCTAGGTATGAGCTTTCTCACTTTTCTTCACTTTTATTTCTTTTCTTTTCTTTTCTCTTTTTCTCTTTTTTTACAATGTAAATAAACTGAAAATAACGAAAATTAAAGAAAAAAAATAATGAAAATAGGGTTAAAGTAGGGGAAAACCCTAATTTTGCTGAAACTTTGATCCACTTCGTTCGAGGTGTTTCCGATGTCAAAAAATTATGAAATTTTGTGTCGTGACTCTTCCAATGGTGTAGATCTGATTTGGAAATTTTCCGCTCAAAATTCACTCATTTGGATTTGACGAATTTCCCAAATTTTCGAATTTTTCACCCCAAAACGCCAACATTCTTGTCAAGAATCGTCCCAAATCTGATACCAAATGATAGAGTAGCGCAATATTGGATTTGGATGGAAGCCTTCAATCAAGTTGTTGCAAGAACTAGGAGCTCTAGACTCAATCAAGAAAGTTATGGGCAGATCTCAAAATTTAAGAGAAAAGAGAATGGCTTTTCTTGAAAATTTCAGATTCAAGGTTGGAAATTCAAAGAAACAAAGATAAGAAGGAAAATTAGAAGATGATTGATAAGAACAAAAGTAAAAAGATTGAAAAAGATTAAGATGAGGATAGATAAAACAAATCTGAAATTTCCATCTTTGTTTATGGCTTGTGGAGATGGCGTGAAGGTTGAAGATGAAGATGACTTGCGATTTGTTGCTTTGTCCTCGGCACCCTCTTAGACTCGATTATCTAAACAAGCAACCTCAAGCGGCTCTAACCCACCCTCCTAGACGCGATTATCTAGGCAAGCAAGAGTGTGAAGATGATCTCCCTCACAAGAACTCGTTGAACTTATGTTGAAGAAGACTTCGAAGGCACAACTAATCAGCACCTGCAAAAACAAACTCACTAAATATTTCATAAATCAAACAAAATCTCTCTTACAATGATGGAGGCTTCATCCTTTTATAGGTGAAGGATAGACAAAGTAATTTAACTTCTACTAAAACAAGAAAAACCTAATCTAATTAAAAATAATACAAAATAATAGCCTTTAAACTCCTTGTGCTTGTGTGGCAAGGAATAGGGTGATAAGGCAAGTGATAAGCTGATAAGGGCTGAGTGGCTGGTTCTTAAAGTATATAAAACCCTAAAAACATAAATTTAAATGATAATAAATATATTGGACTAAGTTTAATTCGTTCAAAGCCTTATATGTTAGCTTTTGGGCTGAATTTTACAAAATCCCGTAATAATCCCGTATCCAGTTTTCTACATGAGCAGTCTTTAGCAAATTGGACGTATCTTGAGTTCCCGATGTTCGATTGACGCGTTTCAAGATGTGTTGGAAAGGTAACTGAATGGCGAACAATTTGTTAGAAGACAACTTGACTCAGAAATGCCGGGATCTCATCCAAAAACTCGTCGCAAGTTGGCTGACTTTCCAGACATCACAAATAGATTCAATTTCTTGTCCAAGATGCATCGTTTTTGACCTCCTATGCGTGCATTGTTTTGGCTTTTATTGTTTGCATCGAAAAAATTCAGCTTCTTGTCCAATATTAGTAATTTGACCCTGCTCATGCATGTATCATGTACCAAGGCCAGAAGCTCTCGTTCGATTCAATAGAGTTGGAAAAAGCATATGAAGAAATAGAGAAAGCAAAAAAATAGTGAGGTGATAAAACGAAAAAGATTGGAAGCACAAAAGGATGAATCAATTGACCACCCGAAGGCAACAAACCATGAAGACATCCCAAAACTAGAAGGTATACATGATTCAATTCGTACTTCTACTTCTAGCATTCGTGCAAATGTTGATGTTAGAGAAGAAGCATCTCCCAAATAAGAGGATAGTGAACACATTAGACAAGTTGACAATGTTTCTAATCCCCCATGTGATGTAGTAGGTCCACTTGCTATACTCCCATCACCTCTACACAAAGAAAGTAAGTGTAATTCTAAACCTTCATTTGATTCTAGTCCTATCATTCCATTAGAAACACTTTCTCCTCTACAGAAATTGTACATTGATGATAATTTTTGTGAGAGGGATATGGGATGTGAGATACAAAAGACTGAGAGTGAAAAAAGTCAAATTAATGGCCCAAATTTGGTGAGTGAAAATACATATGAGGTAAAAGTCACACAAAGCCCAAAAGAAAAAGAACACGACGAGTGATTTTGTGTTGACTAATCATTACAAATGTTCGAGTAGTGTTGTCTTATTTTTTCAGGATTTTGTTGAACCGTTGAGAGGAGTTCAATTCCACTCCACATACAACAAAGAAGCCTTTTCAATTGAAGTTGATGATTGTTCTCTCATTGCCGATTTAGATTCGAGGACGAATCCTTTTGACGAGTGGGGGAATGATACATGCATGAGCGGGGTCAAATTACTCATATTGAACAAGAAGTTGAATTTGTTTGATGCAAACAATAAAGCCCAAAACAATGCACGCATGGGAGGTCAAAAACGATGCATGTTGGACAAGAAACTAAATCTGTTTGTGAAGTCTGGAAAGTCAGCCAACTTCCAACGAGTTTTCGGATGGGATCCAGGAATTTCTGGGCCATGTTGTCTTGTAAAAAAATGTCCGTCATTCAGTTACCTTTCCAACGCATCTTGAAACGCGTCAATCAGACATCGCAAACTCAAGATACGTCCAATTTACTGAAGACTGCGCATGCAGAAAACTGAATACGGGTTTAACTACGGGATTTTGTAAATTCAGCCCAAAAGCTGATTTATAAAGCTTTTGGACAAATTAGACTTAGCCCAAACTAATTATTAACATTTAAATTATGTTTTATGGTTTTATAAACTTTAGTAACTAGCCACCCTTCTCTTAAGCGTTAGATCAAGTCCAAGTTAATGGACCAGATTTCTTTGTTTATTTTATTTATTCTTAGATTTAGGTTAAAGCCATCCTTCATCTATAAAAGAATTATGCTTTCTTCTTTGTTTTTCAGATTTTATTGATTAATAAAAAGTTCTCTTTGGAGATTTTAGTATTCTTTGAGTTTGCAAGTGTTTGGTAAACTTGTCTAGAAGCCATCTTCAACATAAGATTATCGAGTTCTTGTGAGGGAGATCATCTTCACACTCTTGCTTACCTAGGTAATTGAGTCTAGGAGGGTGAGTTAGAGCCGCTTGAGGTTGCTTGCTTAGATAATTTGCGTCTAAGAGGGTGCCGATGACAACACAACATCAATTTTGCCAAGCCATCTTCATCTTCTACCTCTACACCGCCATCCATAATCCATAAACAAAGCTGGAAATTTCAGATTTTTGTCTATGCTTATCTTAATATTTTTTAATCTTTTCCTTTGATTTCTTATTGTTTTCCATTGATTCTATCACATTCATCTATTTTCTTTAACTTTGTTCTTCAATTTCCAGAAAAATCAAGAAACACCCAACTCATTGTTCTTAAATCTCAAGAACAATCTTTAACCATTCTTGATCAAGTCTAGCGCATAGGATTGCTTCCGAACAACTTGATTTGTGCTTCTAACTTCACGCCAAGTACTCTATCAGTCCACCTTGCTCTCCTAATCTAAATAGGCTTCCGGGTCTATTTTGCCTTGAAATGGTGGTATGGTGACTCGAATATTGTTGAGGTTGTCATCAACTTGGGCACGCCCTCCTTGATATCTCGGAGCAGTTTTTTGGGATGCTTACTCGATTACCTCGTCGTCTTCATTGTCATCTACGAATTCTTGTTGTTGAGTTTGTCTTCCTCGCATATTGCCTTGTTCCTTTCCAAGCGATTCATTCTCTCATGAATGGGCTCAAGTTCTTCTCGTAGCAACCTTTGCATTGCCTGAATCATCGCTTGCATCTGAAGATTTGGGGCTTGTTGTCTACCCTCTGGATGTGAAGTTCCAGAATTCTAAGACATGTTGTTAGTGAAAGTAAAGAAAACAAAATGGAAATACCTTACCAATATGCACTCAACAGAAATCTCACGAATTCGCTCCAAGGAAATTTTACTCCATTCACGCTCATGTTTGCACTCTGGAATGTTATTTGGCTTTTATTATCCCCTTCTGACCTCACACTCTCAATTTTCCTTTTTCCATTCCTTTCTCTTTTGTAAAGTTCTTTAAGGAACTTACTCAAGACTTAGGCAAGTATTGTATCTTGTGCGTCGTTGAAATGTTAGTCTGAAAAGGAGAAGAAAGAAAATATGGTGTATAGGTAAGTTAGAATAGAAAAGGAAAAAAGAAAGGGTTACTTAACTTGAAATTCACAACCATTCTTGACCAACAATCAAAGTCTTGAAGAAGATGGCTTCAGGCTTGATGTTGTTGTTCTTTTCACCCTTGAACTTGTGCTATCCAAACTTTCTCTTTTTTCTGTACTTTTCAAAACGATTTTCATTTTCTTTTCTTTTTTTCTCTTTTTTATGAATTGAAATGACAAAGGATAGTCACTTACAAATTCTTTTTGCTTTGCTTGAACCGGGCTTCACTTTGATGTACTTGCTTCTTCCACCAAAAGCTCTATTTACCAAATGATGCAATTTAGTGTTGCCACCATTCTTTTGTTGTTGGAGATGGCTTCTTTGATTGTTGGATCTAGGAAGAAAAAAAGAAACCTGCAAGCAAGATAGGCTTTAAAGAATGAAAGGTATTTTAATGGTGGCTACGGAAGATGGTAAGATTGGCGTATGGAAATGGTGATGGAAATGGATGGAAATTGTAAAGATAGTATCTTAAGATGTCAAGGAAGAAACTATGCTATAAAGAGCATAACCCCGTACCTTATATGATTTCTTAAGGTATGGTAGAAAGGACTTTGACCCATTATCTATAAAGAGATAGGAACCGAAACTACCAAGGGAATGGAAGGGATGATGCCACAAGTACAAAGTACTTGATAAGTCGATAAAGTTTTAAAAAGGACTTAAAGAGAGAAAATTCTCACAAGTAATTTGATTGATGAAAAAAATGAGATGTCTTACAAATGAAATGAAAGACCATATTTATAGTTTTCTAGGGTATAGCCGAAAAGTCATTACATAGGTGAAGAGGTGGCCGAATAGGGAGGTGTCTCCCTCCAAAGCCTGGTCGTGACTCCCTCCAAAGGGCTAGTGATGATTTGACCATGTTGGTGTCTCCCTCCACTTGGTTTTGGCACAAAAAGGCTTTCCCTCCTTGTAGTTGTCGCCCATTTCAAGTCTCCCCCAATTAGCTAGGGACATGTTCCTAAGGAGGGGACATGACCCTTGGGGTGGGTGAGCTGGCATGTGTAGGTGGAGCTGAAGTGAGCTGGATTGAGTTGAGCTAGCTAGCTGAATCATCTAGCTTAATCTTTGAGATGTTTTAAGCTTCCATGAGCTACTCTTAGCTAGGTGAGCTAGTCCTTGAAGCTTGTGAGCTTCCTTAGAATGCTTCCCTTGCTCCTCAAGCTTCTATGAGATACCATTGGACTCCTTGAGCTAATCCGAGCTGCTTTGAATTTCCTTGAGCTAATATGAGCTCCTTGTGACATGTTTGAGTTGTGCCTAGCTTTTGCCTTCATCATTAACACCTAAAGAAACAATAAAAAATGTGTGAGCTGAAATAAAGCTATAATAAGATGTACTTAAGCTAATAATCCAATCCAATGCAAACATGGAAACTTAAAGATGTGGATTAAGTTATTACTTAGGCAAACTTAAATAAGATGAGGACCTATATGCATAGGCACAATCCTTACTATGATATGCATAACATAATGATAGAGTAGCGCAGATCTAAATAATAATAAAACCCAAAATCAAGAACAATTTTGAAAATTCAGATTTGCTTATGGTGGTGGCGTCAATGGAGGAAGCTTGAATATGTGGAGATGGCATGATGAATTGATAGTTATCTTCGACACCCTCTTAGACGCAATTATCTAAGCAAGCAACCTCAAGCTGCTCTAACCACCCTACCAAACACGATTGTATGGGCAAGCAGGAGTGTGAAGATCCTCAACAACAAATCCCGGAGAACTTGAAAATCAATTTGCTTCTGAAACACAAGATAATCTTCTTGCAAGTTGTAACTCAAAAGAGAACTTTATTTAATCATTCAAATCTGAATTACAATGTGGGTGAAGCCTCCTTTATATATGCCTTGGAGAAGTTCTAATCCTACTAAACTTAGAAATTAAATACAATAAATAAATGTTGAAATCTAATCTCCTAATTAGATAAGTAACTTCTAATAATAAATAAATGCTAAAAGTAAAATTCTAAATAAATAAATATGATCCTAATAGATATTGCAGAATCCTATATTTATTTAAATTACAAATAATCAAATAAAATCTTAAAAATTCGTAATTATCCAAAAATCCCGTATTAATCTTGTATAGGAATTTCTGCATGCACTGTATTCGCTAAAATAGATGTATCTTGAGTTCCAGATGTCCGATTGAGGCGTTTCAAGATGCGTTGGAAATCTAATTGATATCTGGACAAGTTTTAAGAAGACATGTTGACCCATAAATGCCTGGATCCCATCCAAAAATGCGTTCCAAGTTGACTGACGTTTCTGACTTGCAAAGTAGTTTCAACTCTTTTTTTCCAAGATGATTATTTTGACCCCTCTCATGCTCGTATCATTCCCTCACTCTTTAAAAGGATTCATCCTCAAATTGGGATTCCTTTAAAAGAGTCTTCGCAGGTTTGCAAGTTGTTGAGCATTCGCAGGGGGTTTGAGTGTTCGCATATGCCTTGCCTGACATGTATCATCCCCTCCCTCCTCAAAGGGATTCATCCTCAAATCCAAGCCGAAAAAAAGGATGCAAAGTTTTCTTTCCTTGAATAAGAACTCATCGTGCTTGTAAAACTTGTCAAATGCACCTTTCTCACATACTTTAAAGATTTCTCCAAAATCAAGATCAGTAGCATAAAGTTCTTTAAGAAATGAAAATCCAATCAATTTAGATTCAAGAAAACTAAGAAGCACATACCTCCATGATAAGGTATCAGCAACAACGCTCTCTTTTCTCTTCTTGTACTTGATGACGTATGAAAATGACTCAAGGAACTCCACCCATTTGGCGTATCTCTTGTTGAGTTTGTGTTGTCCCTTGATGTGTTTCAATGACTCATGGTCTGTGTGCACAGCAAATTCCTTCGACCATAGGTAATACTGCCATTTTTCCAAGGCCCTAATAAAAGCATACATTTCCTTGTCGTATGTTGGATAGTTCAAGGTTGCTCTATTTAGTTTCTCACTAAAATATGCAACGAGACATCCCTCTTGTGATAAAACAACACCGATACCTACGCCTGAAGCATCACACTCGATCTCGAATGTCTTATCAAAGTTTGGTAAGGAAAGCAACGGTGCCTTTGTTAAGCATTCCTTAATCTGATCAAAAGATTTTTGATGCAATTCTTTGTTGGACGTTCTTGATGCAATTCTTTGTTGATGCAATTCCTTGGAAGACCGTGGCAATATGATAAGAGGACCATTCATGATTGTTATACCAAAAGCTACTCTTTTAAGCATGAAGGAAAGAAGGATGTTCTTGCACCATTAACACCAAAACAAGTGCAAAATGACCAGAATCTAATGAAGAAAAGCATAGAAGCTTGGAAGAATGAACGGGTCAAAAACAAACCAAAGGAGGAGGAACCAAAGAAGAATAATGCGTACACCGGCAAAGAGATGATTAAGGATGTCTTTTGACATGCCCAATGATCGAGGCAAATTTTTCTAACACCCCACAAGAATTTTCCTTTTCTTTTGATGTGCATGTTAGTAAAGAAGGAAGCAAATAAGAGAAGAATGTATACAAGGATTCGATTATCCCAATGACAAAGGATTGTCCTAAGATGAAAAGCTTCAATTTGAGGACAAAACGCTTAAAAGAAGGGGGGATGATGCGATCCAATTTCTCAACATACTCATTTTCAACTATACTTTCAACTTGTTTTACAAGGATGAAAGTCGACTGACATACTTCCACCCTTGTTGTTGTTGGAGACGGCCTTTGGTTGTAGGATCTAGGAAGGCAAGCAAGTGATTCCTGCAAAGTAAGATGGCTTGAAAGAATGATAAGTATGTGAATGGTGGCTGCGGAAGATGGTATGAATGGGTGTATAGAAATGGTGATGGAAATGGATGGAAAGGTGAAGGTAGTATCTTAAAGAATCAAGGAAGAAACTAGGCTATAGAGAGCCTAACCCCGAACCTTATAGATGTCTTTAAGGTATGGTAGAAAGGACTTGGACCTATTGGTTATAAAGAACCAAGAACCCGAAGTATCAAGGTGGAAAAGAAGGTTGAGGCCACAAGTACAAAGTACTTGATAAGTCGATAAAGTTCTAAAAAGAACTAAAAGAGAGAAAATTCTCACAAAGGTAATTTAATTGATATTAATGAGAAAAGATGTCTTACAAATGAAAAGAAAGGTCCTATTTATAGTTTTCTAGGGGTGTAGCCAAAAAGGCATTACATAGGTGAAGGGGTGGCCGAATAGGTAGGTGTCTCCCTCCAAAGGCTCGTCGTGACTCCCTCCAAACTGCTGGTGATGATTCGGCCATCTTTGTGTCTCCCTCCAAATGGTTTTGGCGCACAAACATTTGAAAAGTTGTAAATTCTCGTATGAAATTCCAGCCTACACTTCCTTCGGTAATCTGGTCATACCTCGAGCTCTCGATATCAGATTGATACGATTCAGGATGTGTTGGAAAGATAAGAGATAGGAGAACAAGTTTCATGAAGACTTCTCGACCCATTTATGCTTGTATCTTGCTCGAAAATGGCAAACAATTTGACAGACGTTTTTGGTGATAAATCTGCCCAATGAAGAGTGATTTGGTTGGAACTCTTCATTTTGGCGCACTCATGCTTTCCCTCCATGTATTTTCAGCCCATTTTCAAGTTTCCCTCCAATTAGATAGGGACATGTTCCTTAGGAGGGGACATGACCCTTGGGGTGGCGAGCTGGCATGTGTAAGCAGAGTTAAAGTGAGCTGGTTGAGCTTGAGTTGAGTTAGATTGAGCTGATCTAGCTAGCTAAATGAGCTACCTTAATCATTGAGCTATTTTGAGCTTTCATGAGTTGCCCTTAGCTAGGTGAGCTAGTCCTTCAAGCTTGTGAGCTCCTTTAGAATGTTCTCCTTAAAGTTTTGAGCTGATCTGAGCTTTTATTGGACTCTTTGAGCTAATTTGAGCTGCCTTGAATGTCTTGGAGCTAATCCGAGCTTGTTACAAGGTCTTTAAGCTGTTTTGAGCTTGTGCTTTTATCCTTAGTACCTAAAGAGAACAACAAACAATGTGTGAGCTGAAATAAAGCTAAAATATGATGCATACTTAAGCTAATAATGCAATGCAATGCAAACATAGGTAAATGATGTGTAACATGAAATATGCATGACATAGCTAAGTATAAGTATAATATAAAGATGTGATTCATAGGTTATGCATGAATATCATATATTATGCTAGTGAATAATAACCTATGATAATTCAAGTATATCCTTATATGCAAAAACATGCTTATAACATTCTATAATGCATAAATAAGATAATAAAAGATGAAGATAAAACTCCCTTAGAATCAGCCTTGAGGATCTTCAATGGTGTGACAAAATCATGGAGGAAATTGCTGCTGATTTGTATCACATCATCCTCCCATTCTTTGAAGCGGTTTGTCCTCAAATCGAAAGCATTCTTCAATGGACACCTCTTTGTTGTTAGGGTGGATGAATTCTCACTTATTTTCCCAAGTGAAATTTTCTTTATTCCCGGTTCATCCTTCTTCGAATAGGCACAATCTCTTTGGAATCCTCCTTTGGAAATGCCATGCCTTCTGGGAACAAAACTTGTCCTTTGAATCACTCCTTGGTCCAAAACATTATGACCTTTTATGAAGGTACGTATCTTTTCAACTTCTCTCTTTGATCCATTATGATGGTTGGTAAAATCACGATCTTTTGTCATTGGTTCAAATCTTTTCACAGACAGATCTTTATGATTTATTCCAACTTTCCTTGCTCTTGTACCTCTTCGAATGATTTCTTTGGAATAGGTGGATAGTTCTCACTTTACATCCTCGAGTTGATCTTTCTTTTGTAGAATGAACGATTGAGGTTTAGTCTTGAATTTGACACTCCAACCAATCTCAAAATGGCAAACAAACTTGTCATCACCAATTGATAGCATTACTCCATGTAGGTGAATTATTTTGCTGCAAAACAAACCAAGGTTAGAGAAAGAGAAACTTATAACAAAATGGAAAGAAATTGCAAACCATGGAGGATGTTTGACAATCTTGATGGGTGTGGGTTGCTTGGTGATGAGGGACTTCTTTTATACATCTTTTGGGATTTTCTCAACAATAGCATCATTAACACATTGAGGATGTTGGATCGTCTTCATGATTGGTGATGCATTCGGGACATCCTTTGGAGTTATTCTTTCATCAACCTGAAAAAATAAAAAATAGAAGGAAAAGATTTGTTAGATAAAATCTGCTTCTCATTCTCTTTTTCTTCTCCACATTCTTTCTCTTCATTTTGAACCCCAACTTGTTTTTCATCCACAATCTTAATCTCTAATTATTCTTCTTCATTGGTTTCCTCCATGTTTTCTTCTTCTTTCTTGCTCTCCTTCCAAGCTTCAATCCTCTTGTTGAATTGGATTTGATCATGATGTACTTGGCTTGGGCTTAATGGCGTCAAAATGAATTTCTTTCCTTTGAACATGAAAGAGTAGCGATTAATGAATCCATCATGGGTGGTTCGTTTATCAAACTGCCATGGTCTCCCTATAACAAGAGGTGGCTTGCACTCATGGGCACTACATAACACAAGACTTGATCCTTATAATTTCCAATTGAAAATGTAATCCGTACTTGCTTGTTGACCTTTCATTCGCCTCCATCGTTTAACCACTGTAATTTGTAAGGATTCAGGTGTTTAGTGTTCTTTAAGCCAAGTCGTTCCACCATCATAGTATTGGCCATGTTGGTGCAACTCCCTCCGTCGATGATCATGGAGCATATTTTGTCATTCACATGTCATCGAGTGTAGAAGATGTTCTCCCTTTGCCAGTCATCATCCTTGGCTTGTAGGCTTAATGTTCATTTAACAACAAGAACCCTGTTGGAAGTAGATGGAAAAGAGTATTGTGCCATTTGCTAGTGATGAAATAAGAAAATGAAAAGACCTTACCAAATTGCACTCAACAAAATCCTTACAGTTTCACTCCAAGGAAATTTTACTCCACTCACACTCGTGTTTGCACTCTGGGATGTTATTTGGATTTTATTACCCCCTTCTGATCTCACACTCTCAATTACCTTTTTCCACTCCTTTCTCTCTTATAAAGTTTTTTAAGGAACTTACTCAAGACTTAGGCAAGTATTGTATCTTGTGCGTCAGCTGAAATGGTTAGTTTAAAAGGAAAAGGAAAATGAAAAGAATATGGTGTAAAGGTAAGTTTAATATAGGAAAAGAAAATAAGAAAAGGGTTACTTACTTGGCAAGAAAACTCACAACCTTCCTTGACCAACAATCAAAGTCTTGAACATGATGTTGTTGTCTTTCACCCTTGAACTTGTGCTATCCAAACTTTTTTTTCTTTTTTTTTTGTACTTTTCGAAACTGTTTTCTTTTTCTTTTTTTCACAAATTGAAATGACAAAGGATAGTCACTTACAATTTCTTTTTGCTTTGGTTGAATCAGGCTTCACTTTGATGCACTTGCTTCTTCCACCAAAAGCTCTGATTACCAAATGATATACTTCTGCCCTCTTTGTTGTTGGAGATGGCCTTTGATTGTAGGATCTAGGAAGGCAAGCAAGTGATTCCTGCAAAGTAAGATGGCTTGAAAGAATGATAAGTATGTGAATGGTGCCTGCGGAAGATGATATGAATGGTGTATAGAAATGGTGATGGAAATGGATGGAAAGGTGAAGATAGTATCTTAAAGAATCAAGGAAGAAACTAGGCTATAAGAGAGCCTAACCCTGAACCTTATAGATGTCTTTAAGGGATGGTAGAAAGGACTTGGACCTGTTGGTTATAAAGAACCAAGAACCCGGAGTATGAAGGTGGAAAGAAAGGTTGACGCCACAAGTACAAAGTACTTGATAAGTCGATAAAGTTCTAAAAAGAACTAAAAGAGAGAAAATTCTCGCAAAGGTAATTTAATTGATATGAATGAGATGTCTTACAAATGAAATGAAGGCACTATTTATAGTTTTCTAGGGGTGTAGCCGAAAAGGCATTACATAGGTGAAGGGGTGGCCGAATAGGTAGGTGTCTCCCTCCAAAGGGCTGGTGATGATTCAGCCATCTTTGTGTCTCCCTCCAAATGGTTTTGGTGCACAATCATTTGAAAAGTTGTAATTTCTCGTATGAAATTCCAGCCTACACTTCCTTCGGTAATTTGGTCATATCTCGAGCTCCCGATATTGGATTGATGCGATTCAACACGTGTTAGAAAGCTAAGAGATAGGTGAACAAGTTTCATGAGACTTCTTGACCCAGTTATGCTTGTATCCTGCTCGAAAATGGCAAACAATCTTACGGACGTTTTTGGTGATGAATCTGCCCAATGAAGAGTGATTTGGTTGGAATGCTTCGTTTTGGCGCACTCATGCTTTCCCTCCATGTGTTTGCCACCCATTTTCAAGTTTCTCCAATTAGATATGGACATGTTCCTTAAGAGGGGACATGACCCTTGGGGTGGTGAGCTGGCATGTGTAGGTGGAGCTAAAGTGAGCTGGTTGAGCTTGAGTTGAGCTAGATTGAGCTGATCTAGCTAGCTAAATGAGTTAGCTTAATCATTGAGCTATTTTGAGCTTCCATGAGTTGCTCTTAGCTAGGTGAGCTAGTCCTTGAAGCTTGTTAGCTCCTTTAGAATGTTCTCCTTAAGTTTTGAGCTGATCCGAGCTTTTACTAGACTCCTTGAGCTAATTCGAGATGCCTTGAATGTCCTGGAGCTAATCCGACCTTGTTACAAGGTCTTTAAGCTGTTTTGAACTTGTGCCTTTATCCTTAGTACCTAAAGAGAACAACAAACAACGTGTGAGCTGAAATAAAGCTAAAATATGATGCATACCTAAGCTAATAATGCAATGCAAACATGGGTAAATGATGTGTAACATGAAATATGCATGACATAGCTAAGTATAAGTATAATGTAAAGATGTGATTCATAGGTTATGCATGAATATCATATATTATGCAAGTGAATAATAACCTATGATAATTCAAGTATATCCTAATATGCAAAAACATGCTTATAACATTATATAATGCATAAATAAGATAATAAAAGATGATGTAAGGTAAAACTCCCTTAGAATCAGCCTTGAGGATCTTCAATGGTGTGACCAAATCATGGAGGAAATTGCTGCTGATTTGGATCACATCATCAAGGGAGTTTTTACTACCTTTCTTCACATCTTTTATAAATATATATTTATATTACTTCTAGTCATGCATGCACTCATACTTACCATTCATGTTTATCACATGTTTATGTTTAATACCATGCTTAGTGTATTCGGATATCATGACATCTTTCCTTACATAATGCTCTACACTTGGCATATTAAGTAATGCTTCATGCATGCATATTAAGTAAAACCACATCGTTACTTAGCTTATTAATTTAATTCTTATTGTTAGCATTACTTATGTTTGTTTACTTTGATTATAGGTCATCACAGCTCGAGGTACAAGGGATACAACTACAGGGCAAGCTCATCTCTGATCGTGCAGCTCATGGTTAGCTCAAAATTAGCTCCTCATAGCTCACTCATTTTGGCTAAAGGAAAGCAAGCTACTTTCAGCTCCAATAGCTCGAGACAAGCTCAAGGCTACTAGAAGATAAGCTCACCTAACTATGGGCAGCTCGTAGCAGCTCAAACAAGCTCGAAAACTAAGTGAAGCTCACTCAGCTAGCTAGCTCACTCCTAGCTCGATCAGCTCATCTCAGCTCAAGCTACCACCTCCAGCTCAACCTCGAAGAGATATGTCTCCTCCCCAAGGGACACAACCAACCAACCTTGGAGGGAACTTGCTTGACGCCACTATTTTGGAGGGAAAATAGACGACACATGCTTGAAGGGAGGCACCACTCTAGCCGAATCATCACATGCCCTTGCCAAACCAACACCAAGCTCTACATGTCTATTCGGCCACCTATTCATCCTTGTACATGTTTGATCGTGCAGCTCGACTTATGTTTGTTTACTTTGATTATAGGTCATCACAGCTCGAGGTACAAGGGATACAACTACAGGGCAAGCTCATCTCTGATCGTGCAGCTCATGGTTAGCTCAAAATTAGCTCCTCATAGCTCACTCATTTTGGCTAAAGGAAAGCAAGCTACTTTCAGCTCCAATAGCTCGAGACAAGCTCAAGGGTACTAGAAGATAAGCTCACCTAACTATGGGCAGCTCGTAGCAGCTCAAACAAGCTCGAAAACTAAGTGAAGCTCACTCAGCTAGCTAGCTCACTCCTAGCTCGATCAGCTCATCTCAGCTCAAGCTACCACCTCCAGCTCAACCTCGAAGAGATATGTCTCCTCCCCAAGGGACACAACCAACCAACCTTGGAGGGAACTTGCTTGACGCCACTATTTTGGAGGGAAAATAGACGACACATGCTTGAAGGGAGGCACCACTCTAGCCGAATCATCACATGCCCTTGCCAAACCAACACCAAGCTCTACATGTCTATTCGGCCACCTATTCGGCCAACCCCTTGAAAAACTATAAATAGTGATTCATTTTACATTTTGTAGGACACAACTTTCTTGAAATATAATTTATCTTTTGTGAGGTTTTCTCTCAAACTTTTTCTTTTTAGAACTTTATCGACTTATCAAGCTTTGCTTGTGGCGTCTCCTATCTTCCATCCATACTTTAGATTCTTGGTTTTTAAATAACCAAAGGGTCCAAGTCTTACCTACCACCCTTAAAGTTCCTAAGAAATGAGATTATACTTTTTAGTATAGTTTCTTTCTTTTAATCCTTTAATACTACCATCCTTTTCATTCCATTTCACCATCCTTCCTTCCCATTTCCATTCACCCATCCAAAACCTACTCTACACTTAACCATTTCCTTTCTTTCATCCATTTCCTTACACGCCACGCATCAAACGCTTCCGCACCATAAACTATCATCAACTATCCATCATTTCCATCAACTTAAAGCACACGGATTACAAGGCTTACTTGCATTCATGGTCGGGAACAATCAGGCTTCTTTCAACAACATCAATTGGAGAGCTGGAGCGTATCAAAGTGTATTCAAAACAAACCTGAGAATTCATGTTCCTCCAAAGAATGGCTATATATGAGAATGTTGTCAAAATAAACAACACAAAACTTGTCAATATAATGTCGTAAGACGTGATTCATCAATCTCATAAACGTACTAGGTGTATTTTTTAAACCGAAAGACATCACAGCCCACTCATACAAACCTTATTTTGTTTTGAACGCTATCTTCCATTCATAACATTCTTTCATCCTAATTTGGCGATATCCGCTTTTAAGATCGATATTTGAAAACACACTGGAACCACTCAATTCATCCAACATGTCATCTAGGCATGGTATAGATGTCGATATTTGATTGTGATCTGATTGATTGCTCGACAATCCACACACATGCGCCATGACCCATCTTTCTTGGGTACTAACAGTATAGGAGCAGCACATGGGCTTAAGCTCTCTCGAATATAGCTGTTTTCCATCAATTCTTGTACTTGTCGTTGTAACTCTTTTGTTTGCTTGGGGTTACTCCTATATGTTGGTTGATTGGGTAATGTAGCACTAGGCACAAAATCGATTTGATGTTCTAGGTGGTAAACCTCCTCGAATCACGTCAAATAAAACATCTTCAAAATCCTGCAAAGGAGAAACAATAGAAGAAGGCAATGTTGCATTGAATTCGTTAGTGTTCAAAAAATTCTCCTTGTACAAAAGCACAAGAAGTGTTTGCCTCGCCAAAACACATTTTCTAATTTCACTTCCCCTCGCATATACGCTCATTTTAAGCTTTTCTCCCTCGCTTTCAATTTCACACTTTCCCTTCCCGCTTTTTCTAGTACTTACTGTTTTCCTCTCATTCTCTCGCTCATTTTTCCATTCATTTTCTGTTTCTTTTTCTTTTAATCCTTGGAAACTCTTTTTCAAATGCAATTGATCATCGTGTACTTGTTGAGGTGATAAAGGGGTTAGCGTGTGCTTCCTTCCTTCAAAAGTGAATGAGTATCGATTGCTATATCCGTCATGATTCACTCTTCGATCGAACTGCCAAGGCCTCCCCAAAAGTAAGTGTCTGGCGTGCATGGGTACAATCTCACATAGGACCTCGTCCTTGTATCTACTAATGGGAAATAATATGAGTAACTACTTGGTCACCTTCAATTCCCCACCATCATTAAGCCATTGAAGCTTATACGGATGTGGGTGTTTTGTTGTCACCAATCCAAGTCTGTCCACCATTAAAGTGCTGGCAACATTAGTACAACATCCTCCATCGATAATCACAAAACATACCTTTCCATTGATATGGCAACATGTATGAAAGATATTCTCTCTTTGCTGGTCGCCTTGCACAATTTGTGTATTTAGACTCCTCCTCACAAGGAGCACTTCTCCTTCAGTGGGAGGATCTAAGTCTTCATCATCTTCACTTATGTCATCAACTTCTTCTTTTTTAGATTCTGATTCAATCTTCCCACTTCCTCGAATCACCATAGTATGCCTATTTGGGCACTGACTAGGTACATGTCCCCTCCCAAGACATTTGATGATGCAATCTTATCTAAGAATTTACCGAGATGCTTGATTTGCCCAATCGTAAATGAAATAATGATACATGTACCACAAGGCAATTCCAAGGACAAGATGGACTTACTTTTCCACTTGGCCCAATACCCCGAGCCAAGTCTAAGCTAATCAAGGACAAGCTGAATTCGACCGTCCAAGTATTCGTGAGCCAATGATTACAAGCTGCCATGAAGAAAGAAGAATTTCTTGAAGGAAGTCCACACTTAACATCCTTCAAGAATAATTGGGTCACAAAAACTCAACTTGCTGCACCTTTGGAGATGGATATCCATGAGCCATTAGATGTCCATTAATTAGCCCTTTTATTGTAATTAGACCCAATACTTGTTACTATAAAAGATTGGGTCAGATTTTTATTTTTAGCCCAAATTAGGATTTACAAGTGTTTTTAGGTCTAGTTAGCTTTTTAAACAGCCCAAACATGCCTCCTTGCCCAAGAACCAATTTCTTATCATCTAAACCAGCCCAAAATACCCTTAAATTCGTCCAAATAAAGGCCCTATCAACTTTTACTTGCTGCCCAATCAAAACAGCTCTTATCAGCCCATTACTTGATACCCAAGCAAACTAGCCTTCATCAAGTTTACTTGCTGCCCAAGCAACCAGCCCTTATCAGCTTATAACTTGCCTTATCACCCTATCCCTTGCCACACAAGCACAAAGAGTCTAAAGGCTGTTATTTTATTATTATTTTTAATTAGATTAGGTTTTCCTTGTTTTAGTAGAAGTTAAATTACTTTGTCTATCCTTCACCTATAAAAGGATGAAGCCTCCATCATTGTAAGACAGATTTTCTTTGATTTATGAAATATTTAGTGAGTTTGATTTTGCAAGTGCTGATTACTTGTGCCTTCGAAGTCTTCTTCAACATAAGTTCGACGAGTTCTTGTGAGGGAGATCATCTTCACACTCTTGCTTGCCTAGATAATCGCGTCTAGGAGGGTGGGTTAGAGCCGCTTGAGGTTGCTTGCTTAGATAATTGAGTCTAAAAGGGTGCCGAGGACAAAACAACATCAACAATTCACAAGCCATCTTCATCTTCAACCTTCACACCATCTTCCATAATTCCATAAACAAAGCTGGAATTTTCAGATTTGTTTTACCTATCTTCTTCTTAATCTTTTCTCATCTTTTTATTTATATTCTTATTTCTTATCATCTAATCCTTCATCTCGTCTTTCTTTCTTTACATTTCCAGCCTTGAATCTGAAAAATTCAAGAAAATCCCTTCTCTTTTCTCTTGAATTTTCAGATCTGCCCAAACTTCCTTGATTGAGTCTAAAGCTCCTAGTTCTTGCAACAACTTGATTGAAGGCTTCCAAATCCAAGATTGCGCTACTCTATCATTTGGTATCAGATTTGGGACAATTCTTGGCAAGAATTTTGGCATTTTTGGGGAAAAAAACTCGAAAATTTGGGAAAATTCGTCAAAACCAAACGAGTGAATTTTGAGCTGAAAATTTCCAGATCAGATCTAAACCATTGGAGGAGTCACCACACAAAATTTCAGAAATTTTGGACATCGGGAACATCTCGAACAAAGTGGATAAAGTTTCAGCAAAATTAGGGTTTTCCCCCTACTTTAACCCTATTTTCATTATTTTTTCTTCAATTTTCGTTATTTTCAGTTTATTTACCTTGTAAAAAGAAAAAAAAGAGAAAAAAATAAAAAGAAGAGAAAGTAAAGTGAGAAAGCTCATACTTAGCCATCAACCACCACAAGCATCACACTGAAGTGGATTCAGCTTCAAGTTGTTTCTGGGTTTTTGGGTTATCATCTTTCTCTACTATTTTTTTCTACTCTTAGTTTCTTAAGTTCCTTTGTTTTTCTTTTTCTTTCTTCTATTACGCAATTTAACACCTCTTTTCTGGTGTGAGTAGGACAACAAAGTTGCATTATAGTCCTTCTTTCTTGCAACTATATTCAATTGGTGTCAAGCCTTTTCATTGGACTCCTAGTCAATTAGGAGCACATTTAAACTACTCAACTTATGATAAAGAGCTCCTTGCATTAGTTCATGCACTTGAAGTTTGGCAACACTACATTCTTCCAAAGGAGTTCATCATACACACCGACCACGAATCATTGAAGTGGCTAAACGACCAAGGTAATTTGAGCAAGAGACATGCTCGTGGGTGGAGTTTATTGAAACATTCCCTTATGTGATCAAGTACAAAAAAGGTAAGGATAATGTAGTAGCAGATGCACTATCTAGAAGGTATACTCTAATTACTCAAATGCATGCTACTATATTGGGATTCGAACATATAAAGCAATTGTATCCTAATGATCCAGATTTCAAGGAAATTTATACTCATTGTTTAAAAGGTGCTTTTAACAAGTTTTATCTTGTAGATGGGTTTCTTTTCCGAATAAACAGGTTGTGTATACCACAAGGCTCCATTAGAAAATTGCTAGTCCATGAATCTCACTCCGGAGGCTTAATGGGGCACTTTGGCATCTCCAAAACGTTAGACATGGTAATGGAGCATTTTTTTTGGCCACATATGAGGAAAACCGTGTAAAAGGTATGCGCATCTTGCATCGTATGTAAACAAGCAAAATCCAAGGTAAGTCCTAACGGTTTATATACACCCCTTCCTATCCCTTCTTTCCCTTGGGTCGATTTATCTATGGACTTTATTCTTGGATTACCTCGTACCAAAAAGGGTCGAGATAGTATTTTTGTTGTGGTAGACATGTTTTCAAAGATGGCTCACTTCATACCATGCCATAAAACGGATGATGCAACACATGTAGCCGATCTCTTCTTTAGAGAAGTAGTACGACTTTATGGAATTCCATGCACTATCGTTTCCGATAGAGATGTAAAGTTCATAAGCCATTTTTGGAAGGTTTTGTGGGGAAAAATAGGTACCAAACTTCTTTATTCTACTACTTGGCACCCACAAACGGATGGACAAACTGCGGTAACAAATCGGATCTTAGGTGCATTACTCAGAACTGTTGTTGGTAAGAACACAAAAACTTGGGAAGAATATCTACCTTTTGTAGAGTTTGCCTACAACCGTTCTATTCATTCATCCACCGGTTATTCTCCATTTGAAGTAGTTTATGGTTTTAACCCCTTAACTACATTAGACCTTGTTCCTTTACCTATTAATAATATTAGCAGCTTAGATGGCGAAAAGAAAGCGGAGTTAGTTTAAATCCATTCACACTAAGGCAAAGCAAAGAATGGAGAAAACATATGAAAATGTTGCTGCCAAAGTCAACATAGGTCGACGCCAAGTTGTCTTTGAACCAGTAGATAGGGTTTGGTTGCACATACGTAAAGAAAGATTTCCGAACCATAGGAAATCCAAATTGGATCCACGAGGAGATGGACCATTCCAAGTCCTTGAAAGGATCAACAACAATGCATATTGAATTGATCTACCAGGTGAGTATAATGTGAGTACAACTTTTAATGTTTCTGATCTTTCTCCCTTTGATGTTTCAGATTCGTGGACAAATCCTTTTGAGGAGGGAGGGGATGATACATGTACCACAAGGCAATTCCAATGACAAGATGGACTTACTTTTCCACTTGGCCCAATAACCCGAGCCAAGTCTAAGCTAATCAAGGACAAGCTGAATTCGACCGTCCAAGTATTCGTGAGCCAAGGATTACAAGCTGCCATGAAGAAAGAAGAATTTCTTGAAGGAAGTCCACACTTAAATCCTTCAAGAATAATTGGGTCACAAAAACTCAACTTGCTGCACCTTTGGAGATGGATATCCATGAGCCTTTAGATGTCCATTAATTAGCCCTTTTATTGTAATTAGACCCAATACTTGTTACTATAAAAGATTGGGTCAGATTTTTATTTTTAGCCCAAATTAGGATTTACAAGTGTTTTTAGGCCTAGTTAGCTTTTTAAACAGCCCACACATGCCTCCTTGTCCAAGAACCAATTTTTTTTATCATCTAAACCAGCCCAAATACCCTTAAATTCGTCCAAATAAAGGCCCTATCAACTTTTACTTGCTGCCCAATCAAAATAGCTCTTATCAGCCCATTACTTGATACCCAAGCAAACCAGCCTTCATCAAGTTTACTTGCTGCCCAAGCAGCCAGCCCTTATCAGCTTATAACTTGCCTTATCACCCTATCCCTTGCCACACAAGCACAAGGAGTTTAAAGGCTGTTATTTTTTTATTATTTTTAATTAGATTAGGTTTTCCTTGTTTTAGTAGAACTTAATTTACTTTGTCTATCCTTCACCTATAAAAGGATGAAGCCTCCATCATTGTAAGACAAATTTTCTTTGATTTATGAAATATTTAGTGAGTTTGTTTTTGCAAGTGCTTAGTACTTGTGCCTTCGAAGTCTTCTTCAACATAAGTTCGACGAGTTCTTGTGAGGGAGATCATCTTCACACTCTTGCTTGCCTAGATAATCGCGTCTAGGAGGGTGGGTTGGAGCCGCTTGAGGTTGCTTGCTTAGATAATTGAGTCTAAGAGGGTGCCGAGGACAAAACAACATCAACAATTCACAAGCCATCTTCATCTTCAACCTTCACACCATCTTCCATAATTCCATAAACAAAGCTGGAATTTTCAGATTTGTTTTACCTATCTTCTTCTTAATCTTTTCTCATCTTTTTATTTATATTCTTATTTCTTATCATCTAATCCTTCATCTCGTCTTTCTTTCTTTAAATTTCCAGCCTTGAATCTGAAAAATTCAAGAAAAACCCTTCTTTTTTCTCTTGAATTTTCAGATCTGCCCAAACTTCCTTGATTGAGTCTAGAGCTCCTAGTTCTTGCAACAACTTGATTGAAGGCTTCCAAATCCAAGATTGCGCTACTCTATCATTTGGGATCAGATTTGGGACAATTCTTGGCAAGAATTTTGGCATTTTTGGGGGAAAAAAACTCGAAAATTTGGGAAAATTCGTCAAAACCAAACAAGTGAATTTTGAGCTGAAAATTTCCAGATCAGATCTAAACCATTGGAGGAGTCACCACACAAAATTTCAGAATTTTTGGACTTCGGGAACATCTCGAACAAAGTGGATAAAGTTTCAGCAAAATTAAGGTTTTCCCCTACTTTAACCCTATTTTCATTATTTTTCTTCAATTTTCGTTATTTTCAGTTTATTTACCTTGTAAAAAGAAAAAAAGAAAAAAAAATTAAAAAAAGAAAATAAAGTAAAGTGAGAAAGCTCATACCTAGCCATCAACCACCACAAGCATCACACTGAAGTGGATTCAGCATTGGATTTCTTCCTTCAAGTTGTTTCTGGGTTTTTGGGTTATCATCTTTCTCTACTATTTTTTTCTACTCTTAGTTTCTTAAGTTCCTTTGTTTTGCTTTTTCTGTCTTCTATTACGCAATTTAACACCTCTTTTCTGGTGTGAGTAGGACAACATAGTTGCATTACAGTCCTTCTTTCTTGCAACTATATTCAATTGGTGTCAAGCCTTTTCATTGGACTCCTAGTCAATTTGGAGCACATTTAAACTACTCAACTTATTATAAAGAGCTCCTTGCATTAGTTCGTGCACTTGAAGTTTGGCAACACTACCTTCTTCCAAAGGAGTTCATCATACACACCGACCACGAATCATTGAAGTGGCTAAACGGCCAAGGTAATTTGAGCAAGAGACATGCTCGGTGGGTGGAGTTTATTGAAACATTCCCTTATGTGATCAAGTACAAAAAAGGTAAGGATAATGTAGTAGCAGATGCACTATCTAGAAGGTATACTCTAATTACTCAAATGCATGCTATACTATATTGGGATTTGAACATATAAAGCAATTGTATCCTAATGATCCAGATTTCAAGGAAATTTATACTCATTGTTTAAAAGGTGCTTTTAACAAGTTTTATCTTGTAGATGGGTTTCTTTTCCGAATAAACAGGTTGTGTATACCACAAGGCTCCATTAAAGAATTGCTAGTCCATGAATCACACTCCGGAGGCTTAATGGGACACTTTGGCATCTCCAAAACGTTAGACATGGTAATGAAGCATTTTTTGGCCACATATGAGGAAAACCGTGGAAAAGGTATGCGCATCTTGCATCGTATGTAAACAAGCAAAATCCAAGGTAAGTCCTAACGGTTTATATACACCCCTTCCTATCCCTTCTTTCCCTTGGGTCGATTTATCTATGGACTTTATTCTTGGATTACCTCGTACCAAAAAGGGTCGAGATAGTATTTTTGTTGTGGTCGACGGGTTTTCAAAGATGGCTCACTTCATACCATGCCATAAAACGGATGATGCAACACATGTAGCCGATCTCTTCTTTAGAGAAGTAGTACGACTTCATGGAATTCCATGCACCATCGTTTCCGATAGAGATGTAAAGTTCATAAGCCATTTTTGGAAGGTTTTGTGGGGAAAGATAGGTACCAAACTTCTTTATTCTACTATTTGTCACCCACAGACGGATGGATAAACCGAGGTAACAAATCAGATCTTAGGTGCATTACTCAGAACTGTTGTCGGTAAGAACACAAAAACTTGGGAAGAATATCTACCTTTTGTAGAGTTTGCCTACAACCGTTCTATTCATTCATCCACCGGTTATTCTCCATTTGAAGTAGTGTATGGTTTTAACCCCTTAACTACATTAGACCTTGTTCCTTTACCTATTAATAATATTAGCAGCTTAGATGGCGAAAAGAAAGCGGAGTTAGTTTAAATCCATTCACACTAAGGCAAAGCAAAGAATGGAGAAAACATATGAAAATGTTGCTGCCAAAGTCAACATAGGTCGACGCCAAGTTGTCTTTGAACCAGGAGATTGGGTTTGGTTGCACATACGTACAGAAAGATTTCCGAACCATAGGAAATCCAAATTGGATCCACGAGGAGATGGACCATTCCAAGTCCTTGAAAGGATCAACAACAATGCATACTGAATTGATCTACCAGGTGAGTATAATGTGAGTACAACTTTTAATGTTTCTGATCTTTCTCCCTTTGATGTTTCAGATTCGTGGACAAATCCTTTTGAGGAGGGAGGGGATAATACATGTACCACAAGGCAATTCCAAGGACAAGATGGACTTACTTTTCCACTTGGCCCAATAACCCGAGCCAAGTCTAAGCTAATCAAGGACAAGCTGAATTCGACCGTCCAAGTATTCGTGAGCCAAGGTTTACATGTTGCCATGAAGAAAGAAGAATTTCTTGAAGGAAGTCCACACTTAACATCCTTCAAGAATAATTGGGTCACAAAAACTCAACTTGCTGCACCTTTGGAGATGGATATCCATGAGCCTTTAGATGTCCATTAATTAGCCCTTTTATTGTAATTAGACCCAATACTTGTTACTATAAAAGATTGGGTCAGATTTTTATTTTTAGCCCAAATTAGGATTTACAAGTGTTTTTAGGCCTAGTTAGCTTTTTAAACAGCCCACACATGCCTCCTTGTCCAAGAACCAATTTCTTATCATCTAAACCAGCCCAAATACCCTTAAATTCGTCCAAATAAAGGCCCTATCAACTTTTACTTGCTGCCCAATCAAAATAGCTCTTATCAGCCCATTACTTGATACCCAAGCAAACCAACCTTCATCAAGTTTACTTGCTGCCCAAGCAACCAGCCCTTATCAGCTTATAACTTGCCTTATCACCCTATCCCTTGCCACACAAGCACAAGGAGTTTAAAGGCTGTTATTTTATTATTATTTTTAATTAGATTAGGTTTTCCTTGTTTTAGTAGAAGTTAAATTACTTTGTTTATCCTTCACCTATAAAAGGATGAAGCCTCCATCATTGTAAGACAGATTTTCTTTGATTTATGAAATATTTAGTGAGTTTGTTTTTGCAAGTGCTGGTTACTTGTGCCTTCGAAGTCTTCTTCAACATAAGTTCGACGAGTTCTTGTGAGGGAGATCATCTTCACACTCTTGCTTGCCTAGATAATCGCGTCTAGGAGGGTGGGTTAGAGCTGCTTGAGGTTGCTTGCTTAGATAATTGAGTCTAAGAGGGTGCCGAGGACAAAACAACATCAACAATTCACAAGCCATCTTCATCTTCAACCATCACACCATCTTCCATAATTCCATAAACAAAGCTGGAATTTTCAAATTTGTTTTACCTATCTTCTTCTTAATCTTTTCTCATCTTTTTATTTATATTCTTATTTCTTATCATCTAATCCTTCATCTCGTCTTTCTTTCTTTAAATTTCCAGCCTTGAATCTAAAAAATTCAAGAAAATCCCTTCTCTTTTCTCTTGAATTTTCAGATCTGCACAAACTTCCTTGATTGAGTCTAGAGCTCCTAGTTCTTGTAACAACTTGATATAAGGCTTCCAAATCCAAGATTACGCTACTCTATCAAGTAACTTTGTGTTGTAAGACTTGCAACGGTTTCAGATGGTTTAAAGGGTGATGGTGTGTAACGATGTAAAAAGTGATGAGAATAAAGATTATGGAATTTTGGAATGTTAATATGTTTGATAGTGGTGGTAGAATTGAATGATGGAAAGTAGTTTAGGACTTGAGAATTGAACCAACACTAAAAAGTGTGACATGAACCCTATAACAGTCTCTAAACGAAATAAGGGTCTTGACCCACTGGTTAAGTAGAACTAGGAACCAAAGATATCAACGATTTTGATTCAACAAGCTAAACTTAAAGGATAGATAAAGTTCTCAAAAGAACGAAAGAGATAAAACTCTCAATTTTTCTTGAAATCAAAGTGTCTGTTACAATTGAAAAACCGGCCTCTATTTATAGGCTTTACAAAATAAATGATCAGCCAACATTCCTAGGGACGTGTGAAGGGATAATAAATAAAAAATAAGCCTTGAAATGTGTGCCTTTGCCGCCTAATGTAAGCAAGCATGTCAATTTTCATGTGAATGTAAGCAAGCACCTCTCTAAAATTGCCATCCATTGTGAACGTAACCAAGCATGTCAATTTCCATGTGAGCGTAAGCAAACATGTCAATTTTCATGTGAACGTAAGCAAGCACCTCAAGCTAGCATCTCCCTAGAATTGCCGTCCATTGTGAATGTAAGCAAGCATGTCAATTGCCGTCCATTGTGAATGTAAGCAAGCATGTCAATTGCCGTCCATTGTGAATGTAAGCAAGCATGTCAATTTCCATGTGAACGTAAGCAAGCACCTCCAAAGCCAAGCAAGCACCTCTCCAATAGTCATAATTCTCTGAATAACCCTAATAATGTGCCTATTCATTGTCCTTGCATAACACTTGTAAATGTGAGAAATATGATCAGAAATAAAGCAAGGTAATATGATGCATGCTAAATATAATAAATATATGGTATATGATTCAACGAACTCTAGTGCTATAAAATAAACAATAAACAATAGACAGCATAATAGAAAACATGTGCATACTAAAACTATAATAATCAAATGGAACATATGCATAAGTTATAAACATGCAACACGTTGCATGGACTCCCTTTCACGTTGCATGAATCTTCCACATTGCAGGGCATTAATTCAACTTCGGTAGCTTCAATAATCTTCCATGCATGATTGCACTTGTTGCTGACCGCATCTCTAAATTTCCTTGCCCCTGCACGAGTAATGGGGCCTAAGGAAAATTCCTCCGGGTCCAATGGTGGTGGTGACGCCATGATCTCATCATTTGAAGCATTGAATATCCCTGTATCAATTTGGTGTAGCTTGTGGCTTTCCTTTGTTCACATCAACATCATTGATGGTTTTTGAAGTCCCAACGTTTTCCTTGAACTGATTTGGTTTGTATGGCGCTTTTGGAGCAATCTTTCCCATTTAGAATTCTAACTCCAATTAGAAGTAAAAGAGTTGTTCCGGGACGTACCTTTGCTCACATCAACATCATTGTCGGCTATGTCTTGATTTACACCCGAAATGAACCTAACCATGGTAGATTCAGTGTCCTCCACATTTGCTCGTATCATTGCCATCTTCATCTCTTTAAAATAATATTCCACACTCATGTTGCCTTGTTTGAGGTTCTGGAGTTTCCACATTAATTCTCGATGATAGTAGACTGGTATAAACCTCTTCCTCATTATGCCTTTCATTTCGTCCCACGTGGACACCGGACGTTCTCTATTTCGTCATTTGTTCATGGTTAACTGGTTCCACCAAACTATTGCATAATTAGTGAATTCAACCGATGCTATTTTTACCTTCTTTTGCTCGGAGTAATTGTGACAATCAAAGATGTGTTCGATCTTCTGCTTCCACTCAAGATAAGCCTCCGAATCTGTTTTCCCTTGAAATGACGAAATGTTCATCTTTATATTCGCAAGGTTATCATCAAACCTTTCTTGATTCCTTCGATATGTGGGTTGGTTTTGTACAACGGTGGGTCATTCATTGTCGTCCACAATCTGCTCAATCTCCTCTTCTTGGATGCCTTGTCATGGGTTATGATACGGAAGCCAGGATCCAAGAATTACCTCAAAATCTAGGAACCCTCTAGATCACAATTAATCTAGCAAACTCACTAATATGATCCGAGAAAACCCCAAACTCCACGTTCAGCAAACCGATAATAAAGCATGATCTTGATGTGGAAAACGAGATAGGATGAATTTGACGGTGGCGGTGTTGGATAGATTTGTCCTTGGCACCCTCCTAATCGCAATTGAATAGGCAAACACCTGCAAACGACATGAATTTCTCTGATGAATGGATGATGACGAGATAGATGTTGTAGGATATTTTGTCCTTGGCACCCTCTTAGACGTGATTATCTAAGCAAGAAACCCCTCAAGCGGCTCTAACCCACCCTCCTAGACGCAATCACCTAGGCAAGCAAGAGTGTGAAGATGATCTCCATTACAAGAACTTGACGAACTTACGTTGAAGAAGACTTCTGATACGAAAAATAACAAGGCAAATCTATCTACCTTGAAAATAAAATGGCCCGCGGCCAAAGGTTTTTGTAACTCACAAATTCATGATATTGTTCTTATTAATGAAGCAAATATGCCTTTAAATAGGCTACAAATGAAGAGTTCAACTTAAATTAGGAAAAGTAAAGATAATAATAAAATAAATAAACATATTTTATCTAACCTAAAAAACTAATAAATAAATAACAAATCTAATCCTAAATCATCTAAATATCTTCATAAAGAATCCTAGATTAAATTTAAGTACAAATAATCAATAAAATTATTGAAAATTCGTAATAAATAATATTTCTCGTGATAAAACCGTATAGAGATTTCTGCTCGCACAGTCTTCACTAAAATGGACATAACTTGAGCTCCCGATGTCGGATTGATGCGTTTCAAGATGTGTTGGAAAGCTAAGAGACAGAAAAGTATGTTTGACGAAGACATGTAGACTCAGAAGTGCCTGGATCTCATCCGAAAATTCGATGCAAGTCGGATGAAATTCCAGACTTATAAAACAGCTTCAACTCCTTGGCTACAATGCATCATTTTAGCCTCCCATACATTTATCAGGTTACCTTGTGCTAGAACAGTTGGGGCTCCCACATATTTCTCTTCAAGGCCGTCAATCCACTCATGTATGGACTCGAATTTTTGATCCATAAATTGTCTCGATTCTCAAACAAGTGATTGAAACTGTAGTCTTGAGATTCCTCCTGTTTGTCCTTCTGATACATGCATGAGCGGGGTCAAATTACTCATATTGGACAAGAAGTTAAAGTTGTTCGATGCAAACAATAAAGGCCAAAACAATGCACGCATAAGAGGTCAAAAACGATGCATCTTTGACAAGAAACTGAATCTATTTGTGAAGTCTGGAAAGTCAGCCAACTTGCGATGAGTTTTCAGATGGGATCCAGGCATTTCTCGGTTGAGTTGTCTTCTACATATTGTCCGTCATTCTGTTACCTTTCCAATGCATCTTGAAAAGCGTCAATCAGACATCAAGAACTCAACATACGTCCAATTTACTGAAGACTACGCATTCAAAAAACTAGATACATGATTATTACGGGATTTTGTAAAATTCAGCCCAAAGCTAACATATAAGGCTTTCGACGAATTAAACTTAACCCAACCTATTTATTAACTTTTAAATTATGTTTTTAGGGTTTTTATATACTTTAGGAACCAGCACCCTTCTCTCAAGCCGTTAGATCAAGTCCAATTTAATGGACCAGATTTCTTTGTTTATTTTATTTATTCTTAGCTTTAGGTTAAAGCCATCCTTCATCTATAAAAGGATAATGCTTTCTTCTTTGTTGGACAGATTTCTTTGATTTATGAAATATTTAGTGGGTTTGTTTTTGCAAGTGCTGATTACTTGTGCCTTCGAAGTCTTCTTCAACATAAGCTCGACGAGTTCTTGTGGGGAGATCGTCTCCACACTCTTGCGCATCTAGGAGGGTGGGTTAGAGCCGGTTGAGGTTGCTTGCTTAGATAATTGCGTCTAAGAGGGTGCCGATGACAAAACAACAACAACGATTCGCAAGCCATCTTCATCTTCAACCTTCACACCATCTTCCATAATTCCATAAACAAAGCTAAAATTTTCAGATTTGTTTTACCTATCCTTATCTTAGTATTTTTCAATCTTTTTATTTTTATTCTTATTAATCATCATCTTATCTTCCCTCTTATCTTCATTTCTTTGAATTTCCAGCATTAAATCTAAAATTTTCAAGAAAAAACCCTTCTATTTTCTCTTGAATTTTCAGATATGCTCAAAGCTTTCTTGATTGAGTCTAGAGCTCCTAGTTCTTGCAACAACTTGATTGAAGGCTTCCAAATTCAAGATAGCGCTACTCTATCATTTGGTATCAGATTTGGGACGATTCTTAGCAAGAATTTTGGCGTTTTTGGGTGAAAATTCGAAAATTAGGGAAATTCGTCAAAATCAAACGAACTAACTTTGAGTTGAAAATTTCCAGATCATATCTACACCATTGGAGGAGTCACCACATAAAATTTCAGAATTTTTTGACATCGGTAACACCTCGAACGAAGTAGATCAAGTTGCTGCAAAATTCCAGGGTTTTCGGGGTTTTTCTAATTTCCTTTCATTCTTAGCCATTGGTTTTCGTTTGTTTTAGCTTTTATTGCTTCTTATACATCTTCTAACACCTTCTTGTTTCCTTGTGTTAGTAGGACTAAAGGTTGCACTCTTCTTTCTCCTTGCAACTATAATTCTATTGGTGTCTAACCTTTTCTTTGGATTCTTAAAGCAATTAGGATGTTTTATTCTCTTTTCAAAATACGTTATCTTATACCAATAAATAACTTTCGGTCACGATGTAGGATAAAAGGTAATCTATGTTATTTAATTATTGATGGTGACAGTCATGTAAACTCAGTAAGCAGCTTCATTGTTGATGCACTCGATCTACCATGCCAAGAACACCCTAAGCCGTATCATCTTCAAGGGTTTAGTAGTGGACCGGATATGAAGGTAACCGAACGTTGTTTAATCTCTTTTACTCTTGGAAGCTATTGTGATGATGTATGGTGTGACATGGTTCCTATGGAAGTCACCCACTTGCTATTAGGAAGACCTTGGAAAAATGATCGAGACGTTGTCCATCGAATCAGTACAAATGGATACTCGGTTGTGCACCAAGGCCAGAAGCTCTCGTTCGCTACAATAGAGCCGGAAAAAGTATATGAATAAATAGCGAAAGCAAAAAATAGTGTGAGAGGATAAAACGAAAAAGATTGGAAGCACAAAAGGCTAAATCAATTGACCACACGAAGGCAACCAACCATGAAGACATCCCAAAACTAGAAGGTACACATGATTGTCTTCGTACTTCAACTTCTAGCATTTGTGCAAATGTTGATGTTGGAGAAGAACCGTCTCCCAAACAAAAGGATAGTGATAGTGAACACATTAAACAAGATGACAATGCTTCTAATCCCTCATGTGAAGTAGTATGTCAACTTGCTATACTCTCATCACCTCCCCACGAAGAAAGTAAGTGCAATTCTAACCCTTCATTTGATTCTTGTCTTATCATTCCGTTATAAACACTTTCTCCTCTACAGAAATTGTACATTGATGATAAATTTTGTGAGAGGGATATGGGATGTGAGATACAAAAGACTGAGAGTAAAGAGGCAGAGAGTGAAAAAAGTCAAATTAATGGCCCAAATTTGGTGAGTGAAAATACATATGAGGTAAAAGTCACACAAAGTCCAAAAGAAAAAGACAAAAAAAAGAACGCGACGAGTGATTTTGTTTCGAATAATCATTACAAATGTTCGAGTAGTATTGTCTTATTTTTTCAGGATTTTGTTGAGCCATTGAGAGGAGCTCAAATAGATCACTCCACATACAACAAAGGAGCCTTTTTAATTGAAATTGATGATTGTTCTCTCATTGCCGATTTAGATTCGAGGACGAATCCTTTTTAGGGGGGTGGGGGAATGATACATGCATGAGCGGGGTCAAATTACTCATATTGGACAAGAAGTTGAAGTTGTTCGATGCAAACAATAAAGTCCAAAACTATGCACGCATAGGAGGTCAAAGACGATGCATCTTGGACAAGAAACTGAATCTATTTGTGAAGTCTGGAAAGTCAGCCAACTTGCAACGAGTTTTCGGATGTGATCCAGGCATTTCTCGGTTTAGTTGTCTTCTAACAAATTGTCCATAATTTATTTACATTTCCAACGCATCTTGAAAGACGTCAATCGGACATCGGGAACTCAAGATACATCCAATTTACTGAAGACTACACATGCAGAAAACTGGATATGAGATTATTACGGGATTTTGTAAAATTCAGCCCAAAAGTTAACATATAAGGCTTTGGACGAATTAAACTTAACCCAACCTAATTATTAACTTTTAAATTATGTTTTTTAGAGTTTTATATACTTTAGGAACCTGCCACCCTTCTCCCAAGCCGTTAGATCAAGTCCAATTTAATGGACCAGATTTCTTTGTTTATTTTATTTATTCTTAGCTTTAAGTTAAAGCCATCCTTCATCTATAAAAGGATGACGTTTTCTTCTTTGTTGGACAGATTTCTTTGATTTATCAAATATTTAGTGAGTTTGTTTTTGCAAGTACTGATTACTTGTGCCTTCGAAGTCTTCTTCAACATAAGTTCGACGAGTTCTTGTGAGGGAGATCATCTTCACACTCTTGCTTGCCTAGGTAATTGCATCTAGGAGGGTGGGTTAGAGCCGCTTGAGGTTGTTTGCTTAGATAATTGCGTCTAAGAGGGTGCCCAGGACAAAACAACAACGATTCGCAAGCGATCTTCATCTTCAACCTTCACACCATCTTCCATAATTCCATAAACAAAGCTGAAATTTTCATATTTGTTTTATCTATCCTTATCTTAGTCTTTTTCAATCTTTTTGTTTTTATTCTTATTAATCATCATCTTATCTTCCCTCTTATCTTCGTTTCTTCGAATTTCCAGCATTAAATCTGAAATTTTCAAGAAAAGCCTTTCTCTTTTCTCTTGATTTTTTAGATCTGCCCAAAACTTTCTTGATTGAGCCTAGAGCTCCTAGTTCCTGCAACAACTTGATTGAAGGCTTCTAAATCCAAGATCGCGCTACTCTATCACCTTCATTAGACTCCCCTATACTCTTATCTGCATTCATGGCTCCCTGATCACTCCAAATGAAAAAAAAGAAAGAGGAAAAAAAGAAAAAAAATTACTCGCTCTTTTTGGCTTTTTCTCTCTGATGTACTCACTCTCTCATGCCTTTTACCGCTCTTTTTAGCTCAAAAGTTCTTAAATCGAACTTACTCAAAATCCTCCAAAATACTTGCTGAATCGGCTGCAAAATAAATGTTAAGGTTTGGAAAGATATGGTGTATAAGGTAGGCTTAGAAGAAAAGGCTTACGGTTCAAAGTTAGAATATTGAAATGAACAAATATCGATTATGAAATAAGGGAAAAAATCTCAAACCTTGCTGCCGATTTGCTTTCTTCTTTTTCTTTTTTCTTTTACGAAAATTCTTTTCTTCTCTCTTTTTTTTGTTTTTTCAACGCGAAACACAAAGGCTTGCTTGATAGCCTAAGCACTGATTACCATCTGACATGATATCGTCTTGGAATTTACCGAGATGCTTGATTTGCCTGATCGTAAATGAAGTAACTTTGTGATGTAAGACTAGCAACGGTTTCAGATAGTTTAAAGGGTGATGGTGTGTAACGATATAGAAAGTGGTAAGAATAAAGATTCTAGAATTTTGGAAGGTTAATGTGTTCGATGATGGTGGTAGAATTGGATGATGAAAGATGGAAAGTAGTTTAGGACTCGAGAATTGAACCAACACTAAAAAGTGTGACCCGAACCATATAACGGTCTCTAAACGAAATAAAGATCTTGAACCACTAGTTTGGTGCAACAGTGCCTTTATCAGATCAGGCGCCTTTGGGCAGAGAGTGATGACGAAGAGAGGAGCAGCGGAATATCACCGACGATATCGTCTGACCGGTGGAGATGAGGAAGTGAGAGGCGGTTAGAGGTTAGAGGAAATTAACAATTGGGTTTGATTTAGGGATCGGGGTGAGGGAGAGTGACTGATAGTGAGTGGGTTATTCAAAATTAAACGGTGCTTCTTATTAAAACCTATAGCGGCGTTTTTTATACAAATGATACTATACATAAAATCTATTGCGGAATTTTTATTTACAAACGCTACTACAGTACAGAACAGTTGCAACGTTTTTGATACAAATGCCTCTAACGTATAAGTGTTTGTGGCGTTTTATAAAAACGTCACTATATATGAAGCCTATTGCAGCGCTTGTTACAAACACGCCATTAAAGGTAAATGAATTTTATCGGTTATGTCGTTCTTTCGGTAAACGCCGTGATAGGTTCAAAATTAGCGGCGTTTACTCAAAAAGCGCCGCTAAAAGTGTCGCAATATACCAATCTTGGTGTAGTGAGTAGTTCTGATCTTGTTGCCTATTGCGATTCAGATTGGATTTCATGTCCAATAACACAAAGATCAGTCTCTGAGTTTTGTATCAAGATGGGTAGCTCCTTGATATCTTTGAAATCAAAAAAGCAGACCACTATGGCCAAGTCTTCCACTGAAGCAGAGTATAAAAGTATGAAAGTGGCTTCATTTGAGCTGGTATGGTTAAATTGTTTGCTGTCTGAACTTGACTATGATAGAAAGCATCCCATAAAGCTTCATTGTGATAGTAAGGCAAGACCAAGTATGTTTCTTCCACAGAACAATTGGCCGACATCTTACTAAAGCACTTGGTGCACAACAACATGGTTACTTAGTATCTAAGTTGGGGTTAAAGATGTTTTTCACCCACCAACTTGAGGGGAGTGTTAGAAGTCATTGTACAGTTAGCTTGTAGTTGAATTAGTTAGCTTGTAACGTCTTAGTCAGTTTTTACTAATTGAACTTGTATATAAAGGTTGACTGATTGTAAAGTTAATTACTAATCAATTAATGAAAACAAATGAAAATTTTCAGTTCTTTCAATTTTAACAAATTTTAGTTCTAGGGGAGAGGAAACTGTGTTTTAATTTTATAATTAAGATGTTATTTTTGTTATCGTTATTCTTATAAGGTCGAATTTGTAACTTTCTTGCAGCCACTAGTTTCGTGGTTTGTCAATCACTGATATAATTGTTATATTTGTTGATTAAAAAAAACAAAGAATCACGTTGAAAAGGAATGAAAAAAAAACAAAGGAGCCAAAACTTTTTTTCTTTCATTAAGCCGATAAATTTTATTTATAAAAATTAAATCCAAAAAAGTAACTATAATTAGAGGAAGCCAAGCAATAAGCTTGCAACCTCGGCTGCGAAAACTCTAACTCAATTTTCGCCTTGGACAAAACAAGAAAGTAGAAGCAGCAGTAATTACTTGAAAGAAAAGTATAAAGCAGAACTACGATGTCTTGAAGAACAAAAATAACAAGAACAAGAACACTTACTTGTAACAGAAGTAATAAGATAACAAACCAATCATAGCAAAAGTTGGAGATTAATTCATTTAGAAGTTTTCCAAGATAATAGCAATTACATGAAGCTCAAGAAATAGAATAAGTAAAACCAGAAACTATAACTAAAACCCCCCAAAATCCTGTGTTAACTCATTCACAGTTTTTCCAAGAAGTACAACATTTTCATCTTGATGAACAAGAAACACAAGAAAACAAATCTTGACCTCCGAAACTCTAAATTGGCATCTCAAACCTACAAAGAGGACAGTAATGGCTTTCTTTCAACCATTTCTCGATACAGTGAGAGTGAAAGGTATGGGAACAAGGCATTTCCGAAGCTTTCGAACCCACCTCCATTTCCTCAAGACATATGACACAGTCTTCGCCTTTCACTCGACTTTTCTTGCTAACCTGATTCCCTTCCTCTTCAACTCGGACCCTTTTCAACATCTTCTTAACCGACGATTCCTTTGCCGGAACCATGACGTTGTTTCTCAGTAATGCCGATTCCGCTAGAGCTCTTCTTAGCAGAACCCTCTCGGACTCGGTGTTTACGTGTTGAGTAACTTTTTCAACAATATCTACACGTAAAGGCAACACCTCACGCCCCATGTTGGAATCCTGCTTTTGGATTCTAACTCCATATCGGACAATCTTTTCAACGACCGCACCAAGAACAAGAGAAGTCGGATTTAGTGGAAATCTCCTTAACATGTCCGCAATGATCTCGTAACCCTGTATCGGGTGCTCCAAAACACGGATATTGAAACGAAGGGTCTGTTGAGGGAAGTCAGTCCAACATTCAGTGAAGCGATTGATTGAGCAGTAATGACGGAGGATTAAACGGCGGAAGGTGATGCTTAATTCTATCTGCACAGCGGTGCGAATCGGGTACTTTTCTGGGATGGTATTGGGTTGTTCAATGTGAACACGTATACCATCAGGTTGCTGCAAGAACGAAGCCATGCCAGAAACATAAACCAAACTTGTTTCTTGAAAGATCTTGTTTTGTTTTGTTTTCTTGAAATCTTTTGTTTTGTTTTGCCTTTTCATATATATTCAAGTATTTATAATAAAGTAGAAAAGCGGTGCTAGAATTCAGTTTAGACCATTGAATGTATTTACCGTTGACACATGGTATATCTTCTTTCAATTATCGTTGCATTTATTGATCATTTAAATGGGTATTTTTTCATTCGTAACTTTACAATTTACGTTTTATTCTTTCATACACGCACAAGTAAAAAAAGCATTTCATATAAAATTATATTTGTAAACATTTATTTAGTAAATGATTTGAGTGAAAGGGTAAATTGTTTATATATATATATATATATTAAATACGAGTTCAATATTTGAATGTATGATAACTTACTTGTCTTATTTAAAAGTTATATAAATGTATAAGAAGACCAAATTATCATTATGAAATTATTTGAGATTTCTTTTACAATTTTATTTATAGTTTATTTTTAAATGGATTTCATTTTTCTAAGACATGATATTTTTTGGTAATGCCATATGATATTTTGTGAGAGTACTCTTATAATTTTAATTTTTTTATTTTATAGATTGATTTATTACATTCTTTCCCAATTGAGTTGGTATAAATAAATTAAGTGACATCAAACTCATTCACGATACTTTTAAAAAAAGACAATTTATGTGAAAACGCTTATTTAGCAAACTTAAACCAACAAATTATTATAGGTGTAGTAGTAAAATGATTGTATACAAAACCAACTAGTCTAGTGTTTTTATTATTTAAGTAATTACTTCTGGTTGTTATACTAGGAGGTTATATTAAAGTGTGGAAAAAAACACTCTTACACTAATTTTATTTTACTTTAGAGTATTTTAATTATTTCTCAATTGAATTAGTGTTGAATTAACTCGTGATAAGAATTCAGTAAGTGATTTAATATACACTAAGAATAGATATACAAATCAATAAAAGTATTGATGAGGATTAAATATAAACACAAGTTATCTTAAAAGAAAATTAAAAACGTTAATATTTGATAAATTGAAGTAGAGTGATAAAAAAACAAGAATTACTTTGACACAGGGATTGCCGGTGCAAATGATGTGCTGAAGCTTGGCAAATCAGGTGCTCTGTGAGGAATATCAAGTTCTCCTATTGCTAAAACGTTAGTAGACATTGTTTATGGCGAAGACTCTGACGGCACTTAGCTCTTGATATTTGTTCTTGTTTTAGCAAAAAAAAATGCATTTGATAATAAATTAATTATTTTTAAAAAAAATATGTGTTTGATGAATCCATTAAGTGATTTTAATGAAAAAAGAAGCGTTGTTATCCTTAAGCGACTCGAGTTCATACAGTTGTCTTCACAATAGATGTGCCTTATTAAAAGTTAGGATAAATGAACATATACTTTCTTGTAATCACACCACACAATTCAAAAAGAAATATGTGTTTGATAAAAATGGGTCACTTTTTTATAAAGTTATAAACATATCACTCAATGAAAATTTGTATCAATTTACTGAATAGTTTTGAATTAGGATTAAATTGATAGAATATATAAGTTATGAGGACTAAAATTATTATTATACCAAGTCCACATTAGACGTTTGTTTATTTTGATGACAAGTGACTTGTTTGTAACAATTTTTTTAATTAAATGACTTATGTGCTTATTATCAAACGCATGATTAAATGACGTGTGTACATTTTACCCATAATAGAGTGAATTATTTTTTAGTCAACCTAATTAATTAATTTTATTTTTTTCAAGTTATATTCTAATGGAATTTTATAACTTAATAAATTGAAAAAATTAAAAAAAATAAATTGATGTAAATATCCTATCAATTTGAGAAATGGGCACATTTATATCTCTTTAGAAAATTAAAACAAAATCAAAATAATCTTCAAAATATTCTATAAAATTATAAAAAAATGTTAAATTGTAAAAAGAAATATTTCTATACAAATAGATATATTAAATAAGGAAATTATCAAATCAAATTTATCATATTAAATCATTTTATTTCTTATTGTATTTTAAAAGAATTTTCAAATATGCATGATCTCAAATCATATGATCTAGTTTGGAATTTAGTCGTACAATCAAAAAGTTCCAAATAAAATCTATTATACTAAAATACTTTTTAATTTTATTTTGAAAGCGTTTTCAAATATACATCCTCAAATTTATTTGCTCTAGTGTAGAATTTAATCATATTGCCAATAACAATTTAAATTGATCAATTTAATTTTTTTAATTTATTCAACTCTACCCAAACTTAATCTTATACCATTTATTTCGTTTAAAAAATAAATTTAAAATGACAAAATATAACCTATCAATTCAACTCAAAACTTTTTTTACATATTCGAGTGAACTTACCCCTACCTGAAATAATGTAGTTGTTACCTATACCAATAGATTAAAAATATACACTTATTGAACCCAACAAGTTGATCCAAATAAAAAAGCGGATGATGTTCATCCTAGAAGACCCAGGTTCAATTGTTTTATCTGTAAGGTGTGTGTGCTTTGTCAAAGGGTTAAGAATATGCATGACATACTATCTTGTAATCACCTTTAGACTATGAAAAAAATAAACAATTGTTTAACTTATATACATTTATATCATTGTAAATTTGAAAATGGATGGGTGACACAAATTCGACTATTAATTTATAGGATAAATTACGCTATTTAGACACTAACTTTGCACGTTATTTTGTTTTAGTCACTGAACTATAAGAAAACATTTAATTTTATACAAAACTTTTCAAATTCGTTTTTTAACACCTAGGTCGCTAAATCATTAACGATGTGATGATATAATTGTTATCTCATCCGTTTTTGTAAAAACCGTTAACTCATTCGCTTGTCATCTTCAATCAGTCATTACTCGTTGTCAGTCGTCATTTGCAGCAAGATCAATCCAAAATGTTTGCATATATCTCATCTTTCTTCTCGTCTTATTGGTTTTTCTTGAAAATAACTTAAAATTGACGAAAATGCTTTAAAGATTTGACCTTTAATATTCTAATTTCCTCGGCCATCAGTCTGATGAAACTAGTTCTGACGTATGTTGTTCAGCTTCTTAGAAGAATGTTTCAGAGCATTTCATAGAGTATTAAATATATTGATATTAATTATTAATATATTAAATTCAAACTTAATATACTAAATGTTAAAGGTATATTTTCCCCCTAAAGTATATATATTTTACCGGACATTTTGCCCCCTAAACTTTATAACGTCCGTTGAAAAAAAATTTCAGCCAATCAGAATGTGTCACGCAGAATTTTTAATTAAAAAAATCTAGCTGGCTTTAATAGAAGCGGGTAATTTGCATGTTAACCCTTTTATGTTTTATTTTCATTCAGTTTAGTCCTTAAGGTATTTAAAATTCAATTTAATTAAAGAAAATTAGATTAAGAACTATTTTAACAATTTATAATTTTTTTCCTTTTTCCTCTCTCTTTCTCGTCTCTTCTTCAACAAATTGCTATCGTGATATTCTAATGCCCTCGCCTCCACTATTCAAGCTAACAACCATCGCTGCACAACCTCATCGCTCGGTGTCACCTCCGAGCATCGACGATACAAAAAAGGTTCCCTTGTCGTTCTCTTCCTTTCTGCCAGTTCAGATTCGACGTAAACACACTTGAAAGCCCCAAAATCGAGCTTCAATCATTTGAACCCTTCCTCTTCGATTTGAAAGTTTCATCGTATCCAGGCTTCTCCGAATCCCATCCAACTTCTTGTAACAACCCTTGAAACAAAAACCCATCAAGGATTTCTTAACAAAAATTGAGTGGCTGGAACAAAAATTGAGTGGCTGGAATAATTTCTGGAAATATTTACCCCCGAACTTACCTTTACCAATCTGTAACGAAAGGAGTTGAGGAAAAAATCGTCCAAGATTCTTGTCTTATACTCGAGCTTTAAACCTTTAATTTCTATCTGGAGAAACAAATACTACTAGTATTGAATCAAAGGTTTCAATTTTAAGAATACGTTAGTGAGTCCAGCAGCAGATGTGGTAATAATAGATGAATCAAAAGTCAAAACCCACCGTTTCAGATGATACTGAGGAGCAAAAGGCAGGGGAAATCGTCGGTGTTGCAGCAAAAATTTGAAGTGAGGAGTTAGAGTGATGATTGGGGTAAAGGTTTTTTAGATTTTGTTGGAGAAGAAGAGAAGAGAGAGGAGTACAAAATTTAAAATTATTAAAAGTGTCACGTGGTACATTCTGATTGGCTGAAATTTTTATTTTAATTGACGTTATAAAAAAGGGGCAACGAAAGTCACAAATTAAAGTTTAAGGGTAAAATATCTCGAAAAATTCTTTAGGGGGCAACTCGGTAAAAAATGTATACTTCAGGGAGTAAATGGGCCTTTAAGCTTATATTAAATTAATATATTATAAAATCATAATGGACTAAATTATAAATAAAAGTAGTCAATTTCGGATTAAATAATTTTTTTGGGACTAAATGTGCTATTTTATATTTTTTTAACTTTCGCGTTGTAACACCCCGATCCCGATACGAAGTACTACATTCGGGTCATCCAAAATCGACCCATCAAAATTTCCATTTAAAACCATAAGTTTAGCCATTTTCAAAATATCAATTCATCCATAAATCCATGTAATTAAATAAGCATTATAAATGAGTTTACAAAATAACAGCTCCAAGTTTAAAACACCTTAAGTCAAAATAACATTTCAATAGAGTTTGCAGACTCAATAACTCGTAAGTTCCTATGAATACATAAGCTCAAAACTAAATACTAAGCATTGTACTCTGAAATGAAGCGATGCTGGGAAATCCCTTCTTGATGTGCTCCTCGGCCACGATCCACTTACTAACCTGCAAACGGAAACAACGATTCTGAACGTTGAGCTTACAAAGGTCAGTGGTACATTTCTACTCTACCACAATTCGTGATTATCATAAAATAAGCATGCAAGATAAATATAGCCTAAAGAGCATAGATAAGGCTTACTATCTATGAGCTATCATCTAGCCTACACTAGCTAGAGTTCTTAGATCACCTATCTCAAGGCATCAACTTCTTTGTTATCCATTAGAAATTGTACCGTATCTTTGAACTTAATGCAGTCTTGAATAATGTGCCCCTCCTCGGCATGGAATTAACAGTACAAACCCATGTGCCCCTCGGGTATCATCATTCCTTGACCGGTTAGACCCGCTTTCAATAGTTTCTTCCAAACCCAACTGAGGGGTGATTTGACTTCAGACACCTCAGACTTGACTGTTCAGTTTTTCTCCTCCAATATTGCATTTACTCCACTGGGGTGATTTGGTAGGGGTTGGTAGTTGTAGCCGGCCCACCGAGTTTGTCAAAACCTATGACCCCGAGCTTGATAAGCTTTTCTATGGCTTTCTTGAAGCCAATAAAAGTTTCAATAGAGTATCCCACTTGATCACCATGGCATACGCATTTTGCGCTAGGATCATACCACTTTGGAAATGCAGGTCGTAATGGTGCTTAATAGAAGTGTGCCACCATATGGACATCGAACAGTTACTTGTACAAGTCACCGTACGAGATTGGTAATGGGGTAAACTCTATCTTCTCGGTGTTCATTCTTTGATCGGAGTCTTGGCTCGAAGAACCCTAAGCACTTGGCACAGCCTTGGGTTGTACAATTGTCAGAGGCTTCGAATAACCGACATTGTAAATAGCCGAAGAGTTTACTTCATTGTCTTTTTTTGCATACGAGGTCTTCTTGTGGGATAAACTACCTCTACTTTCGATTTTGCCTCTTTTGACAGCATTTTCGATGAGTTCACCAGATAGCACAAAGTCGGCGAAATTGGTAGTCACGTTGCTTATTAAGCGATCCAAGACTGGGCCCTCCAATGTTTGGATAAACATGACCATTTTTTTAACTGAGCGGGGGTTGAACTTGAGCCACCACGTCTCTCCAACGTTAGGCATACTACCTAAAGCCTTCATTCGATTTTGTTTCATGTGTTACAAGGTCCAACGATCTGGCACCATGTCACTGACATGTTGGTATTGTTCTAGGAAAACTTTGGCCAAGTCCTTTCATGAGTTTATCTAATGTCGGTTCAATTGATTTATACCATCTTGTGGCAAATCGTGAGAGACTGCCTTGGAAACAGTGGATCAATAACTTATCATCTCTTCTGTAACCCGTCATCCTTCAATAAAACATAGTAAGATGTGCATGGGGACAACTCGTTCCCTCATATTTCTCGAATTCTGGGACCTTGAACTCAGGAGGTAAGATCAGATCTAGGACGAGGCTGAGTTCATGGACATCAAATCCAATGAAGGTGTCAGTTACCTCTATGGCTTCCATCTTTTCTTCGAGTCACTTCCATCGGTCCTCGATATCTTTAGAGGTTTCAACTCTAGGCTTCTTCATTTTAATCAACCGATCCATCCCTGAGATAAAGTTTTTGTCTTGATTTCCTCCAGGCTTGACTTTCGATGCGAAAGGTAGATTTATAGGGAATGAGGTGCCAACCTGATAGAGTGGTGATTTCCCTCGATAAAGTATTACTTGAGGAACTGGTTGAACCTTAACAAGAGTATGAGTAAACCTTAGAGGATATGTGGACATTCGTTCCCATCAGTGGGGTTGGGATTTGCCATAGGATTTACCACAGATGCCTCTCCGAGTTTGGGAAGCTTAAATCCAAGCATTTGGGCTATTTGGCCTAGTGTATCTTGTTGGGATTTCTTGAACTGCTCCACCATGTCTTGTCGGGCCTTAGCTAACTGTTCTTCCATCTTTCTAGCCAATTCTGCTTGCATGTCCCTTTGGGTTTGCTCAATTCGGTTTAATCTGTCTTCGTTCACCATTTTGGTTTTTTGTCGAGTTCTGTAAGGTTGCTAAATCGACTGAATTTTTCTTTGATCCAGAATCACTGTCACGGGACATCCCACAAATTAGTATCAATGTTTTCAAAATGAATGCCTGTAAATGTAAAGTGGCTCCCTAAAGGTATTGATTTAGACATGGCTTCCTAAGAACAACACTCACGAATATATGAGAGAAATTTGCAACTTTTGAATATTGCATTTAATTAACGTCTAGGTTACTAGATTTTCTCTCGATTCATGAACGATCTCCACTGTGTCCACCATTCTTGGGTCAATACCTCATAATGATGTAATGCAGATGATGTTATGTAACAAAATGCGAATGAATATCATATATTGATGTAACGCAAATGACAAAAAACACTGGTTAGCATTAATTAAATATTTACAAATGAAAGACAAAAGTATACCCGACATGTTTTGGCACAAAAGAACCCTATTTGCATGATATTCTAATTTCTAGGGTTACCGCGTGACTCTAAAGGGGTGGGCATCTTAGATTTTCTACATGCAGTTTTGGTGCTAAAAGGTACTCGAATTGTCCCCGCTATCCCCTTCTAAGGGTAGCAAGGCCCCCGATCATCACCCATTATAGGCTTTTTTCAATCGAGTTCAATTCAAGGGGACCCATTCGCTATGTCCATACGGGGGAACAATATTCCCACGAAAGCATAGGGTACTCGAGCACCGAAGGTGCTTACTAGGCTCATACGAAGGAACAATATCCTCATGAAAGCACTAGAGTTCCCCCCACTTACACGAACGGGTTTATATGTCAAATTTTAAAATGCGTTAAAATAAACTCGTATTTCTAAAAAGTTATTAAATTAATTTAAAAATAAACTCGCACTTTCCAATTAAGGCAAAGGGTACTCGAGTCGTGGCTTGACTCACTTTTTTGTAAAAACAAAACATGGTTCACATCGAAGTCAGCAGCTGTAGCCACCTCTTTTGAAATCACTAGCAATGATTTTTTTTTTTGAAATTTGAGAAATTTATTTGAAAATTTGAATTTTGGGGATTTTTTTTGTTTTTAAAATTCTTTTTTTTTTTGAAAAATAAAGACTAGAGTCACCACCAATCATTTTTAAAGGTAGACCGGACACCAAAAATAAAACCTTAGATTCTTTTAAAAATGGGTCCGGGAGTCGATTACGGATGGGAAAGGATTAGCACCCCCACACCGCCCAAAATTGGTACCTAGTCGAATACACTTCGCCTTAATTGGAAATTTGCAAGTTCAAATTTTAATTTAATTTAAAAATCCGTTTAAAAAAGAGAGTAAATTTTAAAAGGCTCTGTTATTCAGGAATAAACGAAATAACCACCACCACTATGCTTGGTACTGGCCATGTTTACTATCGAATAAAAAGGCACTGCATTAATAATTTATATAAGTTGAATGCAACAAAATAAATCAAAGCAAATATATATATATATACACACACACACACACTCACGAAATAAGAGCATAAATAATGGCGAAAATTAAAAAAATCGGAAAATGACCGAATTGAACGTAAAAAGCAATGCATAAAATAAATACGGAAAATAAATGTGGTAATTTAAATTGCTGAAAATAAATACGAGAAATTAAATGCTACACTAAACGGGCCATAAATAATACGAATCATCCCCCGTTGCGGGTCACCATAAGGTTGATTCGAACAAGAATTAAATAAAAAGATATAAATAGATAAATATTATATAATATAATAATATAATAATATATCGTATAATATAAAAATATAATACATAACTATATGTTATAATATATATATATATATATATATATGATATAAGATAAATAATATATAATATATACATATAACATAACATATGATATACAAGTAATGTAGAGTAATATTTAAATTATATGATATAAGACGTCTATATATGTTAAGATATTAAGAAAAGGGGACTAGAATGTAAGAAATATAAAATAAGAGGGCGAAATTTAAAAAAAACAGAAACTCGAAAACGCCTAAATTCAAAAGGAAAATTAAAAAGGAGGACTGATATAGGTATTAACCCGTGGTTGACTATGAAAGCGAGAAGAAAATGGGAGGACCTGAGCGGCAATTAAACCATTTATAAAAATACGCGGATCCTTCCCTTGAGTCAGGGTCATCGCGCGGGTCATAGAGCAGCAAAACGTTGCGTTTTAAGGTGGCTATAAAAGCCAAAAACGAACACAAAAATCATTTTTTCACGAGTTTAAAAAAAATAAAAGAGTTCTCTGAAAAATTTTCCCTTCCCCTTTGTTTCTCAAAAACAGTCAACCTAGCCACCGTGCGCCGCCGCCTCGGCCACCGCTATTCGATGGTTGGCAGCCTTAAAAAACCTAAAAACCCTATTTTTTTTCTTTTGTGTCAACCAAAAAAGAGCCCCAGTTTTAAATAAAAAAAACCCTTTTTGAGATTTTAAAAAAGTCGAAACCAAAAATCCCTTTTTTATTTTGAAAATTTTTCCTAAAACACGAATTTTAAAAAATGCCTCTAAGGCTCCGTGTTGGAATTTCGAACGATCGGAGAGAAGACGAGAACGACGGTCGTCGATTCAACAGGTAAGAAACCCTAACCTTTTTCTTTCTTTCCTTTTTTATTTGTGAAATTCGAAATGAAAAAGAAGAAGAATACCTTTTCTTTTTGTCTCTTGATTTCTAAAAAATTCCGTCTAGGGTTTTACATCTTTCTTGATTTGATTTTATAGGCAAAATTACAAAAATAAAATAAATAAAATGAAATTTTAAAAAAAATAGATTGGATGCCATCTTTGAAATTCTATGTTGTTGTTTGCTGGTGTTGCAAGTTATTGTATGAGGAGGGGACCATTTTGGACGGATGTGGAGAGGGCAGCAAAGGATCATACATGCATGGCACGGCCGTGACCGTGGTGTGGCGTCCGACGTGAAGTCAACGCGGCAATCTAACCGAGGAGCTAAAAGGGCCGATCTGGGAGATGAGGAGGCAACAATCGAAGGGTTGGTGGCTGCTCACTTAGTTGGTTAGGGTTTTATCCTATTAGCGTTAAGTTTAGGGTATCTGGGTCAATCAGATTGGCAAATGGGTCTGGCATTTGGGTAATTTGGGTAGGCAGATGGGTGTTAGATACTGGGTTTGGATTTAATAATTAGGTTAAACTGGTGTAATGGGTAGTTGGTTTGGGCTTGGACATAATTTATAAAGTATTTGGGCTTGTAAATGGACATTTGATTAATTTAATTTGGGTTTGTGGATTTTTTTAAATTTAATCTGATATATTTTTTAGATTTTTAATTTATGGTATTCAAATAAAAGGTGAAGGTCGGACGAAAATAGGATATTACACAATTTAGCTACTGGAATTTGAGTGAAACAAGGGGTACCGATACGACCTAAGCCTGTACAGATACGCCCTTCAGAAATAGCTTGAGTTCGTCACTCAAGATACGAGGTACCGATACTGGTTCACCCTTTATCGGTACATAAGCCCAGAATTCAAATTCTAGAGCTCGTAAATTATCCCCAACACCCCCAAACCTTCATGGAAAAACCCCAAATCGAACCTAGAAGTTATAGAAGGTAGTTTAAATGGTTTCCTACCATTTTTACACCTTATTAAAAATTAATCCGAATTTCACCATTAACAAGGCTTTAAGCTACCAACCACCCAACTAGAAATCATAAACCACAAAATCAAGCAAAGAAATCATTTTATGATCTTCAAGAAGAGTAGGAGTCAGAGATATACTGACCTTAAGCAATAAACCCAAAATTAGCTATTACACCAGTCCCCCTTGGACTTCCCCTTTGTCTCAAGCTTGCAAAAGTCCTCTAACCACTTCCATTTGCATACAAACAAGAAATCCGAACCAAAGCTTAGTGTAGCATGAAGGAGGAAATTAACTACGAAAATACAACCTTTAGAACCAAATAATAACTCCATAAATCTTTCCAAGCTTGAATCTTTCAAAAACCCATTTTTGAAAAACTTACATTCTTACCTTAATATTATGCTTTTCTTGAAGCTCTTGATGGGAAGATTAACATACTTGAATCTTGGACACTGAGTGGAAGAATTGATTGGTAAAGTTTGGATTTTTAGCTGCTTGAAATTAAGGTTGAAAATTGATATGTGTGGGAGAAGAAAGATTAAGAGAGAAAAAGTGGTCTTACTCCCCCCTCTCACGTGTAAGATAAAGAAATAAAGGGGATATTAGCCCACTTTTCTCCTAAAGGTAAAACTGCTCCATAAAACCTGCTAGCTTTTCCTTTATTATATAAAATGGTGAACCCAAGCCCATAAAATCAATTTCTCATCCAAAAAGGCCCAAACTTACCCAAAGGGTCCAATTACTCCAACCAACACCAAGGTCCATAATCCGGGTCAACGCCCAACCGTTGACTCAAAAATTCGAGTCTTTACACGCTCGCCTCTTTAACGTCAGTTAACGGCTTAGTGACCATTTTGTAACAAAATCAAAGTTTAATGATGATTTTGTAACTTTTAAAAGTTGGGTGGCCAAAATCAATATTTACCATAGTTTTATGACCATTTATGAAATTTACCCTAATATTTAATAGGTATAATGCCAAAAAATACCCCTAACATTTGATTGGATAGTCATTTTGGCTCATATTCTTTTTCTTGAAGCACTCTAACACTAAACGTAGACATCTTAAAATGACTTGACATGATGACACGTTAGTAGAAAAAATAATTTTACATTTTATATAATTTTATAAAAAAAATGACTGATGTATCATTTTGTCAAGTCAACCTCTTTGTATATATGACACTGCTATGTCAGTGCGTACCGTCATGTAGGTTTGTCATGTCATTCCAAGTCATTTTATCGTTAGTTGATTAACAATTTCAAGCCATTTTGTCTAAAATGTAACGTTGAGAGTTAAAGTGCTTCAAAAAAAGAATATGGGCCAAAGTAACATCCAGTCAAACGTTAGGGACACTTTTTAGCATTATGCCTATTTAAATTAAGGTAAACTACATCAGATACCACTAAACTTTAAGTTTATTATTGATTATATGACCGAAAAATTGATATTATTATAGCATTAAACTTTAGTTTAGGCTTCAATTATACCATTGAACCATTAAAATCGAGGATGTGGACAGATCTTAACAGTCCATGAGGATGACATGGAGGGATTTTAACGCCTCAATGTTATAACTGAAGCCTAAAATAAAGTTTGATGTTAAAATAGAATCACTTTTAGTTTATTGATATAATCGATATGTGCCTAAAAGTTTGGTGATATTTGTCTATTTGATGTAGTTTATCCTTAAATTTATCGTACTAAAATATCTTATTTTTCTCTTATTTTCTTTTGGAAGAGTTTTTAAATATATTTAGTCTCAAATTTATATGCTCTAATTTAGAATTTAATCATATTGTCAACGACATTTTAAATTGACTAATTTAATTTAAATAAAATTATTCGAGTTTACTCAAGTCGAACTTCATATCACTTGTTTCATTTTTAAAAAAATTTAAATTAGAACCCATTAAATGGTTTCGGTGGTAAAAGATAATGTTATTCTTTTTTGATGATCTGGGTTTGAGCAACGTAGTTTGCAGGTAAGCGCACGTTTTATCCAAATTTAAAATCAGACTAAAATACTATTCTAAAATTAAATTTAAATTTTTAAAAATTAAATTAAAATGACAATAATATGTCACACCTAACTAAAACAATGCAGATGTTACCCTACACTAATAGGTTAAAATATTATGTTATCTGATTGTTAATGATTTAATACCTCAGAGGAAAAAAACATTTTAAAAAGTTAAGTGGCAGAATCAAAAGATTTTATAATTTAATGCCAAAGCGAGAAAGACCATAAAATTTCAATGACTGAAATAGTAGATCCTCCATAGATAAAGACATAGTCCGACGCATTACAGTAATTCATAAACACAAAGGTTAAGATTAATAATATGCATCGTTGAAAACAAGGTACATAAAAATACAGTAAAGAACTACAAAAAGCTCTCACTACAACGAGGAACTCGAACTAAAGGTGCTTTTTCTTATATGAAATGCAAGATTGCATTAAAAAATAAGCGCTCAAAAGTTATATCATAAGCTATAAGAAAAGATAGAAATACACAGCAAATTTACAGATGGAATCAATGTACTCGTGGGGATTGCCTGTTGTGAGATGGTAATGGAGATGCATTGGGTGTTAGAATCATAGGTGAGCGATGCTGTCGCATTGGGGATTTCCGAACAGGAAGTAGAACCGGGTGTTGTTCCGTTTGAGAGTGTTTCAAAGCAGTTTTGGGGGCTTCTAGTTGCTCCAGTGCTGCCAAAACTTCTGACATTGGAGGCCTGGGTTTAGCTTCACTGTTTATGCACTGTAAAGCAAGGGTAGAGGCGGTATAGGCGCCTTTCTGAGGGTACTGGCCGCCCAACCTAGTGTCCATGTTTCGAGAAATAGTTTTCTTTTGTCACCCAGATAGGGTTTTGCCCAGTCTACTAGACTCTGCTCCACACCGACTTTTGTTTTATCAACAGCTTGACGTCCAGACAATAGTTCTAGTAAAACAACTCCAAAGCTGTATACATCATTCTTAGCCGTCAACCGACCTGTTCAACAATGGATGCTTTGTACATGTAACTTCCGACAACATATTACATCCGAGTGCCTTCAGACAAACACGGAAGAGAACCCAGAAAATAGATTCTTTGTGCAAGTATCCTACATTTGGACAAAGGCATTGCATATAAAAGACAATGTACTGCCCTTTTATGACAACTATCTGGTTTTTCCCTTCTAACAAAGATGAAATATTGAAACCCGGGGGTGTAAGAAAGAATGAGGAAAGAAAGGAAGTTATGAGAACTTATCGCAGATGAATTTTCAAGCTCAACCCAACAAGTTTCCATGTCAGTGGTTTGAAGCTTTCTTTCTTAATGAACGAAGTAGGTACCTTCTAGGTTTAGTATACGACTCGTACCTGTAGCAACGTATTCAGGTGCTGCATAGCCTTGAGTACCCATAACCTGAGTCGATACATGAGTCCTATCACCAGTAGGCCCTGCCTTGGCCAGTCCAAAATCCGAAAGTTTTGAATTGAATTCCTGCATCCAATAGATTATTATGTCAGCATTATATAAAATTTTATAATATAAACAATTTAGACAACATTTAAAGGCATAAAATTATTATTATTCTTTATTCCGCATCCAGTAGAATGTTTGAAGCCTTAAAATCACGGTATATGACTTGGGATTTCAAATCATGAAGAAACGAGAGCCCTCCTGTATAACAAGACATGTCATCAAAAGTTATTAAAATACTTGGTGGTTCCAATATATACAGATGCTCTATTGTTCAGCTGTTTAAGACACAATAGTGCATAGTGAGCAGCCTTTTTTCAGGCTTGTGAACATTTCTAAATTCTATCCCTGTGGCTTTATCCGTTCAGAATATGCATGCTGTCAACGTGAAAACGAAACAGAATATTTCGAAAATTTGAGATTCTCCTTGAAACTAAAATATTAAAAAAGGAAAAATTTTGAATTCCCTTTTTAAGTTTTCATAGCAACCATTTGAGGGTTAGGGTTGTTTCCATTGAACAATGACATAATGCAACAGAATTGGATGCCGAAAGTCGATTCTCTGGAAAAAAAAATCATAGAATGTGATACTTCTAAAAAGATGATTCTCTAAGCTTCCTTTAGGCATGAACTCGTAGACCAGAAGACGGTTCTCACCCTCTGAACAATATCCAATCAACTTGACTAGATTTGGGTGATGAAGTTGGCCGAGATAATCAACTTCAGTCTGAAACCAACAAGGTATCAGTAAATAGGGCACGAGAACAAAAACCGGGAGAGTAAAAGCAGAAGGAATTAAAATTTAAAAATGATAAAGATGAAACATACCAGCCACTCTTTGTGGCCTTGAAAACCTTCAGGTTTAAGCTTCTTGACAGCAATAACCATTCCTGAGCCAGGTCTAGCAGCAGCTAATGTGTGTTCATCAATCCATCCTTTAAAGACGTATCCAAAGCCGCCTTCACCAAGAAGACTGTCGGGACGAAAGTTTTTGGTGGCATTCTTCAACTCATTGAACGAGAAAGGTTTCAAATTGGGGGATGCCAATATTTCTCCTTCGGTCCTTGGCGTTGGAAGACATCCGTTACTACTACTTGTATCACTGAAAGATGGGATGGTCAAGCTCGAACGAGTGGTTTTGCTAGAAATTCTTGAGCCTCCTGATGCTGAAAATGAAAAGTAAGTTCTTAAGGACGAGTTATAATATAGATAACATAACACAGTTTCAAATGCAAGAGAAATTCAAACTTAAACTTATCTAACATCTACGGTCTACCACGGGATCATTATGCATCACGAAACCACCCAACTCAGTGGCTATTTTTATGAGAATACACATTATTGTATTTCCATATAAACCTTTCCCTTAACTCTTTAAAGCAAACTTCTTTAAAATCTAACAACAAATGATAAAACACCTCAGGGCTTAGATATAGTGACGGTGAAGTCACAATTGACTTATCAGCAGCACGCCGGATTTTATGCTTCCAGGGTGCCACCGCACCCCAATGCCCCTTGGTCTATCCCTGCTTATCAATCGAATAAATCTCTCATTTTGCATTTCCAAGCAAACACCAATTGTTCCTATGTCTACCACTTTGCAGTTCCTTCAAAAACACAAATCCGTACATCCTTTGTTTCCCTCAAGAACACTGCATATTCATGTATATGAACACACCAAATATTATTCCGAACACAACCCCTCACACTGAAAACTCACGAAATAGGAGAAATCTCAAGAACTACACTTTGAACCAGAGCTGAAAACCACGGCTATCAAATCAGAAAGTATTAAGATGAATGTAATTATTAGGTACAAGCTTTCAAAGGCTAAAAAAAGTCAAATTCAACACAAAAGTTCAAACCTTTAAGCTAAAAGACTTGAGAAAAACAATAATTCACCAAGAGAAGAAATACCCATCAATAGAAAGAAATGATTACCAGAAGTTGCTTGGGGGCTTTGGCTAGAATCGATTCTAGTTGAAGAAAACAAGCAGTTGCCCATCAGAGAGAAACGAACACTTGAAAAGAAAAGAAATACTTTTTTCTTCTTCTTTCTTCTCTTTTATAAGAGCTAAAAGTTTCACAATTCAACGAGCAGAGGTAATTTCTGGGATCCTTAAAAGAAGGAAGGAAACTAGAAAACGGCTCTATTCGGATTGGCAATTTGTTTTTTGTATATGGACCTTCTGGGTTGGTTTGATCGGTCAAGCTACAAACTTAGCAGAAACTAAGGACAAAATAGAAAAACAGATAAGAAAAAACAGAGGAGAAGGAAAGCTCAGAGAAGAAACTAAAGTTTGGGTCTTTTTTCTTTCTTGTCTATGGAAATGGGCGAGGTTTGGATGAGACAAAACAAAAGAAACGAGACACGACAAATGCGTGGTAAGTGTCGAGAAGGGTAAAACTTGGCGTTTGCCATGGCGTATTGTCACGAACTTAATTTCTTCAAACTATCCGTGCGGCGTTAGCACTCCTGAACTATGCTAACAAGTTTTACTTCACACAAACACAATAACTAAAGAAAGGAAAACTAGAGAAGGCAAGAAAGATTTTAAAGAAAAAGAGAAAAAAAACTTATATTAAAGCTTTAAGAGAACTTACAAGGCTTTGAGAATGTTTGAGTTCTTGGATGGTTTACAAATGAAGGGGGTTGTCCTATTTATAGGCATCACCTCCTTGATGGATGATTCTAGATGATCCTAGTGGTTAATAGATATTTACATGTGGTAGAGAACTCTAGAGAATTCTACAAGACTCTACATATGTCCCTAAATATCTAAAAGGTTCTAGAGAATTTCGGAGATATCCAGAGTAGTTCCGAGCATTCTGTAATTGATACATGTATGGGGGGCTAAAATGATGCATTGTAGCCAAAGAGTTGAAGCTGTTCTATAAGTCTGGAATTTTAGCCGACTTGCATCGAATTTTCGGATGGGATCCGGGCACTTCTGAGTCTACATGTCTTATTCAAACATATTTCTGTCTCTTAGCTTTCCAACGCATCTTGAAACGCATCAATCTGACATCGGGATCTCAAGTTATGCCCATTTTAGTGAAGACTGTAGGAGCAGAAATCTCTATACGATTTTATCACGGAAAATATTATTTATTACGAATTTTCAATAATTTTATTGATTATTTGTACTTAAATTTAATCTAGGATTCTTTATGAAGATATTTAGATGATTTAGGATTAGATTTGTTATTTATTTATTAGTTTTTAGGTTAGATAAAATATGTTTATTTATTTTATTATTATCTTCACTTTTCCTAATTTAAGTTGAACTCTTCATTTGTAGCCTATTTAAAGGCATATTTGCTTCACTAATAAGAACAACATCATGAATTTATGAGTTGCAAAAACCTTTGGCCATGGGCCATTTTATTTTAAGGTAGATAGATTTGCCTTGTTATTTTTCGTATCAGAAGTCTTCTTCAACGTAAGTTCGTCAAGTTCTTGTAATAGAGATCATCTTCACACTCTTGCTTGCCTAGGTAATTGCATCTAGAAGGGTGGGTTAGAGCCGCTTGAGGTTGCTTGCTTAGGTAATCGCGTCTAAGAGGGTGCCGAGGACAAAATATCCTACAACATCTATCTCGTCATCATCCATTCATCGGAGAGATTCGTGCCGTTTGTAGGTGTTTGCCTATTCAATTGCGATTAGGAGGATGCCAAGGACAAATCTATCCAACACCGCCACCATCAAATTCATCATATATCGTTTTCTACATCAAGATCATGCTTTATTATTAGTTTGCTGAACGTGGAGTTTGGGGTTTTCTCGGATCATGTTAGTGAGTTTGCTAGATTAGCTTCCGTATCAGTAATCTTCCAGGGTCTTCTAAGGCCTTCTAGACGAGTCTAGAATTGGGTAGAACCTCTCGGAACCTCCTAGAACGTTGGGGCAAGCTTTTGAGATGGATGTAGGCCACTCTAGGCCATTCTAGAAGCTTCCTTGGTGCATGCTTGCTTCAAAAACGCCCAAGGAAGTTGAGATTGCCTCGGTTAAAGTTGGTGGGTCGTGACATTCTCCCCCACCTAAGCTCGCGATGCCCTCATTGCGCCTTCATTAAACTGTTGGAGTTGGTCCTTGAATTGCCAAAGCGCTTCTTCAGACTCCCAACTCGTTTCTGTGATGGGCAAACTCTTCCACTTGATGAAGTATTCCTTATAACTTGGCACGCTCCTTCTTTGGATTATTTGATCAACTAGCACTTCTTCCACCTCTTTGTCGAAGGAAGTGACTACGGCTATGGACGCTCTTTTGGAGACCCCTCGAGATGGTTCATCCACGTCTTCATGATAAGGCTTCAACAAACTCACATGGACGACGGGATAAATCTTTAATCTCGGTGGAAGTTGGAGTAAGACACTTTGCCCACTCGCTTGATAATTAGAAAAGGTCATTCGTACTTGTGTACTAGGCCCTTGTGTACTTTCCGAAAAGCCTTAAATTGTTGGGGCAAGAGTTTTAATAAGACAAGATCGCCTCCCTTAAACTCTAACTGCCTTTGTTTCTTGTCTGCCCACTTCTTCATTCTTTTGGCGGCCTTGTGTAGTGCTGCTCGAGCTAACTCATTTTGCTCATTCCACGACTTAGCAAACTTGTAGGCTGCCAGACTTTTCCCTTCATAGCGTGTGGCAAGGGAGAGCGGAATGGTCGGTTGTTGTCCCAAGACGATCTTGAAGGGACTTCGGTTTGTGGCCTCGCTTTGTTGCAAGTTGTAGGAAAATTGTGCTACGTCCAAAAGCTTGGCCCAATCCCGTTGGTTAGCACTCACATAGTGCCTCAAGTAAAGATCCAAGAGTGCATTGACACGCTCCGTTTGCCCATCGCTTTGAGGGTGAAAACTTGTTGAAAAGTTTAGGTCTGACCCGAGCATCTTGAATAACTCGTTCCAGAACCTTCCAATGAAGCGTGGGTCACGATCACTGATGATGCTGGTAGGGATACCCCATAATTTGACTACATTGCGGAGAAATAGCCTTGCTGCTTCCTCTGCGGTGCAGTCGGTTGGTGCGGCAATAAAGATAACATACTTGCTAAATCGGTCTACCACGACTATGATGCTCCCGAACCCTTCAGATTTTGGTAGGCAAGTGATGAAGTCCATGGGGATGCTTTCCCAAGGCTTCTCCGGTATTGGAAACGGATCTAAGAGTCCACTTGGTTGATGTTGGACTACCTTGTCTTGTTGGCATATAAGACATGTCCGCGCATATTCTTCTACCGCATTATTGCATTCGAGGCTAATAATAAGTGGACTTCAAAAGTGTGAGGGTTCGTCGCATACCTGGGTGGCCCGCCCACAAGGAGTCATGACACTCCTTGATTAACTATTTTCGTAAGTTGCCCCAATTTGGTACATAAAGACGGTTGCTCTTGGTGTAAAGTAGGCCATCGATTATCCAAAACCTTTGTGTCTTGCCCTCATTTACCAAAGAGATGATACTTCGGGAAAGTGGCTCTTGTTGTAAGCCTTCTTTGATCCTCTCGAGTAATGGGCTAGTAACTTGGCTAAGGTGTGCAAGCTCCGCCTTTCGACTTAATGCATCGGTGACCACGTTTGCTTTTTCGGGTTTATATTGCATGACATAGTCAAATTCGGCTAAGAAATCTTGCCACCGAGCTTGCTTGGGACTTAACTTCTTTTGGGTCTGAAAATAACTTATGGCAAAGTTGCCGGTCAGGATCAAAAACTTAGACCCAATGAGGTAGTGTCACCACACTCTAAGGCAACGGATGATGGCACTCATCTCCTTTTCTTGAACAGTGTAGCGTCTTTCGGTATCGTTGAGCTTCCGACTTTCATAAGCAATCAGATGCCCATCTTGCATCAGGACTCCTCCAATGGAAAAGTCTGAAGCATCGGTGTATACTTCATAGAGCTTGTTGTGGTTGGGTAGGCTAAGTACGGGCTCTTCGTTGATGGCCCTTTTTAAATTTTCAAAAGCCTCTTGACACTTTGGTGTCCATGCCCACAACTTGTTTTTCTTTAAGAGCTTAGTTAGCGGTGTAGCTCTCGCCGAATAGCCTTTGATGAAGCAACGGTAATAATTCACCAACCCTAAGAAATATCTTAGTTCATGTACCTTGGTGGGCGGCTCCCATTCTTGGATGGCACGCACCATACCATCCTCCATCATAAGTTTTCCATTCCGGTCTTGTGTCCTAAGAACATTACCTCGGGCTTAGAGAAGAAACACTTTTCTTTCTTGATGTATAGCTGGTTCTCTCGTAGAACCTTGAACACTTCCCTTAGATGCTCGACATGCTCTTCTAAGGTATTGTTATACACCACGATGTCGTCAAGGTAGACAAACACAAAGCAATCGAGATAGGGATAGAATAACTTGTTTATCAATGTGCAAAATGTGGCTAGGGCATTAGTCAGTCCAAAGGGCATGACTAGGAATTCATAAGAACCGTACCTTGTGACGCATGTTGTCTTGGGCTTATCACCTTCTGCAATGTGCACTTGGTAGTACCCGAACGAAGATTTAGTTTTGAAAAGTAGCGTGCATGACCGAGCTGATCGAATAGATCCAAAATCAAGGGAATCATATACTTGTTCTTAATAGTGATCTTGTTAAGTGCTCGGTAGTCGATACACATTCGCAAGGAGTCGTCCTTCTTTTAAAATAGGACTGGAGCCCCAAAAGGTGCTTTAGAAGGTCGGATGAACCCTGCATCAAGTAGCTCCTTGAGTTGCTTCTTAAATTCTGTCAACTCAGGCGGTGTCATCCGATAGGCACTCATGGCTGGTGGCTTCGTGCATGGTTCTAGCTCAATTTCATGGTCCACTTCCCTCCTTGGTGGTAGCCTTCTTGGTAACTCTGGAGGTGCAACATCCTTGAATTCTTCAATCACTCGGGCTACCTCTTTTTGTAGATCATTGTTTGGCTTTAACTCCTCGTCATCGTATTCGTTAAGGATAGCCAAGTAGCTTTCCTCATTCCTCTTTATGCCCTTCTTGAACTGAAGTGCGGAAAGCATTTTAGTCTCATGCTTGGTGGCCCTGGCCATTGGTACCACGCAAGCCTGGTTGCCATCTATTATGCACATACTATTGGCAAACGGTATTGGAATGGCTTTGACTCGATTTAAGAATTCGAGTCCTAGGACGAGTTTAAAGTCGTCTATTGGCACTATTAAGAGATCTATGTCTCCAGACCATGTCCCGATACTGGTCTTGACCCCTGAGCTATGCCATGGATGGATTTTGCGGTAGAGTTAACTGCCTTGATCGATCCTCCACCCCTTGTTGCTCTAAGACCTAGTCTCTTTGCTTCATCAAGAGAGACAAAGTTGTGAGACGCACCTGTGTCAAGCATGGCTCTTGATGCTTTCCCGTTAATGGTAACGTTTACGTATAACAACCTTTTGGCTTCGGTCTTTGGGGCAGATTGGATAACATTGAGCAACTGCATGGACCCCATGTGTGCACCATCTTTGTCTCTATCGCATCACTATCTTCTTGATGCTTCGCTAGGAGCGAATTAAAGGCTTCGCGTTGTGGGCAGTCTCGGACTCAATGATTGCTGTCACAAATGAAACAATTGTTGGACGGTGGTCTCCTTATGTCTCGAGACTCTTTGGATTTACCTTTATCCTTGCCCTTCCATGAGGACGATTCTTTGTGCTTAGATGTGTTATCCTCTTGGTGGCCCTCCTTGCGTTGGTTTTATCTCCCCCACCTTTGGCTTGACCGCTCTTCTTATCTTTCGGCTTTGGGGTGGACTCCTTGTTTCTAGTGTAGTCGATGAGACTTTCGGCTACAGCTATGGCATCAGCAAGGTTTTGTACCCTACGACGCCTTAGTTCGGCCTTGGCTCATTATTGGAGTCCATCCATAAAATTAAAGAGTGAGTCATTCTCGGAGAGATCGGGGATCTCAAGCACCAAGCTAGTGAATTCTTTCACATAATCACGAATGTTCCCGATTGTTTAAGTCTTCACAAGGAGCTCTTGCTTCGTCCTCGGCATTCTCCGGATAAAATTACCGTTTAAGCTCATTTTTAAAGTCATCAAAGGTAGAGACAGTGCACGTACCTTTCTCGATGTCACTGCGCCTTCTCCTCCACCATAGCATGGCGATATCAGTAAGATATAGAGCCGCAGTTTGAATCTTGGAGGCCTCCTCCATAATGCCGACCGCTGCAAGGTATTGCTCTAGGCCATACAAGAAGTTGTCTACTTTTACGTTGCGTGACCCAGTAAAGGTCTTTTGGCTTTGGCACCTTGACCCTTCTAGTCTCGACCGTGGTTCTTGGCCCTGCTGCCAAGGCGTGTTTACATAAGGTAACGTCGCCTTGTAATGCCTCAAGTTGGGCATGAGTGTTGTCAATCTCGCGTTGGAAGGAATCGCGCATCTTTGAGAGCTCTCCCATGAGCAGGTCATGGATTTCTCACATCTCTGCTCGCATGGTCTTCTCTAGCTTGACCATCATGGCCTTCAATGCCGTGTGGATCTCGGTATCTTCTACCTCAAAGCCTTCTACCCGCTGCTGAAGGTCATCCACTTGGGCACCTATGCCCCCCCACGCCTTCCTCCACGTGGGTTACACGAGACTTCAAGCTAGAGATTAAATCCTTAGACTTAGCTCGTGGCCTTGTCGTAGCAGTATTGACCGTTTCCTCTCGCCTCGTTCTTGCGTCATTTCCGTCTCCGACAAGCTAACAACTTGATTCTTGCCAGTTTTTGCCATATCTCGAGCGTCAAATGTAGCTCTGATACCAACTGTCACGGACTTAACTTCTCCAAACTATCGGTGCAGCGTTAGCACTCTCGAACTATGCTAACAAACCTTACTTCACACAAACGCAATGGCTAGAGAAAGGAAAACTAGAGAAGACAATAAAAATTTTAAAGGGAAAGAGAAAAGAACTTGTATTAAAGCTTTAAGAGAACTTACAAGGCTTTGAGAATGCTTGAGTTCTTGGATTGTTTACAAATAAAGGGGGTGGTCCTATTTATAGGCATCACCTCCTTGATGGATGATTCTAGATGATCCTAGTGGTTATTAGATATTTACATGTGGTAGAGAACTCTAGAGAATTCTACAAGACTCTACATATGTCCCTAAATATCTAAAAGGTTCTAGAGAATTTCAGAGATATCCAGAGTAGTTCCGAGCATTCTGTAATCTTTTAGGGTCTTCTTAAGGCCTTCTAGACGAGTCTAGAATTGGGTAGAACCTCCCGGAACCTCCTAGAACGTTGGGGCAAGCTTTTGAGATGGATATAGGCCATTTTAGAAGCTTCCTTGGTGCATGCTTGCTTCAAAAACGCCCAAGGAAGTTGAGATTGCCTCGGTTAAAGTTGGTGGGTCGTGACAGTATGTACACATCAACTCATTTAGCTTGGTTTGGGTGGCAAACATGAACTCTCTCTCTCTTCTTCGATGCCCTTTTATAACATTCAATGCTTTTTCTTATCGAACTCAACACATTTAGGGTTTAAAAATAAAAAGATTTTACCATTGTCTTATTTTTATGGTTTAAATATTTAATTTAAAGTTTAATATTTAGGAGTTTAAGTTTAGATATTTAAAATTTAAAGTTTGTAGTTAGAATTTAGGAGTTAAGGTTAAAATTTAAAGTTCAAAGGTTAGGGTATTATGGTTAGGGGTTTATGTTTTAACCTATAAATCTTAAATTCTAACCACGATCGTTAATAATAACCCTAAAACTAAAATACTTGTAAAAAAGTCTTATTTCTATAGCTAGTGCATGGTATGATTATACTTTATCATGTTATCTCATGTCAGTATTTAATATTATTGACAACATATTTTTAGAAATTCAATGACTTTTTTACACATTTTATTGTAAATTAAAAATATATATTTAAATAAATTTATATTTTTTGTAACCCCTAGACCCGCCTATGTATTACACCTAGTTCTAGGAGGTCACATTAGGGTCACAAGAGCAACCCACAATACAAACTCAAATAAAATTCTTTTCTTTATATATATATATATATATCTGTAAAACAAAATTCTGTTTAAAATACCATTTCAAAAAAATCATTTAAGCATATAACAGTAGTTCAGAAAGTATTTTACAGACACTAACATCAAACAATACACGACATACATGCCCACTAAATGTACCAATACCTTACTCCAAAAGCAGCGCCGAGAGAACTTCAAATATGATACCGGTCACCATACCATAAAAACTTTCTTCTAATCCGCGATGGTAAAAACAACGTAAGCTTAAAAAAAACTCAGTAATATAGAACTACCACGAGATGCTATAAGCAACATGCAGGTATAAGGTAAAGAATAGATCGAACACAAAGATCACGGCATCAACAAGTTCCCATTACAGTATAGAATCTTATTTCAACCATACTTAGAGGCAGTAGTTGTTCAATATTTGAACTTTTGAATATCAGTCGGGCATTCTACAATCCAAAAGAATAAAAAATAAGATACATTGACAGAAATTGAGCCAGAGAATTTGGTGTGTCCCAACAATCGTAGATCGAAAAAGATAGACAGAGTTTCAGACAACTGTAGAATTTTGACAGAGGCGAAAGAAGAGGCAGAAAATTTTAGTATAAGCCTAACTACCCTCCAACTAAACTCCAGTATGCAGTTCCCATAACTGCATATATACAAGCATTAACCCAGGCCCAATGGGCGTAGGTACCGACCTAAGGGGTAACCTTAGGTACCAGGTAGAATTACCCTAGCCGAAGCATAGGAACCAAATACGGGCGAAATTACCCTAACCGAAGCTAGGAACCCGATACGGGCATAATTACCCTAGCCGAAGCTAAGAACCTAATACATGTGGAATTACCAGTCTGATCAGAGTTGAACCTACAGTCTTCAATCAATATCTCAGTACCTAGTAAAACAATTTTGAACGGTAATAGTTATATCAATAATCAGTAATAGTATGTTAGGAATCAGGATACGGGCAGATGTTTAATTAGTAGAACCAGAGTATCATGACCCATGAATCGAGTATACTTGTATCAAATATCAGGAACCAGTGATTGTGTTTTACTTCAAATAGAAGGATCACTTAGGATCAAAAATGGATAAACTGGTTTCCAATCAAGGAGATTATTCTCATAAACATGGGACACACTAGATGGTCCAATTTATCACTTATAGTTCTTTGACAATTACCGAAGGAGACACTGAACTAGAATCTATTCTAGGCTGATTTCAGAGTCAAGAATCATATTCGAAATAATTTGATAATTATCATCTTCATTCAGGTATTCAGGAATTATACCTCAGATCATTTAGAATTTCCAGTATATCATGATTATGCAAGAATTCGGATATATCAGGATAGATTTTGAAAATTCGGGTAGTTCAGGATCAATCAAGATTCTGGATATATCATGAGAGTCCCAGTCAATTTGGCTCATAAGAGCATTTTGATCTTTTTAACTTCCAGAGGCAGTCCAATAATTCGACCCCAATAGGATTAAGTCGGTAATTTGTTGTATTAGTGATTGTTGATGGCTTGCCAAGCTTCCATGTTTATTCCACTAAACATGTCTCATCAAAGAGTTACTTTCCAAGCATTTAAATTGGTACACCTTACAAGTGTTCAATATTTACTTCTTCTAACCTGCGAAAGCAACGCCGAGAGAACTCCAAACATGATATCGGACACCATACCATGAAAACTTTCTTCTAACCTACAGTGGTAAAAACAACATGAGCTTGAAAAAGCTCAGTAATACAAAACAACCAAGAGATTCTATAAGCAATATGCAGGTATAAGGTAAAGCATAGATCGAGCATAAAAATCATGGCATCAACAGTTTCCCATTACGGTATAGAAGCTCATATCCACCATGCTTAGAGGCAGTAGTTGTTCAATATTTAAACTTTTGAATATCAATCGGGCATTCTACAATCTAAAAGAATCAGAACTGAGAGATATTTATAGAAATTGAGCAAGGGAGTTTGGTTTGTCCCAACAATCGCAAATCGAGAAAGATAGACAAATTTTTATACAACTGTAGAATATTGACATAGGCAAATGAGAAGGCAAGAAAATTTAGTATAAGCTTAACCACCCTCTAATCGAACTCCAATATGCAGTTCCCCAAACATAAAATAAGGGTTTTAAAAAATGTTAACTTTTTAGGTCAAAGTCAACACTAACGTTATCATGACATCATCAGTCAAAGTCAACAGCTAGAATCAACTGAGTTGACTCAAATTGAGTTGACCCGATCTGAGTTAACTGAGTTGATCCGGACTGAGTTAACTCAGACTGAGTTGGTCAACGAGTCAATCAAACAGGTCGAGTCCAACGGGTCACATGTCAGGTCAAGTTTGGGTTAGACGAGTCAGATCAGATATTGATTTGACGGGCTAGGTCAAATAGGAGTTAACGGGCATAACTACTTGGCCTTAATAGGCCAACCCAAGTCTTGGTTAATTAACCAAGCCCGGCCTGCCAGGACTGGTTTAGGTTGGTTGGAGAAAAATATTGGACCGGTTCAAGGTCTGGTTTGGTCCACTTACCCCAAAATTACACTTTCATCGGCGGCTCACTGGAGACGTCACCGACGACCTCAAAAACGTATTTTTGCCTAAAAATTGTTAGCTCATCAGACTCAAAACCACTAAACAACCCAGAAAATATTCAAACAATGTCGGAAACGGATCGAAAATTACCCAAACTTACCAGAAACGCGAAAGAATGGCCGAATGTGGCATTGCTCTGACGAGCCCCCTACCAGTGTCGGACGGATGATCGGCCGGTAAGGTTTTGTTCGGCTCGATGTCGGGAGCTCAATGATGGCAGCGACGTGACAAACGGGCGATAGAAATGGCCAAAAAATAATAAAAACATAGGGGTAACTTATGGGTTTCTTGTCGAATCTCGAACGGCTCTCCCTGACGAAGGGCAAGGACGATGGGCGAGTGTTGGCCAAGGACAAGACCACGAGAGGATTGCGGTCACATCGATGGTGGCAGTGACAGCCACACACCGGCGGTGAGGAAGATCCAAGCCAGGAACGATGGGGGAGATGAAGAGCGTTCTGGAATTTCTAAATTTGGCTTTCACTCTTTTTTTTCAGATTCAAATGTGCTTTAATTGCACAGTAAAACGGGTGGTTGGATATCAGATTGATATTTTATTATTTTATTATTTAGATATCAAAAAACATCATTTAAAAACAACAAATGTCTAGTCTTTAATCAAGACTACACATAGTTTAGATGGTTAATTCATCAACCCAAGTTTCAAGGGTTGCGGGTTCGAAACCCTTTGGCATGCATCTCCATTATTCCCCTTTCACATTTTTAATATATGATAAAATGTAAATTAATATATATATTTAAATAAATTAAAGTTATTATTATTATAATATATCAAGTCAATTTTAAATTGTGATACAAATATAAAAATTATTTTTTATTAAAATAAATAAATTTATAATAATTGTTCTTATTCCATGAGAATATATAAACTTTAAATTAATTTTATCCGAAAAATTAGACATGATGAGATAAAAAAATAGCTCACAAATAATTTAGAGTTAATTGTGCCATATATCATCAAACTTGAACCTCGTTCTACATTAGTCCCTAAACTTTTGAATATTTCAAATTTATCCCCGAACTATGACTCTCATTCTAAATTGGTCTTCAAACTTATGACCATTTCTACTTCATCTCCAAACTATGTCCTCGGTCTAAATTGGTCCTTCAAACTTTTAAATGTTTCAATTTCATCCCAAATTATTGTTTATGCCACATCATATTATTAAATAATACACATCAATGTTTACATGGAAATCAACAATGTTTATAATTATTTTATTAACATGGACATTATTAGCATATATTGATAATTTGGGGATAAAATTAGAATGTTCAAAAGTTTAAGGACCAATTTAGAATAAGAGTCATATTTTGAGGATAAAATTGAAACATTTAAAAGTGTGAGAATCAATTTAAAATGAGAGTCATAATTTGGGAACCAATTTATAAACTATAAAATAAATAAATCATAAGATAACAAATAGAAGCTAAAACTATAATTTTAGCTTTAAAATTAATTTTTATATTTTTATATTTGGATTGAAAAATATTTTCCAAACACATAATTTCGGTACGAGTGTGGTTTTGGTTCGCAAGGTATGCGTACCGGTACGGAGTTTTGGTACGTAAGGAGTGCGTATTGATACGGGGCTGCGATTAAATCTTTTGAACCTAAAGTGGGTATCGATACTCGAAGAAGAGTATCGATACCTAGAGGGGCATATTGATACCCAAGGAATTAGACTTTGAGCTCGGGGGTTCTATAATTCGAGGTAAAGGGGTCGAGGGGTCTCCTAAGGTATAAAATGAATTTTGAAACTGAGAAACTAGTTTTAAACCCCGTAAGTGGAATAAATGGCTAATAACTAGGTAATTATTGAGGGAATTGCTTGTGATAGTAACCCATAGAGATCCTTGGTGGATCGAATGATGATGCATGGTAATTAGGGCCATTGCTGTGTGGTGAAGGGGCGTCTATATAGTTGGTTCGCCTTGAATAATAAGATAAACTAATGAAAGCGGCTAATGTGCGCCTTCATAACATATTAATAAATATATAAGTTTAATGGGGTGGCATAATAATTGATAAAAACCATAAGGTGATGGTATATGTGTTAGAGTTGTGTGCAGTATGACATTTATGTCAATGTTGTGTACTGTGTGGTAACTAGGGTCATTGTTGTGTGCGGATGGGATGCCTAAGTAGTTGAGTCAATCTTTGTGTGGTGCGATCTAGATACCCAGTATTATATGTTGCAACACCTTAAAGACTTCTAAATGGAGGATCCTAATGCTATATAGATGCGGGCCTCATTTGAAGATGCTTGATGGAAGATTTTGAGCATGGATGGAGAATCCCGATGCTATGTGGATGCGGGCCTTATCCCTAGAAGTGTAGGATCCCGATGCTATGTGGTCGCGAGCCTTACTCGAGTGTAGGATCCTGATATTGTGTGGACGCAGGCCTCACTCAATATTGTTGGTATTATCTGCGTGATGTTGTGTGCATGCGTGCCTTGCCCGAGAGTGTACAATCCCGATGTTGTGTGGACACGGGCATCACTCTAGGTTTTGGCATGACTTTGTGTGCTTGTGCTCGGATGATTTGGTGAGATCCCGAGTATGATTGGACCTTGTGGGTCATGTTTGATGATTGCTATGATGAGAGATGTGTTTAGGCGACTAGTGGTAGCGTCATCGTTATCTTGCCATGATATCATTTCATGTTGCATCACTTTATTTATAATTTGCATGAAGCATGGTTGAGTGGTAGTGTATCCACTAAGCTTTGTTAACTCAGCGTTCGAAATCGTTGTTTTCGTTCGCAGGTAAGTATGTTTGACACGTTGCTTGGAAAATCACCATCAGTGAAGGATTTCAGCTCCTCGTCTCTCCAGAGTACAATATTTAGGTCTTTGGGCTCTGTATTCGTAGGAATCTATTGTATGTTGTAACTTGGATTTGGATTTTAAAATGATCGAGTCAAATGCTTTTATAATGTATTTTTTAAAAGGAGCTCCATTGCATATGTTTCAAGTATTAATTATGCCATTGTTTTGGATCGAAATCAAATGGGTTTTGGAAATTATTCATGGATTAGGCTAAAGTATGTCAAAATTTTATGGTTGGGTTTTAGGATTGAGGCCCAAATGTGACATCCAGGTCGAGGCTGTTATAATTAAATTTATTAGTTTGGAGGCTTAATTGGGTAAAAAAAATTAGGGGCTTAACTGATTTTTTTTCAAAAGTTCAGGGGCTTAAAGCACCCTTAAGCCTTAATTTTATTATGATTTAAGTTATCACCACATATGAACTCATTACTTAGTCTATTAGTTTGACTAGGAGTAAGTAAAATTGTATTCAACTCGAAAAATTGTTTTTTATTTATTTTGAGTTTATTCTATTAGTGGGATGGTTTTCTATTTTGAGTCAAGTTTGAATTTAATCCATTCGAAAAATTGAATTATCTTATTTTGTATGTTGGTCATTTGTTTCCTTGTTTTGTTAATCAATCCTTCATTTTAAATCCATTTTTACCAAATTTGAACCACATGCCCCTCGACCACTGTAAAATACCTACAATTCTCTTTTTGGCAACAAATGTTCTCTTTTTATAATTTAATCCTTCAACTTTTCATTTTAATCAATTTGATCTTTTGACTACAAGTCTTTGCAAAATTATTTTTTCCCATTAATTTAGTTTGACAGTCAATGAAAAGACTGTATGATCCTTTTCCATTAATTTAGTTTGACAGTCGATGAAAAGACTGTATGATCCTTTTCCAAACACCTCATTTTTTTCTAAATCAAACTGAAACAACAAACAAAACTTCCAAAAAGTTACTCAAGTAAAGCTAGGAATGTTGTAAGTTAAAGGTCGAATTATGGTTATCGTCACTTTACTATTTGCAACTTGAGACTATTATTAATATCACAATATTCGTATTTTATATTAAGACGTGATCTTCATAGTAGTAGGAGAACTAAATCATATTTGCATAGAAATTCGAATTACTTGACCTAATTTTTTAAAAATAAAATTTAAATAATAAAATAAAAATCGTCAACTTTACTAATTCAAAATTTTAACTCAACTTGGTAGAATAGTCACAGTTAGATTTAAGTTCACCCCACACAAGCATACTCATATTCAAGTCATTGCAATAGTAGTGCAACTTTTGAAGATTTGTAAATTAAGTTCAATTGTACCAATTTTTTTTAATAAATGTTGTTGTATTATTTACCCAAAAGAAGTAACAAGCTTGTATAATGAACAAAACATCCTATAAGGGGTTACACAAAATCCCCCACCCGCCCTGCCCCACCCCGATCCTTGAAAATTATAAAAAAAAACTCGATCGAATCGAGTCGGAATTAGATAATTTTGCCATCACTAACATTCTCCTTATCACTCCTATCTATAAACTTTTGTTGAGCCATAGCTATAACAATTTCCTCTATGCTATCCAAAACATCAGCGACAATTCTAAATATATGACAAAATTGTCTATTATTTCGTTCAATCCAAATATCATATGTAAACACTTTAAGTAAGTCGAAGAATAAAAATAATAAGAGACTTACCGTTAAAGTAAGAGACAACCCAATACAATTCTTCCTCCTGGTACATTACATTCCTATAGATTCTACTTAAATTTATTTTAATTTAAGTTGAGATACATTTTTATTATGGTATCCTCCTCTTATAAGTTGTAATTATTATATCCCACTTGAAATTATATATTATATATTTATTATTAATTCAAATAAATGTTCAGAATTATTAATTACCTTTTGACTTCTTTTTCTTATTTATTAGTATGTTAGCACCAAATTAATTCTACAATGTATCTGACCAACAAAAAATTTCTACCATGTAGACTTTTTTAATACTAATAAAAATATTTACTTGTCAGATTTCATCATTGTTTGACGAAATTGAAATTTGTATGTAATTATAAATTCTATTTTTTTACATACATGGCATTATTGTTTTAATATTTCCTTTTGGATTATAATTGGAAATATACCCCCTTTGAACAACATTTGAAAAAATACCCCCTTTCAGTCCACGTAATAAAAATTCGTGTTATATAAAACGCGTTTTGAAAACTCGCGCTTAGACAGACGCGAGTTTCAGTCTTATGTGGTGCCACTTATCCATTGGCCTATTATTTTAAACAGTTAAAAGAACTCTCGTTTAGCAGGACGTGAGTTTTGCGAGAAGTTGAGACGATACGACGCGAATTTATCGCTTTATCCGGATAGAACTCGCGGTTGGTGGGGCGCGAGTTCTATGTATTCCTTTTGTTAAAAAAGGCGATAGACATGTTCTCAGTGAATTTACACGGTGTTTTGGGATAATTTTTTGTATTTTTGAACTTCGACGTCGTATTAGTGAAACATTTCTTGAAAATGGAGTAAAAATCATCCGATATAAAGCATCCGAACTAGTGTAAAAATCGCGTTAAAACGCTATGTTTCCATGTTTCTGTGCATGGAGAACATGGAAACAAAGGTCGATAGGCATGTTTAAGTGGATTTTGGTTTATGTTGGGAGATATTTTTGCTAGTTATTTAACTTTTACGTCGTAGTACGATAACAAATGTTTACAATGGTCTAGGAATCTGCCAGTATAATGTATCCGAACGGGTGTAAAAATCGATTTAAAATGCTATGTTGCCTTGTCTGTTTGCATGAAGAACCTTGTAACAAGGGTCGATCGGTATGTTTAAGTAGATTTTGGTGTATTTTGTCGGATCTATTTTGTTGTTATTTAACTTTTACAGCAGTAGTACATGAATATATTTTTGAAATGGTCCAAAAATCAGCCCCTATAAGGCATCCAAAAAGGTGTAAAAAGCTCGTTAAAAACGCTATGGAAAACATAAAATGCCAATTGGAAGATTGTTTATGATATTTATAAATAAAACATTGCACCTAGAAATACAATTAGTTGATTCGAGGGCATGTCCTAAGACGACATTTTATCCTGTCGTGTCCAGGGTTTCTACATTTAGTACAGAGCCTAGGTTGCCCTGTCTGTTCTCGTGGAACCATATCCTCGGCACAATGAATCCTTGTTGAACGTGGGCGAACTTTTTCTTGCACTACAGGGAAAGATCTGGATGTATCTTAGGTTCATCGTCAACTATGTCACGATCACGTTCATTTTCGATCGAAAGAAACTCGTATCGGTATACCTTGAATACTGTTTCAAGTCGATATACCAGATCAACGAGTGTCATTACGTCGAAATCAACGGATGCACATGCAACAAATGTGTGCGGACACGGGTACTTGAATGTCTGGAAACGTCCGCAGTCGCATATTTCACGGCATAGATTAACAACATAATTGTTCTGCATTATTTCTTCAAGCTGTCGCGAATATTCAGTAACCTGAAAGCGATGTCGTGACGAGAAAAGCGTATCGTACCCATCGCGTTTGTGTATGAATTGTATATTTGAAATTTTTACTAGAGATCTGGTGGAACCTGTGGCCACCTTCCATCCAGTTTATTGCTTGTTTTTCGAGGGATGCAAAAAGGGTAACCAGTCTATAATATGTCGCCTTAACAACGAATGTGATAGGCAAATGACGCGTTCTCTTCAGAGACGAATTGATCGTCTCAGCCAAGTTCATTGTCATGTGACCATATCGACGCCCCCTATTATAACATCACAACTATTTCTCCCTCGGGATATCAACAAGATAATTATATCTAGCTAAATTTCTTACTCGCAACTCCTCTAGCAGCTCCTCAAACTTATCAGCTCGGTGTGTGTTGCCTATTCAATAACAAACGAAATAGTTAATGAGAAATAACAATAAAAGTAATATTAATTTCAATTTTTGACAGTGGAAGGCATACCCATGCGAAGAACCTTTAGTCGCTCATCATCATTCTTATATCTCCGGTAGTAATTAGCAACAATGTGTCACAGACAGTACCGGTGGTAAATATATAGAAGTTTCCAAGACGGGCCCAAACACTCGATTGAACCCCATATCTCTGTGCCTATGTCTAAAATAATACATACCCCATCTTTCTTTTCTCGTAAAACCCGATGTAAGATATGTGTGTGCAGGTTGGTGAGAAAAAAAATCAACGAATGGATATCTTCATTTTTAACGATTGCAAACGCGATCAGAATACATTTTCTGTCGGACTCGGAGGCGGATGAAATGATGAGTGCATCGAGTGGTTAAAGGTCAGTGCCATAAATGATGATGGTCTCGATGTAGAGAAGGCAGGAGCATGCATTCTCGTAGATGATGGAGACCGCCAGAGGTGTTCTGTGCTCCCCTGGTACGCTAAGTCGGTGGGCGGTTGCATTGCGCATGCTGATAGGCGATGGCTAATTCATCTGGAGTTAGAATAAGTGGCTTGTCATTCATCCTAAACCATGCCTCGTAATTTGGGCTAACCATCGTCTCAAACATGCGGTAATCCTGATAAGGTTAATGTTACAGATCCACCATGTGACTCCAATGAGTGATATAATCTATATGCTTCACCGCCCAATCAATCTATCAAAAAATATAAAAGTTTTAGCGTGCTTTTTAGATGTAAATTACGTTCAAATTATTAAAAGATTGAGTAAAAAAGATTACCTTGGGCTTCCCTTGTCGAGTGAGCTTGTGTAACTCGTCTAAATTTGAAAGGTCCACCAGAATTCGTTGGACACAACCAAACTGCCATAGGACGCGGTCACTCGGATGCTACTCATCTATAGCATAGCAGATAAGTGGTACAATGGCCATCCAAAGAAGCCTCGTGCCATCTAAAAATTTCGGGAGACACTCGTGTACTTCCGGATCTGTGTACGATGTTCATAAAAACTATACAATATACAATTATAAGTATGTATCAGATTTAATTTAAATAAATACAATGCATAAATTTAATAACAAATATACTTGGAAATCTTACCTGATTCCCGGATTCATTCTCAATATCTTGTCTGATAGCGCTCAGACCCTTGGCAAGACCAACATTAATTAAATGACCTCTCAATCTACAAAAAGAAGAAGATATTTTAATATTGAAAAAAGTATAATAAAAATATACTTTTTATTACCTCTGGCACAACGAAAAAAATATATAGACTAGGCTGGCTAAGTTGAGGGTGTAAAAACGATATTCTCCACCACGCCCATGACTGAAGCAACAACTAAGAACCTCTAATGTTGTACTTCTGAGAATCGGTGTTCTTGCACATCTCCCTAAACAGAGATGGCAAAACCGCCAATCCCCAGCTCAATTTATCGGCGTCTTCAAAATCACTCAAATGCTACAACCACAACATGTGAACTTTGTTGCGGGAGTTGTCAGGCATCAATATCCCACTGATCATTTGTAAAATATGAGCATGAGTATATGCCTACAATAGGAAAAATATATATTAGCATATGTAAATTTAATTATTTTTTAACTAGAATTAACTAAAAAATTTATTTTTACCTTCATCGCATCTTCGTTCGCATCAGCCGGTAGATTCTTAAAAATGTCTTGCAGCCATATTAGTTTTACTCGCCCACCGTCGAGCGAATCAGGCGCAACCCCTAGCAAATCCAAACAGAGGCTGTACCGATCACCACTACTGTGACCGATGATAACCTCTCCATCAACAGGCAAACCGATGAGATGGGAGACGTCCTCTAGAGTAATGGTCACCTCGCCACACGGAAGGTGGAATGTGTGTGTCTCTGGCCTCCACCTCTCTAGAAGAGCGTTGATCAAATCAACGTCCAATTTTGCACCTCCAACAATTCTGGATATGTGCAGAAAATCGACAGACTCGAGATATGGTTCCAAAGACGGGTAGGGTCCATTTGACATCCGATTCTATGAAACCTCCTGACGCCGTTCCACCTTATCCTAAAAAAATTTAAAAAATATAAATTAAAACAACTTTTAATTTTAAAAAATAACAACATAAGAAAATAAAAATAATAAACAAAACTAGATAAAACTTACAATCCTACGATGATAATCGAAAACATGTTTGTGATCCAACCTTAGCAAACCCGCCATTATATCAAACAAGAGAAAATACCCGAGAAATTTAGAGAGAGTAAAATTTGGTGTGGGTAAAAAGGTTGGGGGCATTTTATAGTGGAAGTTGCACCTGTTGGGGTGCGAGGATTCAATGAAACTTGCATCCTGTGAACCGCGAGTTCTTAAACTCGCGCCTTACCAAACGCAAGTACTGTGTAAATTTAACGCGGTAATAAATATTTCAACCGTTCAACCAATTATCCAGGAACTCGCGTCCCACCAAACATGAGTTCTATCCGGAAAACGCGATAAATTCGCGCCGTATCGTCTCAACTTCTCGCAAAACTTGCGTCCTGATAAGCGTGAGTTTGATTAACAGTTTAAAATAATAGGCCAACGGATAAGTGGCGCCACATCAAACTCAAACTCGCGTCTAATGGAGTGCAAGTTTAGAAAACGCGTTTGGCAAAACGCGAGTTTTAATTATGAGGACAGAATAGGAGGTATTTTCCGAATGTTGTTAAAGGGGGTAGATTTCCAATTATAATCCTTAAAGAGAATATTAAAACAATAAAGCCCTAAAAAAAGTTAAAAAGTACAAGCCAAAATCAAATTTTAAATTGGAATGGAAGAGGAAGACAAACACAGGCATGTGGTTTTTGTCAAATGTTAAACATATAATTATTCATCTCCAACGAAACAAAGATAAGTCATTGACAAAATAAAGACAAACGTAAATTATTTCATAATTATCCAGAAGAATATTTTTATGTTTTGAACATAAATTATAAAAAATATATAAAAATTTTGAAATTATTTCATAATGGGAATTGTATTTGTGGATGATTGTAGGTTTCTACCTAAGATTAAAAAAAAAAAGATATCCACTAATTGACCGAGTGGCCAATGATACTTATGTTGATCCATCTTGTATGAGTTTAAATCCCGACGTTTGTCTCTCTACTTAATCAAAAAAGAAAACAAAACAACATTAGTGAAAAATATAAATAACAGCTCAAATAGACAAAAATTCAAATAAGTAATTCAATCCCTAAACAAATTTAACTTGAGATTTCATTGATTATTCATTTTAGAGTTTTATTTTTCAATTTATTGGTCGATTAATTTAGACCATGTATAACAGAGACTCATTATGAGGTAACATTCTTTACCCATTTTGTTTCATTCACAATATCTTGATTCGAATCTCTGACTTTGTTTGTTGAACATAATGTCTTATCCAACTAAAACATCGAATAATCCATCCTTGAATTTTTCTTAACGGAGATTTAATTTATATTTTGATAGATAAAGATGACATTATTTTCATGTTGACATTCATGTAAAAGGGGAAATTAGGAGACCTTCCAACAAGGCATATATATTTTTTTTCTAAATTACGTTGTACCTGCTTCTTACAATCTAATAGTAAAATTTCTTTACTTCCAATTTACTTTGTTCCAACATCTTGCAACTAATAAATATCTAAATGTCGATCATTTTCACATGGTTTTATTTACAGCTTTGTTGCAAATCTACCAATTTTTCTACTACTCTATTTTAATCATTTTAGTCTTCTTATATTTAGGTTTTGGTGGTGCAATCAATTAGAATTGATTAAAATATGCTCCAAGTTTCTGTACTCTTTCGTACATTTTGAAATTTAGTTTCTCTGTCGTTTTATTTAAAATTTCAAGTAGTGATAACAATGATCAAATTTCTATTGAACGGTAATAGATGAAAAAAAAGGGTAAACTACATAAATGGTCACCGAACTTTTAGGTCAGATTCATTTTAGTCACCGTACTTTTAAAATATTCGATAAGGTCGCTCAATTTTTAGTTCAATTTAAATATAGTCACCGAAATTTTAGTTCGCTTTCAATATGGTCCCTCCCGTTACCTTCCGTTAGAAGCTGACGATAGTTTTCGTTTTTCCTTAATAAAAAATAGGTAAACTACACAGTCTTCACTCAACTTTCTTCTCACACCTATTTTGATCACTAGAGTTTAAAAATTTTCAATTTAATAACTTAACTTTCGAACTATTCATATTTTGGCCACTCTCAAATGACATGTTTATACAAATAGAAAAAAATTCGATTAATCCTTAAAAAGTTGTTTTCATTAATTGGTAAATTCAGATTATTCAATTCTCGACCTTATATTGTACCAATTAAATCAGATAACCGATTAACTAGTTAACCGAAATATTTGATTCTGGAAATGATTTTTTTACTTTGTTTATTAAAATATCAAGTATGATAATATGGTATATTTAATAATTGTTCGGTTGTGATAAAAGTGTAAAAACAACTAGAAAGTCAAAAATTGGAAGTTCACACCTATTAATCCTACCCAGAGCCAAAACTTTTTTTTTTAAAAATCAGAAGGGTATCAAAATCACTAGACTATAAGATATTGTAACGCATAAAATTTAGAAATATTGTATATAATAGATCAGATCGTTTAATCAATTTTGCTTAAAACTGTGAGCCGTAACCAAATCGAAATAATTTATTTTAAAAATTTGTACCGAAATCGGATTCGATTAATCCTTAAAAAATTATTTTGGTTAATTGCTAAATTCATATTATTCAATTCTCAATCTTATACTGTACCAATTAAATCGGATAATCGATTGACCGGTTAATTGGAATATTTGATTCATGTAATATTTTTTTTACTTTGCTTATTAAAATATCAAATATGGTAATATGGTAAATTTAATAAGAAAAGTAAAAAAAAATCATTACCCGAATTTTTTTGAAGGATTAATCGAATTTTTCTATTTGTATAAACATGTCATTTGAGAGTGGCCAAAATATGAACAATTCGAAAGTTAAGTTATTAAATTGAAAATTGTTAAACTATGGTGACCAAAATAGGTCTGAGAAGAAAGTTGATTGATGATTGGTGTAGTTTACCCATTTTTTTATTAAGGAAAAACGAAAACTAACGTCAACTTATAACGGAAGGCAACGGGAGGAACCGTATCGAAATCGATCTAAAAGTTGGGTGACCTTATTGCATATTTTAAAAGTATGATGACCAAAATGAATCTATTCTAAAAGTTCGGTGACCATTTATGTAGTCTACCCAAAAAAGAGAAGATTGTTTCATATGCTCAACTCTTTGGAATATTTGGATGCCCATTTTAACCAAAAACTTCCTTTCTTCTATTCGCGTTAAATTTGGACCCACCATTTTGTTTTGGAATATCTTTCCTCAGCCTTCAAGTGTCGACAAGGTTTATTAAGCATATCACACTATTTCCTAAAACTGTTCACACATAAGCTAAACAAGTAACTTTCCTAAAACGTCAAAGAGTTGCCATAACCCATATGAACCTTTCCTAAAGGCTAAAGCTCTTCCTATATTATATATATATATATGAATATGTTTAATTACACTATGACTACATTTATATTAAAAAACCGTTTTTTAATAGTAAAAAGGTGTAAGCCAAACAACTAAAATAAAACACTCATGGCATAAAGAGGGCCAGAAACATCTGATTTAAAAAGACTTTGAATCGCTACCGGAGCAATGTGAAAGATGATTGTTTGAAAGCTTTGAGGAGTTCTTAATTTGGCCAAAATGTCCGCGACCGTGTTATTGTCTCTTTAGATCCATATTGTCTATATACGTATTCCAACTTTTAAAGCGAAAACTATTAATGGCTCGTACTACATGCAAGTGGCTGAGTGCCACATTCAAATTATTGAGTAGAGAATCCGCTTGCTTGTTATCAGATTGTACCTGTAAATGCTCAAAACCATTATACCATGCCAATTTGAGGCCAATATAAAGTCCCCATAATTCAGCATCAAGTGGAGTGATGAAACCTATCCTTAAATCTATTTGATTCAAATGAACTCAACTCATTATTCGATTTAAACCAACTTCAGTTGACATTGTAAGTTGTAACATGCCATGACCCCTATGACTTGTGCTAGATAAGAAATCATGATAAAACCTATCATATAGATGTATTAATAATGTTTATGTGACGTGCCAAGGAAATTCCAAAGGAAAAATGAGTGGAGAAACAAGAAACCAAAGTTTTGAAGAAGAAAAAGTTGGTATGTATGTGCATAGACGACAGTGGGGGAATTGAGGTAACAGCTAGCACATTTGATCAAACATAGTGTGATCTGATTGATGAGATATTGCCCCCAATAATGTGGTGGTCCCCCTTTTTTATATGAATTATTTGATTGAATGAGGCCTCCCCTACATCACGGCAAAATCCCCCATCTCCTAAACACTCCACCGTGTTTCAACGGGCAAGGGACGTCTCATTTTTTTAATATTTTTTATCTGTTTTATGCTTTATAATTTTTTTTTTTTAGGTTTGTGGTTGCTTAACAAATATTCAACAAAAAAAATTTTGAATAGTCTAAAGGTGATTACAAGGTAATATCTGTTCATAAATATTCTTAACCCTTTGACAATGTGCATACACCTTGTAGACAAAGCGATTTAAACCAGTGTCAACTAGGATGAACATTATCTGTTTTTCCACTGGGACACTTGTTGGGTTCAATAAATATTCAAAATTTGAATATAAACTTTTTTTTAAGAGTGAAACGTGTGTTACTATGACATCTAATATTTATTGGTGAAAATCTTTTTTATAGTTAAAGTACTTGGTAGGCCATTTTCATTATAGGAATTGAAATTTTCCTACTAAATATATCAATTTAGTCCTTCAATATAGGAAATGGTCCAAATTAATTGTTTCTACTATTAAATAGATCAATTGAGTCACCATACTAAAAATATATAAAATAAGAATAAATTTTAATGAAGATAGTTGTTTGATAATATTAATATTTTTTTAGGAAATAAAGTTGATGTTTTCTGAATTATTTATGGTTCTACAAACAAAATCTTTTTTTAGAAAAAATATATCATGAGTTATTTTCACCACGTCATAATAAAAATCATTCACTTAATTATTTTTTCTATGTTATCAACCCACTCAAATAGTGACTTTTAAAAAATTGATTTTTAAATTTAATGTAGAATAAATATGAGTGAAGATTCCCTTGGTAAAAATAACATAGAATAAATTAATTAAATAGGTAATTTTTATTGGTTAAGACCATGAATGATGTGATAAGCATGGTTCACGACATAATTTCTCTTTTATTTATAATTGAGCTATAAATGAACAAGATAATTTTCATATCATGTTTTAATTTTTAAATAGTAAAGGTTATATAACTCTATTAAAATTTATTTTTTTAACTCGATGAGAAGTTATAGTTATGAGGAGTGACATGTACTTTAATGATCCCGGTTCGAATAACGTTTATCTATAAAGTGTATGTGAGTTTTGTCTAAAACTAAAAACATAACAAATATAATTGTGGGATTTATTGCTAGGATTAAATTGATTCATTTTCGTCTGATTGTCGACATTTTCCCATCCTTGTTCTTGTGGATCTTCATTGACATTTTTAGTAATTTTTTTGTTCAAAAATGAATTCAACATTTCTATATATATATGATTGATTATTGTTACATACGTAGAAAACCAAAATTTGTTGAAGTGTAACGAAATTTCAGTGCCGAAGAAAAGAGATGGTGTCATGTGCAGATTCCAGCCCAAGACAATTGTGATGGTCATGCTTAGTAAGCATCATGGCCCACTTAGTTCCCTTCACGCTTTACACGAATGTCACCAACCGTATATCGTCGCCCTTCTCGTCGGTTCATTTAAAATAGTGTAAATTTTACGGGTGGTCTCTTTATTAGTGTGTATTTTATTTTGGTCACTTAATTTGAAAAAAAATAATTTTGTTATTTATATTTTTTATTTTTATCGTTTTAGACACAGAACTGTTATCCTCGTTAATACGATGGCGTGATACGTTAATAAAAAAGTTAATTTTTAATTTGACTCTCAAACTTTTAAAACTTTATATTTTCATCATCTTCACAAAAAAACTTCAATTTCTGTAAAAATTCTCTAATCCAAACCCTAACCTCTCCCTCTTTAAGTTCTTAAAGAGAAAAAAGTTATTTTATTTTCAATACAAGAAAATAAACAAGATTTGATGGTGGAACATTGATCTCAGACCGGCATTTAGAATGATACTTTGAGAAATTCCACGAAGCAGGGTGATTATTTGCCTCGTAACTGATTTTTAGCTAATAATTCAATTCAATAGAAAAATGCATCTAACCAAGCCAAAATGCTTAGACTGATAAGTCAAAACAAGACTTCAAATCAAATTCCTTGATCAAGTTCCTGCCTGTGTTTGTCTCTGCCTCTTTGGCGTGAATCCTAAATTCACGATGGGTTAAGGTCAAAGAATAGAGATTTGAGAGAAAAGAAAGAATTTTTTGTGAAGAAGCTGACTGGGAAACAAATTCCTAAATTCACGATGGTTGAATCTTGAACTGATATTTGAAAAAAGCTGACTGGGAAACGAATTCCTAAATGGGTAAATTGACTGGCATTTTACTTAGAGAGAGAGGGTCTTGAACTGATATTTGAAAAAAGCTGACTGGGAAACGAATTCCTAAATGGGTAAATTGACTGGCATTTTACTTAGAGAGAGAGGGGTTAGGATTTGGGTTAGAGTTTTTTTTTTGTTGAAAGATGGATTGTATTACATTAGCCATAAATGGCATCATCGATTACAAAGTTTGATATACAATCCGGTACATCGTAAAAAAAATAAAGGTCTCATTACAAGTCATGATCCAATGTGCAAGAGAGTGCGCAACCCTATTGGCTTCTAGGCCTATGTGCGATACCTTGAGGCCGGTATGATCAGCAAGGATAGCATGCACATGGGGCAGATAAGAGGTTGTGATCGATCTATCGAGCTTCTCGGCATTCAGTTTGTTTACAACTGCCATGGAGTCTCATTTGATGGTTGCTTTTTGCCAATTGTTCTCCACGACGATCTGTAGGCCCAAGGTGAAGGCACATGCCTCGATTGTCTCGGGAGTGTGAACCCCCTGAAGCTTGTGGGCTCTCGCGTCAATAACCAAGACATGAGAATTTCTTGTTACAAACCCAACCGATGAGGCCCTCGTATTAGCCAAGAAAGCAGTGTCAACATTTACCTTGATGGTATCCTTGGGTAGGCATGACCACTGTTTGGCTCGGCTATATGGGACAAGGTTGTTGGTGGGTTCATGAACGACCAAGTAATCTGAGGCCAATAGTTGGGCATAGTCCACCACTGCTCGGATCGGTATGACCTTGTTATCGTGGACAAGCTTGTTTCTTAAGTTTCAAAGGTTACATAGAAGGAAGATGAAGAGTGTGAATTGGTCCCTATCTAATTTATTAAGCAAGTCTTCCAACCATTCTTTGAAACTTGAGAAGGGACCATTTGGCAGTGAGGTCGATAGAGCACATAGGTCAAATGCTTCCTTGAGGGTCGGCCAGTCACGAAAAGCATGCAGGCAAGTTTCGAGTCCATTGTTGCACATCTTACAAGTACTGATGTCAAGTCCAGCGGCTGCGAGCTTGTGGCCTGTGGGGAAAGCATCATGGCAAAGTCTCCACCCAAACAATCGAAATTTTGGCAAAGTTGGTAGTCTAGCCATTGCTTTCCAAATAGAAGATGAGTCCCTGTCAACATTTCTTTGAATTTGTAACCAATTGTAGCCAGACCTAGTGGCGTAGTTCCCGAATGAGTGGTGACCCCAAATGAGCATGTCACTCGAGTAGGGTACAATAGGGCATCAACTAATCGAGTGGGCATCTTTATCTGAAAAGACTTAGTTAAGTTTGACCACGTTTCAAGCCGCCACATTATGCACCATAAATTCCCCGCATTTGATCAGATTGATGACATTGTCCAAGTGACTACCTTCCAAAAAATTGGCTTGGCACCTCCTCATTTGTCTTAAAAAATTCAAACTGAACTATTGGTTCCAAGCCTCCAATGAAAGCCCTATTTGATTGCCTCTTTAGCCTTGAAGATGTTACTCCAAATAAAGGATGTTTTATCCCCTTATTTTACTTCGAGCACATCACCATGAGAAAACTACTTGGCCGAGAGAACCTTGAAACATAAAGAGTCTTTGTTGCAAATCAATTTCCAAACCTGCTTGGCAAGTAAGGCAAGGTTGAAGGTTTTGCCAAGCCACATGGGGCCATCATCTTTTCTTGATTTTTTTCGGACCACCAAATGTTTCTCGTGGTAGAGACCATAAGATCAATGATACAATCTTGGAGCAAGAAGCAAGTCATAGCATAGGAGAGAATAGTTTGAGCCACTTATATGATGAACACTTTTTTTCGCCATAAGAGAAAAGATTCTTGGTCCAATTGCAAACTCTTTTGTCGACTTTTTCATCTAGATATCCCAATGCCTCCGTTTTGTTTTTGCCCACAATCAAAGGAAGGCCAAGGTATTGCCCAAGGATCGATTATTCTCTCATGCCCAAAGTGCCTTTGATCTCGGTTTTACTTTGATTGATCATGCCATTGCTGAAGTAGATGAAGAATTTCTCAACATTGACCTTCTGCCCCAAGAAAGCTTTATAAACCGTGAACACCTACTTCAATCTTGTTGTATCCTTAACCGAATTCTTGATGAACAAAAGGCAATCATCGGCATACATGAGGTGGTTCACTCTCGGACCGTTCTGGCTTGCTCTCACCCCTCTAATGTGTCATTTTCTTTGTTCTTTCAAAAGCATGGCCGAAAGTCCCTGAGTGTAAAAAAAGAAAAGGTAGGGTGAAATGGGGTCCCCTTGCCTTAATCCTCTAGATGGCCTGAAAGAATCTGAAATGACATCATTAATCTTGAAACAATAGGAAACAGAAGTCACACATGTCATCACAGTGTCAATCCACTTTGAAGCAAAACCCATTTTAGCCATGATATTGGTGAGAAAATGCTACTCAACCCTATCATAAGCTTTCTCCATATCTAGTTTAATACCAACCCCTTTGTTAGGCCCATTTTTTGAACCTTTTAGATAATGAAGCAACTCATGAGCAACAATGACATTGTCTGAAATAAGCCTACCCGCAACAAATGCACTTTGGTTCTCGACAATACAAATAGACACAAGAGATTTCAACCTATAAACAAGTACTGTAACACCCTAAAAATTTAATTAGGAACCCTTACCCTAAATTGAAACCCTAAAATTTAAGAATTAGGTATCTAAAACCCTAGTTATTTAATTTGGGGATTTAAATGAGTAAGCCTATTTCAGTGACCTAATCGAGTAACTTCTAAACTTTGTGGCCCTTTTAAAAACACAGGCTAATTGCGGGGACCTCCCCTGCAATTTAACCAAATTCTTAAAGGGGATTTAAATCCCAAAAGCTAAACTCTAAGCTATTCGACTACCAACCCTTTTCCCCTCAGCCGTACCCCAAACCCTCCCAATTCCCTATGTTTTGGTCTAAACTTTCCCCCCTCATTTGTAGTTTTGACGAGCCACCGTCAAAGGTGTGCCACCACTTGTGTGCCGTGTTAATCCGTAACCCGCACCCCCTTCTTCCGTCCATGCGAACCAAACCACGTCCAACTGCCTTATTCACCGTTCAGTTCGATTGAAGATGAGGAACCTGTTCGGTTCTTTGCGCCGCCGTGAGCTCTACCATAACGCTTCGTCTCCGTTCGAGCTAGGTAGTGGGTAAACTTTGATTTGTAATCTTCCTGTGATTGAGAACAGGTTATGGTTGAGTTTATTTTTTTTAAGATTTGTTTCAGGGGTTGCTGGCCATCTGCTAGCTTTTGCGCCACCGCCATTGAACCCACCGCCGCTATCGCCCGTGTAAGCTTCTACCGTTAAGGGTTGTAAACCCTAAAAGAGAAACCTCCTTGTGATGCTAAGAAAGTGGGCTGTTGTGTGTTGGGTTTGAGAGTGGGCCGAGTGGTGAAAGGATGTGGGCCTGGTTGGGTGTTAAAATTGTTGGGTTAAGCCAACAGGTGAGAAAATGGGTGAACCGGACCAGTGAGCTGAACCGGTTGTGCGAGAGTGACCAAACCGAACCGCGTAGTGAACCGGGCGATCGAACCGATTTAGCAACCGAACCGGGTTGACCGTTGACCGACCCGACTTGAGACCCGAGATAACGTCAGTATGGACCAAAATAGTGACGTCAGCGCTGACCATGGGAGATGACGTCAGCGTTGACCCAGGCGATGATGTCAAAATTGACCCAAGCAATGACATCAGCGTTGACTTGACCGGTCAGAGTCAACGCTGACCTTTGACCATTAACTTTTTCAACCAACTTGATTTTAACATTTTTTGACGTCTTGAGTCCGTTTTTGCAGCTCATTTCGCCTAATTCGGGCCCTAATTGATAGTTTTGCTAATTGTAATCTATGTTTGGGAAATTTAAGGAGTGGTGTATGAGATCTAATGAGATTTACTTATGTGTTTCAGACGATATCGACTCCGAGGATGAAGTTTTACCACCTCCTCATGTTCAACCTGCTCCTGCACCTTCTGTGAGAAATACACATGAGTTCTAGCATAGTTTCAGTTAGGTGGCATAGTAATAATTACGTTAGAATATGAATTTATCTTAGAACTCTACCTCGTAGGTTCTGACTCAGCTAAACCTAGCACTAGTTCAGACCGTGGAAGGCGTCAGCACCGACGTTAGAGCTTTGGCTGCTAGAGGTGTGTTCTCTGTCTGTGCTATATTCTGTGAAATGTTTTACAAACTTTGCATGACTATTTTCTGCGTTGAGATTTCACTGAGATTTGAGATGCTATGCATACTGTGAACTGAGTTTTATGAGATTATCTGAACTTTCGAATTATGTTCCTAGTATATAATACGATACAACTGTGTTAAAAATGTGTTCATAAACATTATTTTATCATGCATGGGATGGGTTGTACGGAGGAAGAAGTGGTTTGACCACATTGTGATTGGAGAAATAAGGGGTGAGGGGTTCAGGGGAACTACCTCCACTGTGACCGGTTGGCTATGCCACCACTGTGATTGGTGTTAGTAGATGGGTAGTGTGACTATTTATTAGTATCATCTCATGCATTGTGTTTTATATTAACGTGATTTTACCATATGTTATTTTTGTGAAACTGCGGTTTTGATTGTTGCACTTAGAGACACAATGGGCTTAATAGCTCACTCCCTTATAGCTTATCTTTCAAATTCCTGACTCTAGGCGACCTGGTACTCGAAGGGCCTCTTGCATATTTAGTTTTATTTCTTCATCAGTGCGGACTCAAAATTTCAAGTTATTATTATTATTATTATTATTATTATTATTATTATTATTATATTTTTATCAGATTTGGGTTGTAATTTGAACTAGAGACTATTTGGGATTTGAGGGTATTTTCAGTACGCATGTTTTTATTATTGAACTGAATATTTTATTATACTTTTGGATTTAATATTTTAATAGATGATAACGAACTTATAAAGCCGCTTTTAAGAAAAAGTTAAATGTTTTGTTATAAATAAATTGGTTTCTTGAGGGCAAAGTTTTCAATCGTGACTTCCTAAATTCGGCCCTTTCTTCTTGTCGGGTTTAGGGGTTACAAGTACCTTTGAGCATGTTTTATAGATCACATTACATAAACTAATTAGCCTAAAGTGCTTCATGAGGGTCGGGTTATCTATTTTAGGGATAAGCACAAGGACGATTTGATTAACCTCACACATAGTCACTCTATCAGCAAGAAGGTCACGAAAAAGAGTTGTAAACTCAACATTAAGGACATACCAAAATTTGCGAAAGAAAGAAGCTGGTAGATCATCCATACCTAGAGCTTTGTTTGGGTGAATTTGAAAAAAAAAAGCCTTTTTAACTTCCTCCATCGTGAATCTAACATATAGCTTGTCGTTCATTTCTGGTGTTATGCAAGTCTCAACAGCTTAGAGGATCATGTTAGAGGTCGTACCATTGTCTGATTGGAAGAGATTGGAAAAGAAGTATTTTTGCAACTCTAAAAATATTTTCCTCCCCTTCCACCCAATTCTCCTTATTTTCCTCAATGCCCTTGATCATATTTTTTTTTCTTCGGTTGCTTGCCCTATCATGGAAGAAGCTCGTATTTCGATCCCTTTCCTTTAGCCATTTTACCTGAGATTGTTTTTTCAGTAAATCTCCTCATTGTCTAGGAACGATTTCAGCTTCTTCTTCGACTACTTTAGCTCATCAAGGTTTTCCTCGGTAACGTTTTGCTCCAAAAGGTACTCTATATTTTGTTAGAGTTGTTTCTTGCGATGCACGAAAGCTCCCATCCTATTTGATTACTACTCATTGAGGTTTTCCCCGACTAGCTTTAGTTTGTCCAGAGTGCTCCCCCTAGGATTGTTCCATGAGCTGTTTACTATATTCAAGCATTCTTCCTCATTATCCCAACACATATCAAACTTAAAATAGTCCTCATGTTTACCTTCTTGTTATTTCTTACCATTGGTGTTCAGAAGTAGGAAACAATGATCCGAGTCCTTTGTGTACTCAGTTATAACATTACATTGCCTAAATGAGTGCAGCCAAGGTATGGAAGCCACAAACCGATCAATTCTTTGCTTGACATGAGTATCAACATCATCCCCGAAGTGCTAAGTGAACCGCCCTTGGATGGGTTTGATGTCTCATAGACCATTTCTCTTTAGGGCAGCCCGAAAGTTGTCTATTTCCACTCTCGGTTTCCTTTTCCCACCCGCTTTTTCATTCATGTTTAGCAAGTTATTTAGATCCCCGTGGTAGCCAAGGTAGTTGGGAATCTCCTTTGAGTCTGTCAAGTAACTCCCAATCTTTATATTTCCTTGGTCTATAACTCATCCCATACATGCCAGTGAACCAAAATTTAAAAGTCCCATGAGCAAAGGGTTTGGGTTAGGGAATTGTTAGAGAAAGAGAGGTTTTTTTTGTGAATATGGTGAAAATGTAAAGTTTTAAAAGTTTGAGGGTCAAATTGAAAATTAACTTTTTTATTAATGTGCCACGTCATTGCATTAACAGGGGATAACGGTTATATGACCAAAACGGTAACTGTCGAAAACATAAATAGCAAGAATAATCTTTTTTTCAAATTGGGTAACCAAAATAGAGCACACACTACACAAAAGAGACCTCGGGTAAAGTTTGCCCTTTAAAATATGGGTACTAACATTTGATAATTTCTAGAGCGAAACAATATCTTTTTTTGATATAAGAAAGGAAATACTACAACCACATGCCTCGTTAAAAAACCTCTCTAAACCTAAATAGAGAAAAAAGAGTACATGTGATTGTAATTACAAATAAACCATTGAGCTACCCCGAGAAGCTAAGGCAAAACAACACCTCCATAAAGCACAAAAACAACAACCCCAACCCAACTCTTAGTAACAGTCGAGACAACCTACTAACCAACCCAGTGGCATTTTGCCAATCACCCAGCAACAACAGCTGTAACTCTATCGGTTCAACTGCATGAAGAATCTACATAGGCTGCTTTCCACACAAAGCTCCAGCAAGCCTATCAGCTACCAAGTTCGTCGAGCGACTAATTTGCATTACCACAACCTTTGTATCCCCAAGCAATAGCTCTTTAATCATAGTAACCAGTGAATTTTTAGTACGATTAGACTCGGTCCCTTTTACCAAACGAACCGCCTCGGCACAATCTGATTCTATCACAATTCTATCAAAATTTAGCCTTCTAGCATGAACAAGCCCATAATAAACTGCCCATAGTTCCGCAACCACCACCGGGCATCTACATAAACTTCTAGAAAACCAAACAACCACTCCCCCTAATCACCTTGAATCATACCCCCAATCGCAGCTATTTTATTCCATGTATCCATAGCCCCATCAACATTCACCTTGACCCACCCACTCACTAGGAAACTCTGCACTGTCATCAGCTCAATTCCAACATTTATCGTCAAGGGTAGCAATGTTTGGTCATCCCTGGCTGCGGAAATCAAAATAGTAAACCGCACACAAGCGTCCACAAAATCCCCCTCTCAATAAACTCAGGATCAAACAAAATAGAATTAAGCCGCGACCACAGTTTCCAACAAACCTCGGAAAAGTTTAGAGACCAAAGTGTAATTTTCAAAAGTTATGTAATCTAACCTCGTAAATGAATAGTTCACCCCCAAGAGTGACATCTCCGTGTTACCCGAATTTTTTGTACGAAGTTTATATTAATGGATATAAAGCGATAAAGTTTAGAAATTTGGAAATCATATTTTGGATTGAATAAAAATTGTTAAGCATGCTCAGCCCAAAGTAGCACAAGGATGGGTGACCTACTGGAAAGGTTCTATGTTAGTGTTTTTTATTGATAAAAAGTATTCAACATGAGTCAACAATATTCGTAATAGATTATTGTTATAAGATTTTCAAGTAGGGATTGTACCTGATAAAATTCTCGGTAATTATCGGTACATCGGATCGAGTTGAAATTTTAAAGACAGATCCAAAGGTTATGGAAAATTCATAAAATATTATTTTATAAATATTTTATTATTGTTGGTTGGATTCTAACTAGATTTAGTTGGATTCTGATGGAGTGACTATAAAGCAATAAAGCTCAAAGAAAGAAAATTTGGAAATCGTATTGAGTGAAATTCGAATATTTGGATCAAATAAATACCATAAATAAAAATCTAAGATATTTTTGAATGAGGCCGGTTGGAATGGAACCAATTTGGTTTAATTTTAATGGGGTGGCAATTTTTAAGACTTGTTGTAAATAAAGTCTAGTTGAAGGCAAATTAGTCTTTTGACATGGATGGCCTTTTTGAAATATTTTGAAACTTTGAGGGCAAATTTGAAAGGTGAATAACATTTGGAATAGATCACGGCCATTGATTTTTGATGAGATTGAATCTTGGCCATTGGATTAAAAGGGCAAAATAGTAATTTCACTAACTAAATGAATTAAAATTTCATTTAATTATGGCATGTGGTCTAAATATTAAAAGATGAGAAAAAAATCTTCCTCGTCTCAATATAGAGCTGTTCGAAACATCAAGGAAAGAAGGGGAAAAAGAGTTTTCAAATTTTAAGTCCAAAATTAAAAAAATCAAAGGCTAGTTTCAAGCAAAATTAATTAAGGTAAATTATTCTACACTTATTTCTCTTCATTTTGATAGTATTTTTGCATGATAAAAGTCAAGTTTGGTTCTTATTATGGATGAAGATTGATTATGGAAATTGAAGCTTATGATGAAATTAGAGTTGTAGTTAGTTGAATTGATGATTTAGACATGAAATCAAGCTTGAATTTGGATTAATTTCTTGTTTGAGGTTATAAACCCTAACCCTAAAATTTAGGGATTTTGGTTAGGGATTTAAATTGAAGATGGAATTGAATAGATTATGATGTTGAGAGCTTGAATTTGAAGATTGAATAATTTCCCCAAGTTGAAATTTAGGGACTAATTCGAAATAATTGGAAATTAGGGGAAATTATTGGAAATTTTATTTTAGCATTGTAATTGCTGATTTATGATTCAAATAGCATGAATTGATGATTATGGACCAAAAATGAAAAATTTTGGAGGTAAAGGGACCAATTCAGCAAATTAGGAAAAGTATGAGATTGATCTTGAATTAATGAATAATTGATGGAATTGATGATTTAAGCATGATATGAAGTTCAAATGGTTGAAATGACAAGAAAGGAAAGTCGAGGGACCTTTTTTGAAAATAAGAAATTTAGTGAAGGAATAAATTAACAAAAGTTTGAAAGTTAAAGGAAAATTTCTAAGAATGTTAGAAACAAGTGAATGGTTTATTTGCTCATAAATTTAATGTACAAATGTGATGTTGTGACTAAAATGTCATTTTTATAAAGTTAAGAATAAAAAGGATATTATTTCAAAGAGAGCAAGTAGTAGTGAAATTGTTCAAATTGAGCTTGAACAATTGTTTAATGTTCAAAATGGTCACTAAGGACCATAATTAACATGTGATAAATACAAGGGAGAAAAATAATTAAGAGAAGTTAGAGAAAGATAGAAGTTAATTATGGAAGTTATGTTGGATTTGAATTATGGCAGTGAGTTTAATAAATTGCCATAAATTCTATAAAAATGGTTAGATAATGAAATTTATACCAACATAAAGATATGGTTGTCTAGTTTCGTTCCCAACAAACGGAAACTGATTCCGAATTTCGAGTTAAAAGATATGAATTTTTAATCGAATAAAGGTCAGAAAGTTTATAGAGCAGTTTATGTCAAGACAGTTTTGTAACGGAAGTTTGAAGAATTTTCAGAATTTTTGTAGATTTTTCTAATTTATGTGGCTTATACCGTTAGAACCGTTATCGAATCTAGTTCTTACGGTATGAGGGATATTAAGATCCGGTATGTATTCTGCTCTGTAGAAGTAAATCTTTGAAGATATGACAAGTTGTAAGAAAACAGAATATGATACATTTTGTATTTAAATGTTGGATAACAAGCTAGAAAGAATTATTTGAAGTTCAAAATGGGTATTAAAGACCAAAATGAGTTTGTGGGACATAATAAAGAAGAAAGGAAACAATTTGGAAATTTTTTATGTTGAATGATCAGACAGTTTGATTAAAATATCGTTAAAAATGAATCTGACAAATGGTATTTATATCCATGTGGTTAATGAAGTCGAATACGAATCAAAGAGGATTCGAGATACTATAAAGGAAATGATCGAGTAGAATTTAGTGAGGCATACTATTACATGGCCCAGGTACGTACTAATTTAAATTTACATTATGTTGAAAAAGGGAAGACTTGAGATAAGTCGACCCAATTTAAAATTTACATTGCATTACGTGATATGATGCATGATTCAACAGGGCAAGCTTGACGGAGTACAAGTGTCACACCCCAAAAATCGGTCTAGTCGAAATTAGGTTCCGGTGATAAAAAAAATAGCAAAATTTCTCAATTGAGGTAATGGATCCAATTGAGCCTAATTGATGATGTTGAACCTTTTTGGAAAAATTTAAGAATCATTTTAATGACTAAATTGTGAAAATTAAAAGTTTGGAGGCAAAAGTGCAAGCCTTGAAAAGTTAAGGGACCACCCTCGTAATTAGACCATTTTCAGGTATGAGTCACCTACTTGTTTGACTAATTCCACGTGAAGATGTTGGGCTGGTGTCATAAAGATGGCAACTTGCCAGTTTGATAAAAGAAGATAATGGAAGATAATAATTGTAAGGAGACAAAATGTTTATTTATTTTATAATAAAAGAAAAGTAAAGATAATATTATTATTTCTTTGATTTGGATGGCAATCATTCATGTCCATACCACACAGAGAAGAGAAATAATGGAGAGGAAATCCATCGGGTAGAAATAGGAATGCTTGGAGAATTGGAAATATTTTCTCTAAAGGTTATTGAAAACACCGAGACCCTTTGCTTCATATTTTCCTTAAAAACAAGCAAGCACCTTCATTGTTGTCTTCAACCTTGAGCTCAAGCTAGCATCTCTCTCAAATCCTTGGAATATCTTTGATTTCAAATATCAATAGAAAGCTTTTGGATTGGTAAGTTTAATCTCTCAATCAAATTAAAAATTTCATGAATACTTGAGGTTTAATTTCAAGATTAAAGTCTTGAAATTTCAAGTTACACCTATGTGTTAAAAATTCAATTCTATGAAGTTAATACCGTCTACAAGCTTTAGCAAGCTTAAATGTTGTTTTCGAATCAATAGTTTTAATTCTAATAAATTTCCCTAATTTTGGTCTAGCGCAAGTTGTGGAAGAAAAGCCATCATCACCATCCGTTAAACCAAGCTTCTCTAAAGGCAAAGGAATTTTTATTCAGGAGTCTTGAATTTTCCAAGTACTAGGTGAGTGTGGTTGCGTCTCAGGAATGGCTAGGTGTCATCTCGATTGCATTAAATATTTTGAATATGTTGCATCTATGTTAGGAAGCTCAAGTATAACATACATGTGTAGACTTCACTCGGTAAGCATGGTAAGTTTACCATATTAATTTTTTATGCATATTAATGATTTATGTGCCATATGAAGTACGCTATTTTATGGATTTTAATAAAGATGATACATATATGTGAAATATGCTTTAATATTATTTTGATGTACTATGTAAATTAATTTTGATATTATATGGCCTAAGGGCACAAGGTTGGTAAGTAAAGAAAATACACTTCTTGGACACTTGTGGCTTTGGATACAATTGGCATGCCATAGGATTATTTGAGCTCTCCAAGTAAGGGATTAGACTACGGTCCGGGGCTACGGCCTTCATGTGGTGTAAAGGTTGGATTGTGTAAGGGATTCGAACTACAGTTCAAGGCTAAGGCCTATATGTGATATGTTATAGTGTTCGGTAGAATCCGCGTATCCATGGGTTACTTTGTCCAAGGGAAAGAATGTTATGATGCTTATAAATTATGATATGATATATGCTAAATTTGATGATATGAAATAGGATATATATATATATATATGCTGACGTTTTATTCATGACATAAATGCATGTTCATGTACTTCATATTGCTAATTAAGTAATGTTTATGTATTTGTTGTGAAACTACCTCACTAGGCTATGTAAGCCTAACATACGTGTGTCTCATGCATTTCAGGACTTTGAAGAATCCTAGCTTGATCGTGTGGTAGAAGTTGCAAGTCACTCTGAATAAATATTCATGTATGCTATTTTGTATTTTAACTCCTAGTAAGGTGGCATGGGACATAAACATGTTAAATTAGCCCTCTTTTGTGTGTGTGTGTGATAGCCCCTAGGCTAATAAGATAAAAACTTTATTTTTATATGTTTGTAAAATATTAAAAACTAGTAAATTGGCTTATAATGCACTAAAAGATAAAATATTAGCAAACGGACTCAGAATGACTTGAAATTTTGTATGATATTAAAAATGGTTGATAATAAGTTACTGGTAAATTTTCATAATTTTTGGAAAAGATTTGGTAGGTTAAATTAATGAAAAACCAGAAAAATTTTACAATTTCAGACCCAGCCGTATCGGTGCGGGCTTACCATAATGAATCTAAGTTAAGGGACATACAGATACTGAATAGTGCATATCGACAGGGAAAATGGTTACTGAAATTTCACTGTAGCATGGGTACCAATTTAAGTAAATTAGTTAAGTGATTTTGAAAAATTACAAAATGGTCACCATTTTAAGAACGACTTAATTGGAAGTGTAAATGAACTCTGATTGACATGAAAATTTATAAGAACACTAAATATAGGATGAATTTCAGTATGGTATAGTTAAATTTAGAAAATTTCCTTTAAAATAATGAATTTATAGATTAGTCCCTAAAACTTGTAAAAGTTTAAAATGAGTCATAAATGGATAGTCACAGTTTCTATTGGATTAATTGAAGTTATGGTAACATTTTGTATTGTTATAAATCATGACGACATTAAATTATCAAAATTTGATTACAACGATCATCATTATCTGTTTCGATAACGCCTTTCGACCCGATTTTCTACCAGGCCGGGAAGGGGGTGTTACATTTGTGGTATCAGAGCTAGAGCTTAGTTGATTCTAGGACTAAACCAAAGTTCATCATGAGTCTGTATGTGCATATCCCACATAGGAGTTTGTTTAAGTATGTAATACGTGACTTGTAACTAACACGATTCATTATTACTATCTGATTAGATTTCAAAATGTCTGAGTCCAATGCTGGACGTGAGAGGATAGAGCTCCACTCATATTCCTCTTTGACACAAGAGGAATAATGTCGAAACTAAAACTCAACCTGATCCGATAGGATAGAATAACCCACATAATCCTCCTCCAATGCCTTCCGCTCAGCAAGAGTATCTTATGTCTATGGCTGAGATGATTAAGCAAGTGGTTGTTTCTCTTAGGTAAGAGCAGCCACCTCAACATGCTGATGTAGCATCTTCCTCCATTTCGAAAGCCCCGATTGATAAACTCAATCAATACCGAGCTTACATGTTTACTGGCCAGGAACAAGATGATCCTAAAGTGGTTGAATACTGGCTAGAAAACACACTAAAGATTCTGAATAAGCAACTAAAATGTCCAAATGAGCATAAGCTAGAGTGTGCACTGGCGTTAATTGCATAAAAGGCTCAGAACTGGTGGGACACTGTGACACTCACTGTGCCTGAGTGCATGGTTAAGTGGGATTTCTTCCTTCAGGAATTCCACAAGAAGTATATCAGTGATTACTACATCGCTAAAAGGCGCAAAAAGTTCCTCTATCTGTGACAAAGAGGGAGACCTGTGGAACAATATATCCACGATTTCTGCAAATATTCAAGGTATGGTGTTGAGATCATACGTATTGAGAAGGAGAAGTGCCGAATATTTATAGACGATCTCTATGACGAATTACGTCCTCTTTTTACTGCTCTAGAGTTAGAGGATTTTCAGAACCTGGTCAATAAAGTGATTGCTACCGAAGCCTCTTAGAAGGCTTATGAAAGAAGGAAAGGGAATCAAGCTCGATCTGATAAGAGGTTCAGAGAGGAGTTAAAACCTTTCCTGACGCAAAAGAAGGGTAAACAGTATGATCAGAAGTCTACTATTCTGCAGCAACCACCGAAGGCAGGATACATGTCGCAATCTCAACCACCTAGGATGTCTGCTAATCATACAGTTTCTGTTGTTAGTATAGGCGGTTCAAGATAAGGTTCCCAGAGTCCTTTATGTAATTTTTAATAGAAGAAGCATCTCGGGCCATGTCGCAAGCAGTATGCAACTTACTACCTTTGTGGTGAGACGGGTCATTTCATCCGACAGTGCCCACAGAACCCTAATGCTCCTACTTTAGTGGCATCTCAGAATAGCTCTGCCAAAGGAAAAAGAGTCAAGCAAACACAGTCTAAAATAATGGGGAGACCTCGTAACCCTAACTCTCCATCTGTTGGACGTGACTCACAAGCTTCAGTACAGATATATTATGACTGGGGTCGAGAACAAGAAGATGACCCAGATGTCATTGCAGGTATGGTGGAACTATGCTCTAACCATGTTTATGCTTTGATAGATCTAGGTTCTACGCATTCCTTTATTAGTACACCATTGATTGAGAAGTATACCTTAGAACCTGAACTAGTTGCTTCAGAAATAATTGTCTCTAATCCTTTAGGGGATAGCGTGGTTATACGTTTAATCTGTAAAGCATGTTCTCTGAGGATCCAAGGGATCTCATTTCCTGCCAATTTGATGGCTCTATCTTTTCACGAGTTCGATCTCATCTTAGGCCTTGATTGGCTCGCGAAACATCAAGCTTGGGTAGATTGTTTGAAGAAAAAGTTATATCTTCGGGGACTCGATAAGGAAAGTATAACTCTAATGAAAACTGGGCCTAAACACGATAAAGCTATCATGTGTGCAATTGAAGTAAATGAAGACCCTAAAATTGAGAATGTACATATGGTGAGAGAATTCTCAAATGTGTTTCCTGACGAAATTCTAGGACTTTCTCTGACTCGAGAAGTAGAGTTTAGGATCGAAGTACAACCAGGAACTACACCAGTTTCCGTTGCTCCGTATAGAATGGCCCCCATTGAGTTGAAAGATTTGAAAGCTCAAATCTAAGATCTCTTGGATAAAGGATTCATCCAACCGAGTTTCTCACCTTGGAGAGCACCGATTTTATTTGTTAAGAAGAATGATGGGTCGATGTGCCTTTGTATTGACTATTGACAGTTGAATAAAGTAACTATAAAGAATAAGTACACATTGCCGATGATCGATGACCTTTTTCGATCAGTTGAAGGGTGCTTCAGTATTCTCTAAGATAGACCTACGATCTGGGTACTATCAAATGTTGGTGAAAGAATCTGATGTTCCAAAGACTGTATTTCGAACTAGATATGTCTACTATGAATTCCTAGTAATGCCTTTTGGGCTTACGAATGCACCGACGGCTTTCATAGATCTGATGAATTGAGTATTTCGGCCTTATCTAGATAAGTCCGTGGTTGTGTCTATAGATGACATTTTAATCTATTCCAAAGACACTACTACACATGAAGAGCATATCGAAATTGTACTCCAAACTCTCTAAGAGAAACGATTGTATGCCAAATTAAGTAAATGTGAATTATGGTTGTCTAAAGTCTCTTTTTTAGGCCATGTGATTTCTTCTGCGGGTATCCAAGTTGATCCAAAGAAAATTCAAGCGATCTTTGACTGGATTCCTCCCAAGAATGTAGGAGAAGTTCGTAGCTTTCTAGGTCTTGTTGGCTACTACCGTAGGTTTGTCAAAGGGTTCTCTATGATTGCTGCACCTTTGACGAAACTCCTTCGTATAGAAGTTCCCTTTTTGTGGACCGAGAAAAAACAAAGGAGTTTTGACCAACTTAAGTAAGTTTTGACTTATACTCATGTCCTAATACAACCCGAGTCTGGCAAAGACTTCACTGTGTATAGTGATGCATCCCACTTGGGACTAGGTTATGTTTTGATGCAAGAAGGAAAAGTCATAACTTATGCTTCACGATAACTTAAACCACATGAACTAAATTATCCTACTCATGAATTGTAGCTGGCTGTTGTTGTGTTCACTTTGAAGATTTGGAGACATTACTTGTATGGTGAAAAATGTTATCTGTTCACGGATCATAAGAGTTTGAAGTATCTTTTAACTCAAAAAGAGTTGAATCTCTGCCAACGTCGGTGGATGGAACTTTTGAAGGATTATGACTTGATTACCATCCTGGTAAAGCCAATGTCGTAGTTGATGCTCTCAATCAAAAACCCTCCCATTCTCCAAGGTCTCTAAATGCTCACTTTTGACTTAAAAAGCATGGCAAGTTAGTGGCTGAATTACGAGTTTAGTCATCCATTGTGTCTCGAATCAAAGCACTTCAAGATTCTGATTAAGAGTTGCAACCCATTATTGCTAGGATCAAGGACGAGCAGGATTCAGAGTTTGCCCTGAATTCAGAAGGATTATTATCCTTTCAAAATCGAATTTGTGTCCCAATGATGACGATCTTCGGAATCAAATCCTTACTGGGGCTCATTGTAGCCCTTTCTTTGTTCACCCTAGAGCCATCAAGATGTATAGAGATCTGAAAGACCTATATTGGTGGACTGGCATAAAACGTGAGGTCACAAACTTTGTGGCTAGATGTCTAACCTGCCAACGAGTGAAAGCTGAACACAAGGTACCTACTAGTCTTCTGTAACCCATTGAGCTACCACAGTGGAAATGGAAGCGTATTACGATGGACTTCGTGAGTGGTCTTCCAATGACTCCAAAGAAAAATGATGCTATTTGGGTCATTGTGGATCGATTCACCAAATCTACTCACTTCATTCCAGTGAGAATGGATTTCAGCTTGCCTAGACTTGCCGAGTTATACATTCGAGAAGTGATACGCCTACATGGAGTTCTCATATCCATCATTTCTGACCGTGATCCACGTTTTGTATCTCGATTTTGGAAAACCTTAGTGAGGCTTTAAGAACTCGAGTGCACCTAAGCACTGCTTTTCATCCTCAAATCGATAGACAATTCGAGAGAGTTATTCGGATCCTAGAAGATATGTTGCAAGCTTGTGCCATCGATTTTGGGAATACGTGGGAAAAGTCCCTACAATTAGTAGAATTCGCCTACAATAATAGTTACCAAGCTTCGATTAAGATGGCCCCATATGAAGCTCTATATGGAAGAAGATGTAAATCCCATCTATGTTGGTCTGAGCTCGGAGAAGGCAAGATGTTAGGCCCTGACTTATTGCGAGAAACCGAAGAAAGGGTAACTATCATCTATGATCGGCTTAAAACTGTATTTGACCAGCAGAAAGCTTATACAAATTTGAAAAAGAGGGATATTCAGTATGATGTTGGTAAAAAGCTTTCCTTAAGGTATCACCTTGGAAGAGGATCCTCCGTTTTGGTAAAAAGGGAAAACTCAGTCCTCGTTTCATTGGCCCTTTTGAAGTAATCGAGAGAGTTAGACCGGTTGCCTACCGACTAGCTCTCTCTGAAGATTTAAATCGTATACATGATGTTTTTCATGTATCGATGCTACGTAAGTATCGACCAGATCCCTCTCATGTGATCGAGCCCAAATCTGTAGAGATACAGTCTAATATGACGTACGAGGAAGAACCAGTGCAAATCCTTGCAAGGGAAGTCAAGAGACTTCGTAATAAATCTGTGCCTCTAGTTAAAGTACTCTGGAGGAGCCACTCAGTAGAAGAGGATACATGGGAACCAGAAGAGACAATGAAGAGTTCGAAAAATCGAACCACACCCTCTCTAATAAGCTCAGATAAAGAAAAAATATTTTAAAATTACAATAAGAACAAAATAAAATAGATTAATTAGGGGTATTTTTTTATTAAACACAAAAAGTTTAAAAACTCAACAAAACAACTCAGACAAATGAGAGATACAAAAAAACATTATTGTCGGCGATGAAAGATAAACATCACCAACACAACATAAAAATGCATACCACAACTCAATCACGACTTATCTTCAATGATTGCGAACGTCTATCAATATTCACTCTGAGGGTCCAAGGCATGATAGATCAAAAAGATAATAATTGAACGTCATCCGAATAGGCGACACCAAATTTAAACATGAGAAAAAAACAAAAAAATTGTGTCACAATAGCATAAAAAGAACGTACTACGAGAGTAAACAAAAACCGTTCACCATTTTTATACGAAAAGGGAGAGACCAATTAAACAAAATAAAATGACATACTCAAAATAAAATAATATAAATTATTTAAAAAAGGAAAAGAGGGAAAAAAAGAGAAAAAAGCAGCAAACAAACAACTCAAAATTGATATCGTAAGCGAAGATAGAAAAATGTATGAAAATTAGAAGAAGATTGGAGAAAGAAAAAAGTAAGGGAAAGAGTTAGTAGAGTATATTTTTTTAGTAATATGCATGTTCGGGTACAACATAAAAATGCATACCACAACTCAATCACAACTTATCTTCAGTGATTGCGAACGTCTATCAATATTCACTCTAAGGACCCAAGGCATGATAGATCAACAAGATAACAAATTAACGTCATCTGGATAGGTGACCCCAAATTCAAACATGAGAAAAAAATAAAAGAAAAAATGTGTCATAAGAGCATAAAAAACGTACTACGAGAGTGAACAAAAAACGTCCACCATTTTTATACGAAAAGGGAGAGACCAATTAAACAAAATAAAATGACATGCTCAAAATAAAATAATACAAATTATTTTTAAAAAAGAGAAAGAGCGAAAAGAGAAAAAAAGAAAAACAAGCAGCATACAACCAACTCAAAATTGACGTTGTAGGCGGAGATAGAAAAATGTATGAAAATTAGAAGAAGATTGAAGAAAGAAAGAAATAAGAGAGAGCTAGTAGAGTATATTTTTTTAGTAATATGTACGTCCGTCTTGCAGTCTATGTTCAGGGTATAAAATTATCCCTCATAACAATATTGTCTTCAAGGTTTAAACTCGTGTTCTCTTCTTAAAAGTACAATGTACCTTACCCATACACTCAATACTTGTTGGTTGGTAGAGTATATTTAAATACGATTAACATGAAATTTGATTGGGTATGATTTTATGATTACAATTATGTATAAATATTGAGTAGGACTATAATTTGATCGATTTATTTTCTCTCTCTATGTATATATATGATTGAATTAAGAGTGGACAAATTAGTGTGAACTTATTGAAAATAAAAAACAAATGTCCTAATTTGTTTAGAACCTAATTTTAAAAAAAGAAAATAAAAAACAATATTATTGGATGGATTGGGTCGAAATATATGGTTTCGTTTTTAACCATCCTTATGGATTGTGGCGTGCATTTCTCTTTTGTTGTTTTCTAGTGCCTTTTTTTTTTTAAGAATAGTGCCTTATTTGTTGCACCAAGCTGTTGGGTGGCTTTTGTTGCCTGTCCTTTTTCTTCATGGTTTCGTGGCTCTTGTTGGGCTTATGGTTCTGACTCTATGATCTCTTCTAGGAATTATTATTTTTTAGAAAATTCAATATCAAATTTTATGTAGATGTGTTGAAGAATGGTTTAGATATTAAAGCTGCTGTTAGTTAGTTGTACCAGCTGTAGTTTAGCAGTTGATCGTGTAAGCTAAGCTGCTATATAAGCAGGCCTTTGTGATTAATGAAATCAAGTTGCTTCCATTAGTTTACAGTGTAAATCACATTCTTCTTTCTCATTCTTGTTCTAAAGGATTTTCCAACATGGTATCATTCGCCGGCTTTTCTGGAGCCATTTTTGATTCCGCTGTGCTTTTTTAGCTGTTCTTCTTTGATTCTCCAAATCCTTTCTGATCACATTCAACGATGCCCAGTAGCAGCACTGTCCAGAGTTCCGATCTGAGTGAATCTTCAAGAACCGGCAAGATGTTTACAAACAAAAAGGTTAACATCATGCTGGACGAAATGAATTTTTTACTGTGGAAGCAGCAGATTCTCTTGACTGTCCGTAGTCATCGCCTGGAAAAGTTACTCACCGGAGCTGTGAAACCGCCGCCTGAGATGGTAAATGGTGATGATGGTCAACAGACTCCAAATGAAGATTACGAGATCTTTATCGCCCAAGATAGTGCTTTGGTGTCGTGGCACTTATCAACGATTGGTTCCCAGCTGTTACCTCAATTCGTAGGTGCTGAAATCGCTCGATTCAGAAGGGTGCGCAGTTATCTCACGTAAATTAAGGAGGTATGTGATGCCCTAGCTGCATGTGGCAGTTCAATCTCTAATATTGAACAAGTTGCCACGATTCTGAATGGTTTACCAGTAGCGTATCAGCCTTCATTGCTATGATATAACTGCGAGTCGTGAGCCATTCACGTTGGATGGTGTTAAGTCAGTCTTGGTTGATGCAGAAGCTCAACTCAAAGGTTTTAATACCCAGCTTCAGTTACCTATAAGTGCAAACGCAGCACATGTTCAGAATCATAACCCTGGAAGTAATCATGGTGACAGGGTTAATAGACAACAAAATTTCTCTGATGGAAGGAATGGTGCTTGGACTGGAGGCCGTTAAGGTACTTGGAATGGAGGCAGATCAGGTGCTCGTAGAAGGGGTCGTGCACGATATCAATGTCAAATATGTGGCAAGATTGGGCATTCCGCGGATCGTTGTTGGCATCGTTTCAATCAATCCTTCACTGGTGTGTTGACCACCAACAATGATGAACATGAGGAATCTGCCACTGCTCATGTGAGTACGCTTGAATCACCCAATGCCTGTTTACATGCTATGGAAACGCTCCATCAACATCCTCTTCAGATAATTGGGTTGTGGACTCTGGGGCCACACATCATGTGACTCATGATGCCAACAAGGTGCTGCATGGCTCTGATTTCACAGGACCATGTAAGCTTGTTGAGGGAAATGGTCATAATCTTGATATTTGTAAATCTGAAAAATCTGTGTTGCATGCTTCCTCTCGAATACTTATGATCAATGATTTACTGCATGTTCCAACTGTTACTAATAACCTCCTTTCTGTTTTGAAGCTTGCTAAAGATAATAGAGTTTACTTTGAATTCCATGCAAAGACCTGCCTTGTACGTGATGAAGAAACTGGTACGGTTCTGTTACAAGGATGTGAGTCAGGAGGATTGTATCGATTTGATGCTGGGCCACCAAGGACAACTAGTAGTAGAAGCAAGGACGATTTTGAAGCAAACATAGTTAGTAGAGAAAGTGATGCTTATGATCTATGGCATCGACAACTTGGGCATCTTGCTCACTCATCACTTGTTCAAGTCTGTAAAAATGCAAATGTTGTAATTCTTTTACAAAATAATAAAGAAACTCCTGATGTTTGTGTGGCATGTAGATTGAGCAAAAGTCATAAGATCCCATTTTCTGATTCAACAACAGTGTATGAGGAACCATTCTCTCTTGTCTTTACTGACCTTTGGGGACCTGCGCGTATTACCTCTAATGGATTCAGCTATTATGTATCATTTGTGGATGCGAATATCATTGTTGGGTGTATTTGTTAAAAACGAAGAGTCAGGCATTACAAGCATTTCAGATGTTTCACAGCATGGTGAAGGCCCAGTTCAACTCAAATGTTAAAGAAATACAAAGTGATTGGGGTGGCGAGTATAGGAGCTTATCTACAGTGTTGGCAACGTTGGGGATCAAACATGTCTCTCGTGTCCACACAATTCCGAGCAAAATGGGGTCGTTGAGAGGAAGCATCGGCACATTATCGAGTTAGCACTTGTGTTACTAGCTCAAGCATCGTTACCTCTTCGTTTTTGGTCATAGGCAGTGAGTACAACAGTCCATCTCATAAACAGGCTTCCCACACGTGTCTTACAAGGGAAGTCACCATTCGAGAAGCTTTATAATCATCAGCCTGATTATAAGTTCTTGCGAGTGTTTGGGTATAGGTATTTCCCACACCTAAGACCCTATCAGAATCACAAACTAAGCTTTCGGTCCCAGCCTTGCACATTCCTTGGTTACAGCACGCAGCATAGAGGATATCACTGTTTGGCTTCTGATGGAAGAGTATACATGTCACGCCGTGTGATATTTGATGAGAATTTTTTTCCTTTTGCAGGTGAGAATGCTAATATAGGTTCGCCGAGCAATCCTTGTTCCTTGTTTCCAGTCTCGTTCCCCATCATTCTTGGAGCAGCTATAGTTTGTTAAGGATCAGCTCGGGCAACTCCTGCATTGCATACAACTGGTTCCACTCAGGAAGTTGATCTGAGAGCTGGAAGTTCAAATGATATGCCCAGTTATGTTGCAGCTCCTGGAAATAGAAGCAATAGCTCTCATAGTGCTGGTTCGGTTAGAAGGTATGCTGCTGCTCAAGAGTCTGTAGACATGTCCATCAGTTCACCTCATGTTGATGCAATGAATGGTGAAGATGGTGTTGTTGAACAAAGTCATGGTAATGAGGCAGAGGCAGCTGCTAGAGTTGAAACTAGCAATGATGGTGAAACAACAGCTCCAGCTGGTGGCCAACATATGGTTACAAGAAGCAAACATGGGATATACAAACCTAAGGTTTATATGGCTGTACATGATGTTGAGGAAGGAGAGCCAACCTCGATTCAGGCAGCCCTTCAATCAACAAATTGGGGTCCTGCTGTTCATGCAGAATTTGATGCACTAAAGAAGAATGGAACTTGGGAGTTAGTGCCTCTTCCTGAAGGACGTTCTACTATAGGGTGCAAATGGTTGTTTCGAGTGAAGAGAAACACTGATGGCTCGATTCAAAGGTACAAAGCAAGGTTGGTTGCTAAGGGTTTTTCCCAGGTACCAGGCCAAGACTTTCAGGACACGTTCAATCCAGTTGTCAAGTCTGCCACTATCAATGTTGTTCTTGCCCTGAAAGCTTACAACAATTGAAACTTGAGACAAATTGATGTAAATAACGCGTTCTTGAATGGTGATTTAAACAAGGATGTCTTCATGCAACAACCACCAGGATTTGAGGAAGTTGCTGCTGATGGTTCAAGGCTGGTATGCAAGCTTCGAAAATCCCTTTATGGGCTGAGACAGGCGCCGAGAAACTGGTATGCTAAACTACGAGACGCCGAGAAACTGGTATGCTAAACTACGAGACTATCTTCTTGACATAGGGTTCAGAGGTTCCCAGGCAGATACTCTTTGTTTATCAAAGATGGGGAAGGATCCATGACTTATGTCCTTGTTTATGTGGACGATATTGTTGTAACAGGAGGATCGAATGTAGACATTGAAGAGGTGGTTAAGCAAACTGGTGCAAAGTTTTCACTAAAAGATCTCGGGCAGTTGAGTTTTTTTCCTTGGCATGGATGTTAAACGTGTTGAAGGGGCCATTGTGTTGAATCAAAAGAAATTTCTACTTGAATTGCTGGCTAAAGCTCGTATGACGAATGTCAAACCCACCCCTACGCCCATGATAACATCACTCAAGCTTACCTAAGAAGCTGGCAGCCCTTTGTCAGATCCCAAGGAGTATCGCAGCTTGATTGGGGCTTTACTGTATGCATTTCATACACATCCTGACATAGTATATGCTGTGAATAAGTTGGCACAGTTCATGCATACCCCATGTGAACAACATATGACTGCCTTAAAGAGGGTGCTTAGGCATCTCAATGGAACGTTGGACTATGGATTAGTTTTTTCTCCTTCAACAGAACCATGTCATCTAGTTGCCTTTGCCGATGCTGAATGGGAGGCAATGTGGATGATAGAAGATCAGTTTCAGGGAACTGTGTGTACTTAGGAGTTAGGAGGAAATCTGGTGATATGGACATCTAAGAGACAGAAGACTGTGTCACGGTCTACCACGGAGGCAGAATATCGCATCTACATCGGAGGTTACCTGGTTAAACACATTACTCAAAGAAATGAAGGTTCAAATAGCTGCAACACCTGTGATTTGGAGTGACAACTCCAGTGCAATTGCCATGAGCGCAAACCCTGTTTATCACTCGAAGACAAAGCATGTGGAGCTAGATGTTCGTTTTGTGCGTGAGAAAGTTGGTGCCAAGCTATTGCAAGTTAATTACGTTCCAGCTGAGCATCAAATAGCAGATGGACTGACCAAACCTCTGTCCAAGGACTACCAACAATTTTCGACTCAAGCTAGGGGTACTGTCAACTGATGAAATGAACAACTGAAGAAGTAGAAAGGATGTTGAAGAATGGTTTAGATATTAAAGCTGCTGTTAGTTAGTTGTGCCAGTTGTAGTCTGTTATTCCCCCTGGCACTTAGCTAACCTCTTTCTGATAGAGTAGTTTAGCAGTTGATCGTGTAAGCTAAGCTGCTATATAAGCAGGCCTTTGTGATTAATGAAATCAAGTTGCTTCCATTAGTTTACAGTGTAAATCACATTCTTCTTTCTCATTCTTGTTCTAAAGGGTTTTCCAACAAGATGCAACAAATTATTCGAAATCTCTTGGTTAATTTGGAAGTGGATGTAGATGCAAAGATAGAAACGGGTGAAAAGGATCTTGATGAATATTTCACTATTCTGAATCTATTCATTGTAATTGAACCTATTCATTTTAGTGGCAACAGTTCATTTCGTAATCTTTTTACCGATTCATCGTTGGGATTTTGGAAATTTTACTTGAACGAATTTGGAAGTGGTAAAATGAATACATGGGTGACTAAATGTTGTCTGGCTAGCAAATGAGGCATTGATTTCCCTTAGGCAGCTAAACTGATTGGTTTTAATATCTGATAATACTGTTATTCTTGCTTGCAGGTGCTGGCAAAATCCTCAAAAATGATTCCAGGGAAATATACATTATTCTTTGTTGCTCTCTGTGGTGTGTCACGTGAGGGGATTTAAATCTCGGTCGAGGTCGCGTTTTCGGTTGCGTCGCGGTTATCGCGTTTTCGGACATAACGGAGACTATTGCGGTCATTGCGAGTGTAGCGGTCGTGAATTTTTTAAAATTTTGCACAATTTCTTGTAAAGCATACTAATTATAATTATAATTATAAAAAGTAATTTTAATAATTTTTAGAGTATTTTCTAAACGAAAATGGGCATATATAATATAATTATGAGAAAGAAGATTCCTTACAATTATATCAAACAGATCTTCTATTCTTCTTCGCTGACAAGCTCAAGAATAATATATATTTGTCATACCAATCAATACCTAAATTTTGAAAAAATGATAATGTAAATATCAACAATGTAATACGAGGTGAATTGGATATTCAATACGAGGTGTCATGCTTCAATTTCAATATAAAATGAAATTTGTATTTTCATGAGTCATGACATAAAATTAAACAAAAATCTAATGCATTTTTTCAACTCAAATTATTATTTAATTATACTAATTTAACATGATAATAAAATTGATATGCAATACGAAAAAATAAGATTGAATTTGAAAGTGAATTGGATAGATTTAAAGAAGATAAAATGACAAAATCAAATAGAATTAAAATAAAAGGACAAAATTTCTACAGAAATTAGGACTAAATTGAATAAAAATAAAATATTAAGGCTAAACTGAGAACTTTAAAAATTTAATGTCACGCCATGTAATTTACCCACTCCCAAAATATTCTACATCTTCTTCTTCATCGCACCGCTGCCTCTCTGTTTCTCTCTGTTTCAAAACAGAACTTTTAGTGGATGAAATCAAATAAAAACGGAGATAACGGCCCGTTATCGCCGTTATCGGCCGTTACCGATGCGATTGAGGCGCGAAGAACCGCTATTGGTGTGATTCCGTGGCCAACCGTTATTTTCACCAAAACCGATTTCGGGCGGCGGCGATACCGCAATATCTCGGTAACGTTACGAGATTTAAATCTCTGATCACATATTATTATCCTCTTTCTAAAAAGACACGTCTAATAAAATGTGCAACACCACAATTATTTTGTCTCTCAAGAACTCTCTTTTTTTTATGAGATTAATATTTCCGCTTTTCTCATGCGTGACAGGTGCGGTTGGTCAGAATTTCATTTTCCTGACCACAAGCCGATTCTGCTCCTTGTCCAACACAACCATTACCACAATGCGCAAATTTGTCAGCATCGTGGTGTCTTCTCTGCTGAGTGCAATCCACTGTCCACAAAGCAATGGAGTAGTGTACTCGTGATTTTTTCAGGTTTGTCTTACCAAATCCGTAACAGGTTTTGAGCTTTATATTAGCCCTAAGGTTCAATGATCCTAAAATTTAGAACAAAACCTAGGATTTGGTAATGTAACTGCATAAATCTCATTTGAGGAAATTCACGATTTGTCTCCCCAGAGATCCAGTTCAAATGGGCACTTTTATCCAGTATTTTTGATGTCTCGAACATGAATATGAATGTATAATCCTCTAAAAAAATGATTTTTTTTAAAAAATCCCTGGTCATATCAAAGAGTAGTAAACAAATCCGTTGATTACTCGACAGCGTAATTAACCAAATCATGGTCAAATTAAACATTCAAAACACCACGTCTGTAATCACTTATTTTTATCCGATTTGTGAATATTGTTAATATAATAATTAAAGGGTATTATTATTGCATATGGGCGTATTATACTATGTGTTTATATGTACGTGTGGCTAGTGTATATGAGGTATGTGTGTGTGATTGCATGTATAACATATGTAGTGTATATACGAACGCATTTATAATGTTGTACGTAGCGTGTGAGTTTACATTTTATGTCACGCCGGTTTTGTATTATATATGTGTACTAATATATATGTTTATATCAATTGTGTGTAAATATATATAGATGTGTGTTTGCATTTAAATGTATGTGGTATATGTAAATATTTGAACATATGTGTGTGTTATATGTTTGGGTGTCCGTATATGTGTACATGCATGTGTATGTGGTATCGTATTATTATTATTATTATTATTATTATTATTATTATTATTAGCTATATATATATATATATATATATATAAACAAGTTTGAAAACAAAAACCCAATTAAATTAAGTCTAATCCATAATATTACAAAACCCACATAAATTGTGATAGCAGTCCAGTCCAGTTACATATGGGGCTCAAAATAATTACCGGCCCAAAACAAATGATCCAATATCCTAAAACCCTATCTAATATCCTATCTTTTCCTTGCAGCCGCCCAAGATCTGACCGTTGGATCAGATCTGATCCAACGGTCCTGATTGAAGCCAGGAGTCCTTTCATCTGCAGCGCGTGGAACGCACCTCGGGCTGCTCATCTCCCACTCGCACGCGAGACCGTTCGATCTCCTCTGCCACGTGTCGAGATCAGAGGCAGCTTTGCTCATTCCAAGACCAGATCTAGGCCATTCATTTCTCATGCAATCACAGTCGTTGGATCAGATCTGATCCAACGGTCGTGAGTGAATCTGACAAGACGGACAACACCACCATACTCCATCTGCCGCCGTACACACTACCTTCATCGGCTCTTACCAAACGGACATGCACCAGATAGGAAAAATCAAAAAAATAGATTTCGTCAGTACCAAATCTGATCAAAAAATATGTATTTTTATATCTTGTTTCAACCAAAACAAATCGGGGGGATATATGTAAACCAACCAAAAACAATTGTAACAACAATCAGTTTTTGAGGAATACAAAAAGTTTCCAGTGGTACTCTCTACTTCTTTTTCTTTCTTGCATGTTGGTTTCGAGAATATAATATTAAAAAAGAGAAGACACAAAGAGTTTAAAATTTACCCAAACCACCGGCGAATTTCCTCTGGTTTGCGATAAGCCGTCATGGGGTGAGCTGATCGAGGGGAGGATGTCTCTGGTCGGGGTGTTTTTTTTAAAACAATGTTTTTTTTGCTTCGGGTTTTCCTAGATCTAGGTTAATAAGGGGTTGATCCCTAAAATCCAAGGTTGGATTCGGGATTAGATGAATGGGAGGAATCGTTTAGGGTGTTTTTTTGTAGTCGCCGGCACCGGTGAGCGACGGCCGGCGACGGTGTGCACGACGAAAACTCGCCGGTTTCGGAAAGCAAGGTGACCGGAGTTTCTTTTTTGGGTGGTTATTTGGTTTAGTTGAAAGAATAAAGAGAGGGAGAGTTTTTTTTTCAGATCCAAAAATTTTAAATGCCTGAAGTCTGAAAACCGAGCTAATTAGGCTGTTATATAGAGGTTTAATGTTTTAAAAGTGGGCTAATTAATTCATAAATCCCCCCGCGTTTCTGCACTTTTCAAAATGAGTCTCCCCCTGGTTAAATTACAAACCCGGTCCCCCTCTGTTTTTGAAATTTATCAATCTAGTCCCTAAATTAAACGAGTTTTGAATTCAAATGGTAAAATTACCTGTTTAGCCACCCCGTGTTTTTGAAGTTTTCATTTTGAGCTCGCCCCTTGGGTTAATCACATCTCCAGTCCTTGTAGCTTCATTTTAGTTTTTAATTGGGTTCCTGAATGCTCATTCTGTTCACTTAAATTTGGTTTTATGATTTTGTTTTTCTTTCATTTCGGTCCCCGTTGTGATTTAAATGTTTATGTTTTATTATTGCTCCCTAGTATTTACATGCTTTTATATTTTATGTTTTTACATGCGTTTTTTTGTGATATCATGCTTTTGTGATTTACTATATTTTGTTGATATTATATACATGTTTAGGTTATGTTTTGTTTTAATTTACATTACGTTTATACGGTTCGTCATGTTTTTATGTATTTTGGTTGGCATATATGTGTATTTATTTATGTTTTCGTAACATGTGCATCATCATATTAATTTATTATTTAACTCTTGGTTCATGTTAGCATGCACATCCATTTTATATGTGATATTTAGTTTAATGTGAATATTAGGTTTATATGTTAGTTTTTTATATATTCGTTTTATGCATTTTGTTTTATTTTAATTGGCACACTATGTTTACGTTTTTTTATGATCGTCTTCACATCTTTAGTCATATGTGAATTTTTGGGTAATTTGTTTAGCACGTGATAGGTTTTTTTTAGCATTGTTTAAATGTGTATCATGTTCTTTTTGCTTTTGTCATGTTATTTATTTTATGCATGTTTTCTTTTTATTCGAATAACATGAGACTTTTTCTAAAATAATTTATATGTTCATGTGTTTTGATCTATGTTTGATTCTCACCGTGACCATGTAATATTTGGAAACATTTATGATGCAGATAATTAGTGTGTTGTTTGATAAGGTTTTAGTGTAATATCTTAATATTTTGCTTTTCTTGCCTAGTATCATATTATTTCTGCGTCATGCATATGTTGCCTTGTGTTTTCTTTTTTTTTTACATATTTTAACATGTATATATGTGACTAATTAATTATTGAAGTATGATCTTTCCTTTTTATTCTTGTTTTAGTTTAGGTCTTGTCGTTATTTATCATGATATGTTATGTTTTTATGTTCATGCATTTATTTATTTTGTTTAAATTTCGTAATATTCATATGTTATGTTTTTTTAGTATCATGTCAATACGAATTGTATGTTATGTCTTGCTTTCTAAGGTTGCACAATGGAATAATATTTGTCAATACGGTGCCCTTTTATCCGAGCGTAAACAGGGTCAGTATCAGGCGTAGTGATGGTGGTTAGGCGTTTACTCTCGGATAACGGGGGCTTTTAAAATTTACTCGCACTTATAACCAAATTTTAATTTAACCAGTCACTTTAATCCGGAATTTTGACATTAATAAAGCGGTAATTATTAAAGTACCAATTTTATGCGGTGTGGGGGTGCTAATCCTTCCCCATCCGTAATCGACTCCCGAATCCAACGTTTTCAAAATCTCTGGTTTTACGGTGTCCGGCCTACCTTAGTGGCCGGTAGCAACTCCATTTTCTTAAATAAAATACAGTTTTTCTAAAAACCTCACGAAATAAATATTTTAATATCCGAAAGACAACAAACACTACAAACCCTATTTTTTAGCGAACGTAGAGGAATGACAACGCTACAACGTCCAGTAATTAATCAAATCCAATTCCACGTTCCCCGGTCTTTTTTCATCTCTACTGTTCATGCCTTTTTCCTTAAAGAAGCATTTCGCCAGGGAAGCTTGTCTTATAATTTCTATAGTATCATATGGGTGACACAATGATAAAAAAAAAATTATGCATATGTCAGTTGGTATCAGCTTAAAATATTACTTATATTTTAGTGCATATCAAACATGTGTCACCAATAACTTAGAATTACCGTGTACGTTGTACTCAATTTTGAAACCAATTTCACTTGATGCTTTTATGCTTTGCACAGCCCATCACTTCTAAGTCCATTAAAACCCAAAAAAGATGGGACATGTGTCAATTTTAGAATCACTTGAATTTTTTTTTTTTGTTAATTATCGGTATTCAACTAATTGATCAACTAATTTAGATCGATTTTATAAATACCTAATACAAAGACAGTTTTACGCATCTAATTTTCTCGAGCTGTAATTCTCGTCTACTCCTACATTTCTTGGTTCTCCTATGGTTCCGGGTCTTGTTTATTTGGATTTGTGTTTTCTTCTTGCTTTCTAACTATAAATTACTGAAAAGAAGATTTTGGATTTGTTGTACTTTACTCATATGATCAAAGCTACAAATGGTGCTCATCATTTTCTGTTGCTTCGAGCATTTAAAAGGAACTCTCTCTGTCCTGGAAGATATTGAAGGGCCGTTTGATTCGCGGAAAAGATTTTGGATAAATTATTGAAATGTCATTTCTTTTGTTTTCTTAGGTATTAAACAATTTCGATCATTTAGGATAAAAATGCCCTTTAAATTATAAAGTTATTTCAACTTCATCTTTCCTTTACTTTTTTCAATTTCTTAAAAATCTTAGAGAGGAAAAAAAATCAATTCTTCTCTTATACTTCTCTCATGATAAATCCTCTTCTTCTTCTTCTTTTATTTTGAACGTATTTTATTCTTTTTTTACTTCTATTTCTTTTTCTGTCATCTTTTCTCGAATTATTTCTTTCTTTATAGTTAATTTTTTTAAATGTTACTTAAATTTCTGCAATTTCTTAGTTAATCTTCCTCTTGAATTATATTGGCTTTGTCTATTTCTTTCAAAAATAATTTTTTTTGTTTTAAAAAATACAATTTCACTTTCTAACGTTTTCTCACCTCCCATTTAAATCGATGTTTTCAACATCGATTGGCAAGAAAGGACTTTACTTGAGAGGTTGATCAAAGTTACAGAGAAAAATAATGAAAATTTTCTGTTGAAGCTCAAGAATCCTGTCGATAGGTATTTATATCAAGTTGTTGTGTTTTTTAATGTTTGGTTACAAAAAAAAAAAGAAAGAAAAAGAAACATAACCATTTGTACTGAAAATTTTCAGGGTTATATTGATCTTCCCACTATTGAAGTCAGATTTCAGAATCTAAATATTGAAGCTCAAGTTTTTGTAGGAACCAATGCTTTACCTACCGTTGTTAATTTCACCACTGGTATATTTGAGGTACCACAAATACTTTGCCTACAGTTCTTGTCAAGCTTTTGTAGGAAGATTTTTTTGACATTTTATTTTATTTCATTTGTTTTGTGCTGTAATTAAAGAACTTATTGACCGAGATGAAAATTCTTTCTAGTAGAAAGAAAAAAATGGCAATGCTCAAAGATGTCAGTGGCATCATTAAGCCTGGCAGGTAACCCCAGGTTTTGATCTTTTACTGTTAAATCTAAATTTGGAGTTTCCTAAAATTAATCAAAATTCTTTTTTCTGATGCATTTTTCTCATGACGACACTGCTCTTGAGACCTCGAAGTTCTGATGCATTCTCTTGCTACATGGATGTCTTGGTATTTATTTTCTCGATAGTTCTACTAAAAATTACATTTGAAATTGTTCAAAAACATTAGGAAAATAAGTTAATATATTGTGTATATGTATGAGTAAAATTTCAGATTGATTGGTGAATGAGTATATCCGAATATACTTGTTAAGAATCTTCTATGTTCTAATTGTTAAACTCTAGTGAAAACATGACTTGGAAGAGGAAAATTTGTTACTGGCTTGCCTAAAATCAACAACTAACTAGGAGACTTATTTACATATGAATGAGTTCGAATATATGCCTCAATTTCTTACCAGATTTTGCTTAAAATAATTTGTAATCATTTTACCTTGTTTAGGGGTTGATATATATGGTTATGAGTCAATTACGAGACTAAAATTTGATGTTTAAGGCAGGTAATAACTATTGTGTTGTAGCTGTTTATTTATGTGCTATTTTGATGTAATTAAAAGGCTCACACATGCTACTTTATGTGTTACAAACAAGCTAGATTGATTGATAAAAATAGTTCATATTTTTTTAATGAAATATGCAAATTGTGTGCTAAAAATCTAATAGAATGTACACTATATTAAAAATTTGTTAGTAGCCTTTAGAATAGAAAGAAGTTAGTTAGTTGTAGTTAAGTATAACTTACACCGGTGTAAATGTGTTATAGTTAGTTGTAGATAAATATAACTTACACCGGTGTACATGTGTTATAGTTAGCTATAGTTAGTTAGTTGTAGTTGAGTAAAACTTACACCGATGCAAATGTGTTATAGTTGGCTATAGTTAGTTGTAGTTAAGTAGAACTTATACCGGTGTAAATGTGTTATAGTTAGTTGTAGCTAAGTAGAACTTATACCGGTGTAAATGTATTATAGTTAGCTATAGTTAGTTAATTGTAGCTATGTAGAACTTATACCGATGTAAATGTGTTATAGTTAGTCATAGTTAGTTAGTTAGTTGTACTTAAATAGAACGTGTACCGATGTAAATTTATTGTAATTATGCACTTGTTTAATCAATAAAAATAGTGTAGTTTTACCTTTTCTTACTTCAATCGAAGTTTAGTTTCTAATAAAGTTAGTTAGTGTAATGCTTGAATCCGGTGACTTGTGTACTAAATCATTTTTTTGTTGTTATGTGCTCAATTTAATATTAGAAGTTTAACTTGTTACAAAGAAAATATATCAAAAGGACAATTTGGTAAAATATGCATTCTGATAATCTTATATTCTCTCAACCAAACAGTGACATCTTATATTCCTGCCAAACAAACCAAACAAGGTAATGTAACTTTCCCAATAATGTATCTAGTAATGTTACATTCTGAGAATCTTATTCTTAGAAATGATGATATATTTCGCAAACCAAACACCCCTTGAAAGTATAAGACGAGTAGCAGCTTAGCGAGGTGATCAAAACCGAGTTGTTCTGTCCTTTTCCGTTCGAGTTTGCCTTTTATTGTCTGGACTTGTTTGCTTTGATTTATGAACTCCAAATGCTATGAAAATAGCCAAGGGGATTATGGTGGCCAACGGTGACGGTGACAACAACAACGACAGTGTTGAGAAAAAAAAAGAAAAAAGGTTTAGTGTTTTCTATTATAAAGAACTGGCAAACTAACAAATTTGGGGAGATTAAAAAGAGAGAGTCGAAATAGTTCTAGACTAAATTTGTAAAATTTGAGATATTTTTCAGTGAAACGAACACTAGTTTTATGTTTAGAATGTTAAAAAGGTCAAATGGTGGATTGAAAATTTTAGACTTTATCAATCACCGACGATAGTGAGCGGCGGGTGATGATAAAGACTTTGATCGGATTTTAGGGTTGAGAGAGTATTATGTTTTTTAGGAAGGTAAAAAATGAATGAAACAAATGTTTAAGGCGAAATTGATATTTTGTCTAATGTTCTGAGGTTAAGTTAGAAATTTATCATTTTTAATATGCCACATCATCGAATCAATGGAAGTTAACAATTTAGAAATTAAATTATAACAAATCGATAACATAAGTGATCGAAATATAACTTTTTAAACTTCACTGATCTGAAAAACAAAACAAAATAAAAGTGACCTCTATGGTTGTTTGTCTTTCATTTGGGTTCAAATTTCAAAATTAAAAAAATGCAAAAAAACTAACTAATGACAATTTAATTTGTATAAAACGTGAGTAAATCACTTCCAGAGACATATCATAGTGAGAGTTTGAAAAAATTATAAGATAAGTTTGACTCACCACGTCATTCATTGTCTCATTTAATAATATTTTCATGTCATTTTTTTAAGGTGAATCTTCACCACTTTTCTACATGTAAAGAAAAATGGGTAATTTTTTGGAAGTTAAAATGAGGTGGATGGGTTTTCAAAAAAAATAAAATGAGGTGGATGAGCCTTATTGGTTGGGACCATGAATGACATGGTGAGTCGAATTTATCTAATAATTTCTCGAGAGTTAGGGACTTCCCTTACACAGATTTAAAAATATTAAAAGTCGAGTAAAGTTCACAAATGTGTAGGACTTTCCCACACAAATTTAATATATATACGCACGCTTAACCCTTAAAAATATTAAAAATTAAGTAAAGTTCATAGATGATAACTAAATTTTATTAAAGTATTTAATTTTATATTCAAAATTTTAATTGTTTTAATTTGGATATTAAGTTTTTAGTTTTATAGTAAATTTCAGTGATCAGTCGTGAATTTTACCGTTAAAAAATTTAATTTGGCACTTCAAATTTTTAGAGATTCTCAATAAGTCACTAATATGTTATTAATTTTAAATGGATCCCATTTTTTCTAAAAATTCTCATTAATTATTTTAAATTATTTAAAATATTTAATTTAACCCTTAATTAAAAAAACTCGTAAGCAGGGATTGACTTACAACAGGGATTTTTACTTATTTGGACCTTTAATTCTCTTAATTTTTTATTCTAAAAAGTATAATGAATTTTACTATTCCGGGCCTTTAATTTTCAATTCCCTCAAAATTTAATTTAACCTCCAAACTTTATTATCAATATATGCCATTGATCACTTCGACTTGGTGCATGAAATCTAAAATAATATTAAAGTTCCGTTTATTAAACCAAAAAATAAACAATACAAAAGAAAATCATGTATCTATCAAGGTTCAAACAAAATCATGTACCTTGAAAGAGGGGGAATAAATGAGCATTAAATCATTTTCATTTTCATTTCTCACGATTTTATGATAAAAAAATGAGTATCATGAATTGAACTGATTTAATTTTAGAGAAAAACTTTGATACACAACCTGTGTAAACTAAAGTTTATTTGCTTGTCAAATTTAGAGGTTTAGTTTAGAGCTTATATTTAAGAGTTTAGGCTGTAGGGTTTAGAATTTAAGATTTAAGGTTAGAGTTTAAGGATTAAAATTTAAGGTGTTAGAGTTTTACATTTTAAACTAAAAAAACGTAAAATAACATTTTACAGACTGTATATTAAAATATAACTCTTAATTTTATACTTACATATTTTCAATAAAAATGATACTTAAGTAAAAAATGATAGACACAAAAGAAAATTTGGTGGGCGGTCCTTAATCACGTGAGCCATTGTCCACAGTTTTCCGGGGTTGACCTCTCTTTTTAATAATTTCTATCCGAAAATAGTCTCTTAATGGATTTTGAAGTCACAATTTAAAAAAAGAAAGAATAATGTCAACTGAAAGTTTTGACCACTTATTTTAGAGATTGTTGACCTTTCTAGGTCACTTAAAATCTATATATAAATATAATGGTTATTCTTTTAACATTTTTACATTTTTTAATTGGCTCTTTCTTTTGGTAGTTCAAGTTTTAAAGTTTCAAATTTTTTAAAATTATTTTAATGGTCAATAGTGATTAATACTTATACGGTTGTGACACCATAACATTAGGAATGCAATTGAAAAAAAAAAGAGAAAGTATTGAGGGTGTTTTTGTTATTATGCATTATTTTACCCTTGATTTATATTTTTATTTCGTCTTTAAATAATATAATTAAAAATCACTCGTTAATGATCAAACACAAGACTAATAGATTTATATACAATTAATGTAGGGATGGAGCCAAAATATCAACTTGAGGGGGAAAATATTTTTTTTTTAAAATTTAGTTGGGGCTATTTACAATTATCACATAAACTTTTTAAATGTGTTATATGCATTAAAGTTTAATTTTATTTTTGGGGGTGGGTTGACCCACTCATCAAGTAGCTTCGTCCCTCATCCTAAGTGTTACAAAATATATTATTTATTAGTATTAACCTCATGTGTAACACGCTACATCTGGATCAACTATAAGTTCAACAATATAGTAATTTTTAAGAATAAAAACACTTGTTATCAAGATAAATAAAATTAAAAGAATATTGGAACATAATTCATAATTTTCTTATTTATAATCTTATACTTCTTTTATTTTAATTATATTTTCATATTTTATAATCATTCAAATAAAATTGTCTTATATAACAAATATTCCTATAAAATGAGCTCATACATTCAAAATAAAATTATAAATCAAGAGTGAAAAATGCATAATAGCAAAAGACCCTCGGTTTTTGCTTTTTTCTTTCTTTCAATTTCACCCTTAGCGTAGTATTGTTATATCAGCAAAAATGTTGATCGTTATTTACCATAAAAGGGCTTATTTGAATTTTTAAAAACTTTAGGATTTAAATTGCCAAAGAAAAAAGTTTGAGAGCTTAATTGAATAAAGTGGTTAATGTTGAGGGATTTTTTTGCTATTATGCCTAAAACTAAATATATGTTTTCTTAATCTTAATGATAGGTCATTTACAGAACAAAGACCAATTAGTTTAGTCGATAAGACATTAAATTTTTTAAATAATATTCATTATTTAAATCTTGATATTATGAATGAAGTAGGTCAGATTGAAAGAGTCGCTCTATGATTAACCTCTATAACAGTCTATTTGAATTCCAAAAACAAAATCCAAAGAGCGACTCATTTGACATAGTGAAATATTTGGATTCCAAAATCAGAATCCAAAGAGCGACTTGCGTGACATTATTTGAATCAAGATTCATGCAGGAAACCATCAATAAAGCAAAATGATTTTTAAAATTTCAAAATTTTCTTTATTAATAGTATTTAGGCGTGTCTAAATCTCAATTCAAATAATAATATAATTATTAAAAATCATAGATTCGAACGTGTTTAAACCTAAAAATAGCACCCAATATATATAAAAAAGAAAATGATAATAGTACTTATTTAGTTGTAAATCAACTCATAATTTATTTTTATTTTATAAATATGAGGATAGACTTGATGAGTATACAAATCTGGATGACAAGGATCATATAACATGGTTAACTATACCCATTGTTCTAACCCTTGTTCTGCATTACTACAAAGTGATGATAAACAAACCCTAGACATATGGAAAAAGGTAAGTAAATACTCAATCTAGGAAAAACCGAAAGGCTGGTTATTCCATAAGTAAACTCCTGATAATGGCTGCCTGGTCGCTATCGGTGTCCGCCGAAGCCAATAGCTGAGATAGCCGGTCGCTTAACCCATCGACTTCTCTGTGTAAATTCCTGATATAGTTGCAGGTTTCCTGTAAGACCTTGGAAGCTGATACCTGAAAGACAAAAACATTGAACCTTATTATTAAGTCAAAAACTCGTGGGTAAAAACATTTTTGAAAAGAAACAAACAAAAAAGAAACGAACATTGTATGTTTTGGTACCTTGTCGGAGCGTCTTGCACGAAGCTCAGGGATGAGCCGTTGCAACTTGGAAACAAGGTCGATAATCTGATCATCAGTGATCCTGGAACCACTTGATTGCCTGGAGCGTGATCTCCTGCTTGACATTGTTGTGCTTGATAATATTTGTGTCAGGAAAGAAACAAAGTTCAAGAACAAGAAGAAAGAGAGATGCTTTGGTAGTGTAATGAAAAAGGGACAAATGCATGGAAGAAAGCAGTGGGCTATGCTTCTTAATAAATAGGTTATTTTGGTGTATTCATGTTTAGAATATTTATATGAATCAGATCAGAATCATGTATGTATATATATATATATATTATAAGAGGAAGCCGAGAACTATGTTCAATAAAAAGAGGAAGCGGAGAAGGATGATAATCGGGAATAGAATAAAAGGGGAGAGAGAGCGGCCATACTGTCGTGATCTGAGTGTCTGGGAACTGAGGTAAGAAGGCAAGTGGGTTTAAGGGGCAAATGTAGTCAATAATCACCCATCTATGCGGCCCTCCCGTCTGTCAGTTTAGCACGCAAGCCCACGTTCTTTGATTACTTCCTGTCTTTTTAATTACGGTAAACTTCATCAGAAGTCACCCAATTATAGTTTCTTTCTTATTTTGGTCATCAAATTATTTTTTGGCAAAAATATCACTAACGTTATATTTCTTTCCTATTTTGGTCATCGGCTGTTATTTTATTTTATTTTTAATTTTTCCATGCCATTTCTTCTCTCTCCTCTTAAGCAATATATGTTATTTTATAGTAATATTTTTATTCAAACTAACAGGATGGTAACACATGTCACTGCCTATTAATGGAATAAAAGGAATGAAAAATCAAGCCCCTTATGCAGCCAGAGAGATGGTGACACGTGTAACTGCCTATTAGTCGAATCTCTTTGGCTGCATAAGGGGCTTGGTTTTTTCATTCCTTTTATTCCACTAATAGGCAGTGACACGTGTCACCATCATGTTAGTTTGAATAAAAATATTATAAAATAACATATATTGCTTACGAGGAGAGAGAAGAAATGACATGGAAAATTAAAAAAATAAAACAACAGTCGGTGACCAAAATATGAAGAAAACATACCGTTAGTGATGTTTTTGCCAAAAAATAGTTCGGTGACCAAAATAGGAATGAAACATAACGTTAGTGATGTTTTTGCCAAAAAAATAGTTTAGTGACCAAAATAGGAAAGAAACCATAGTTCGGTGACTACTGGTGTAGTTTACCCTTTTAATTATGTATACTCACTTTCTCACTCCCTAAGTTTAAACAAGTTTAAAAATATTATAACTGTGGATACCAAATTTGTTGACCGATTAATTTGAATCAAATATCATATATACGTTATAAAATAAATCTTCTAATATAATTTACTTTATTTACGATATTAGGATTTGAACATTTAACTTTATTTAAAAGATCTAGCACCTTACTTCGATGAACCGATCGAACTGAAATAGCTAAAATCTATTAACCAATTTTTTTCTTTAACCTTTAATTGAATCAATTTTTTTGAAAATTTTTACCGAACTGAGCAAAGTTCAGTTAATTTGGTCGGTTTTCAATTTAACCGAAGTTTGTTATAAGTTTTTGGATAAAGTACACAAATGGTAAACGTTGCTAAAATGATATGTTTAGTCACTGAACTTTCAAAAGTTATAAAACAATAATTAAACTTATCGAACTATAACAAAATAGTCAATGCACGTTATAAATTATTGATAAATTTTGAAAAAGTTTAATGACCATTTTGTAATAATTCAATAGATTTAATGATCATTTTGTGCTAATTTGATAAAGTTTAATGATCATTCTATAACATATCGAAAAATTTAATGATCATTTTATAACTTTTAAAAGTTCAATGACCATATATATAATATATACTATATAATATTTAATATATAATAATTTCAGTTCATTCAGTTAATTAACCGTTTCCGAACCGAATTAACTGATAATTGATGTTCGGAAAAAATCTTAACAGTTAACGGATCATACCTAAAATTACTTGACCGATTAACAGTTAACCGAAGTTTTAACACCCCTACACTTAACCAACAAATTGTTGGTAAAAAAATAAAAAACCTTTAAATATACCAATTGAAATACATTTTACATAAAATTTATATTTATAAAAAATAATTCAACTTTAAATCTTAAAATCTAATAAAACTGAATACTAATGATAAATCGAATATAAACATAATATATATTATTTGATGTATTATCCATGAGATGGTTAAACTCCACAATCAAAACAAAATTGAAAATGTTACACACACGTATATATTACTTTAAAAGTAGTAAACTAGAAAAGCACGAGTGGGTTAAATAGGTTTTAAAAAAGTTATATATAAATTATAATTTTTTCATGTTTTAAGTTTTAGATAATTGTTATATATAAATTATAATTTTTTTATAAATATTTAATTTAATTTAGATATTTTATTTTTGGGCCCCTCTCTCTTGTGGCCCTAAACGATCGCTTCTATCGCGCATGTCTAAATTTTCACTGTAAATTTTTGATGAACGAATTAATTGTCGAATCAATTATATTAATCTTTCGACTAAATAAAAATTTTCACGGTTGAAATTAACCAACGATTGGTTTATTTATAAAAAAAAAAAATTAACCTATACAATCACCACTTCGAAAACGCCTTAAAAGTTCAATATCTATAAAATATAATTTACCCTTGTACTATTATACTTAAATAATTAGTGAGATGTTTCATTTATCCGCACGTGATATGTCACATGTTCCACCTTTTTCAGCTAAATTTAAAAAGTTTATAGAGTTTCTCACACGGTCAAGTCAACGATTCGATGTTTTATGTATTTAATCAAAATTCAATACGGATAACATCGCCGACTTAAAAATTATCAAAAATAATAATGAGTATCACAGTACTGTATTTATTATTTTTATATAGCTAAAATCTTCCGTAATCAATTGCTATGGATCGCAATTTCCTCGTAATTATGTTGCCACGTGAATTGATTGAAGGAATATACTATACTATAATATATAAATAGATGAAAATGTAATGAAATCTTCACTGTGCCATGGGCCATGTGACCTCCAATTTATGCATGTCACGACACATTTCAAGGCTTCAATTAGGAAAACCAAGCTCCATACCTACGAGACCAAGGTTACAGTTTTTGATATTTTTTTTTATTTAATCATTCACTGCATATTTTTACTTTTCTTTATTTAAATATTTTTCTACCTGCAGCTTTTATTGTTTCCCATTTGCAGATTCTCTGAAAAATCTTATGGTCTAACGGGAATACTTTTGGTTTATGAAATTTAAAATTAGATTTAATTGAAAAGTAAAAAAAAAAAGGAGAACTGTTTAAACTATACTTATGTTTTAGGAGTTTAAATCTTTTAGTAGAAGTGTTTTAGGTGTTTAAAATTTCAGTCAAAAAAATGTATAATATTTTATTTTATTATATTTTAAGTGTTTAGCATTTTAATCCCTAGATATTTTAAGGTTGATTTCATTAATAAAAATTATCATCCAATCCTTACTTGACATGTGCATGGATTTTTAATTTCTTTTTATTTTTTAAAATTAAAAACCTAATTTCTTAAGAAAAAACTTAAAACTCTCAATTTTTTAAAAAATAAAATTAATTCTTCTACCACCGTCGACCACTACGTTGTCGCCACCACTGTAGCAATGAAATATATTTCTTTCGCCACAAGAGTCACAAAGCCTTGTCATCATTTGTTCGTTTGTCGTGTTCGTCGCTTGTGAAACTCATTTTGCGTTCGAAATTTAATTGACACATCGTTGGTCGATTTGTGGCGTAGAGGTGATGGTGATTGACTCGGTGGTGTCAGGGGATTAATTTAAAGATTTGAGGATTTTTGGTTAGGGGTTTACGAGGTTTTTGAAAAAATGAGACTTTTGGGGCATTTTTGTAAAAATTAATTTTTATGATTTTTAAAAATAAATTACATAAAGTTTAAAAATAGGTCAGTGTCATGCATTCATTGGATTCAATAATTTTTAACTATAATTAACAAAAAATATTAAAATATAATAGAATGAAACATTAAACGCCTATATTAAAAAATATATTTCAAATACCAAAAACAAAAAAAAAAATAATTTAGACAATTTTTTGAATTCATATTACTTCAATTTAATTATACCATATTTTTTAGTCATCTCGTTAGTACATTCTCTAAATAATCTTACATCTCGGTTAGGAATAGCAACGGGAGGGTTTTCGGCCGCCCATCTCGACTCGAAAATTTAAAGTTTCTACCTAAGTTTAACATATCTTTACCCCAAACCGTCTCGAATATGAAATCTTAGTAAAAAAATAACTAAACCCGACCCGCCCCGAAAAAATTAATGAAAAAGTTAAATATAATATATAAAAATCTATAATCATAAACAAATCATATCAGATTAGATCAAAATCCTTTAGATTCAAGTTTTTTGCCATCCCTAATCTCGACATTGTTAGACATTTTATAATTTTATCCACATTTTTAATAACTTCAATTTATTTTACTAAAACAAAAATAAAATAATAAAAACAAGGATAATTCTACAGTAAATGCCATGTACCGCAATGTACCACTATTCATATGTACTGCAATGTATCATTAACTGTTTTAACTAGTTTTGAAATCCTAAGGACCGAAAGTGTTATTATCCTCTTTCAGAATAAAATATTAACAAATATTTTTATATTATTTTTTAGATTTTCATTTATTTTTAATTAAAAAAATAATTAAACTTTTATTACTATAATAATTCTTACGTTCACTGTAATTTCAGGTTAAAGTTCACAAATGGTCACTAAACTTTGATCAATTATTTAATTTGGTAACCAAACTTCCAATTGCTTCATTTTTACCGTTAAATTTTTGGTTTTGTTTCAATTTGGCCACTGACCCGTTAACAACTGTTAAAAGGGTGATGTGGCTGTTAAAATATTTTGTATAATAACACATTTAATCCTCCACGTTTATACATTCAAACAATTTAGTCTTAATTCAAAAGAAATAATAAATTTAACTCTCATTAGTTCAATTTGACCTTATTTTTAATTAGAGATAATTTAATATTTTATTTTGACCCCTCAATTATAACTAATGTTATGTTGTCCCTCCCAATCCCAACCATACCCAATCCATCCTTTAAAATTCATAAAGATTAATTAAATTATTACTATAAAAAGGGGAAATTAAGTATATTTTTTAAAATTGATACTTGAATTTTAAAATTTATTATTACACCACCAATTAAACATATATATGTTATTATACATATTCAATTATACATAATAAAAAGGGAAATTAAGTATATTTTTTTAAAATTGATACTTGAATTTTGTATGAAAATTTAATTATTATTTTTCGATCGAAACAAGAATGATTTTATAGGCGATGAAATCATACAAGGAAAACATCACCGGAAGCCTCATTAAAAACCTCCCTAAACCTAACATGGAGGAAAAGAGTAACCTCGATGATGTTGCAAAAAGAACGAACAAAACGCCACAAGGAGAGGCGAGACAAGCCTCGTGCGCAAAACAAAGACTATGGCTGCCACGGGCACCAACAATCGAACAAAATCCGCCACAAACAAACCACCAAGCCAAGAAACAACACAATTCAAAAGAGATGTTCCATGCTCCCAGCAACAAATATCCAGAACCAACACACCACTCACCAAAAACTAACCATAACACATCCCCGATGAGCACCAAACATCAAGAGACCACCCGAAACCATAATGTACGATCCACATACACCCTTTGCTAACGCATTCGCCATGCTATTAGCCTCTAGGAAAATATGGTGGAAGCAAACGCTTGACAACAATCGACAAGTCTCATCTATCCGATGATTGGTTCATTTCAACTCTAAATTTTAATTTAGTAATAAATTGATTCATTTAAATTTTTAAAGGATGGAGTATGGTTGGGATTGGGAGGGACAAGATAAAATTAGGACTGAATTGAACTAATGAGGGTTAAATTTATTATTTCTTTCGAATGGTCAAATTAGTTATACTGAGGGATCAAAATAAAATATTAAATTATCTCAAATTAAAAATAGGGTCAAATTGAACTAATGAGGGTTAAATTTATTATTTCTTTCGAATTAGGACTGAATTGTTTGAATGTGTAAACGTGGAGGACTAAATGTGTTATTATACAAAATATTGTAATAGCCACATCACCCTTTTAACAGTTGTTAACGGGTGTAATAACCCGTTTTGACCTAAACCAAATCACAACCCAGTAACCCAAACCCGAATCCAAACCCGTTTACAACCCATGACCCGACCCAGTAACCAAAACCCCCAAAAAAACTAACCTTAAATAACCTCTCTTGCCGCAGCCGCCGCTGCCTCCGCCGTTCGACCTTGCCGCCGGCCACCAACCATCTGAAACCAAATCAAATCGAAATCCCTAAATAACCTTAAACTAAATTAACCCTAAATTTAACCTCCAACTCATAAACCCTAAATTAATCATAAATAAATAAAATAAACCCTTTACCCACAGCCCCAAACTGACCTCTACCTCCACCATACCCTGTCACCAACCCTACCCATACCTTGTCTTCACCAAAACCCCAGAAAATCCGCTCCAAATCTGAAATCAACAGAAGAAATCTTTTTTTTATTTTGTTATATAAGAACCGAAAATTAAAATGTAAGAGGGAGAAAAAAAGAAAAGACAGAGTGATTTTGGGGATTTCGGGGTTCGAAAAAAATTGTAAGAACTTTCTTTAGATCAATAACAAGAGGTTTTCGAAGGTAAAAGAAAAATATATTGAATTTCCTTTTTTATTTTTATTTCGAATCAAAGAAAATAAGGGAGAAAGAGAGTTTGAATTTTACATGCCCACGAAGATCTCCCCGGCCGTGTTGCACTGCCCGCCGTGAGGCTTCAACGCCGATGATCGGCTTCATCCCTTGAGCGGCGTCGTTGCCGTCGGGAGAGTGAAGAGTTGAGAGAGAGGGATTGAATATTTTATGTTAGGGTTTTATTTTTATTAAACCGTTTTAACCAAAAAATATAATAATCTTTAGTTTTAAACCGACCTAATCAAAACGACGTAGTTTTAAGGCCTCGACCCGCGCGGTGACCCTGACCCGAGGAAGGATCTGCGTTTTTTTGGGTTAAGGGATAATTGCTCAGTTGGTCCCTTCTCTTTTATACCGTTTTCGTTTTGTTCAGGGTTAAATCCCGCATTTAGTCCCTATACTTTTTCCCGCCTCATTTTTCATATTTTCTTTATTTTATTTTCACACATTCGTTTTATTATTCACTTAATTTAGTCACCATATTTAAATTCCAACACTTTATTTCTGTTGGTTTACATTTTTGCCCTTATATTTCGCATTTTTCTTATTTTAGTCCCTTTTTATGCCATTTCTTGCCATGTCAATATAAATGTTAATATTTGTTTTTTAAGATTGTATTTCGGATATATTTTGTCAATATGGTGCCCTTTTATCTGAGCGTGAACGGGGCCAGTATCAAGCGTAGTGATGGTGGTTGGGCGTTTACTCTCGGATAACGGGGCTTTTAAAATTTACTCGCACTTATGACCAAATTTTAATTTAATCGCCACTTTAATCCAAAAAGTTTAATATTAATAAAATAGTAATTATTAAAGTACCAATTTTGGGCGGTGTGGGGGTGCTAATCATTCTCCATCCGTAACCGACTCCCGAACCCATCAATTTTAAAATCTCTAGTTTTTACAGTGTCCGATCCACCTTGAGTGGCCGGTGGCGACTCCATTTTTAAATAAAATACGGTTTTTATAAAACTCCACGCGGAAGATATTATTTTCAAAATAAAAACACCTTCCTTTTTTAGCGAGAGAGACATCGCTACAGATGGCGACTCCGCTGGGGACAAACTTGTTTGTTTTTTAAAAACAAAAAAGAGAGTCAAGCTTTTTCAAATAATTACCGCTTTAGTAATATTAGAAGTTCCGGATTAAAGTGACTATTAAATTAACATTCGGTTATAATTGCGCGTTTATTTTAACGCATTTAAAATTTGGCATATATACCCGTCATTTTAAGTGAGGGGAAAACGCTAATGCTTCCGTGAGGATATCGTTCCTCCGTGTAGTCCTAGCAAGTACTTTCGAGGCTCGAGTGCCTTATGCTTTCGTAAGGATATCGTTCCTTCGTGCAGGCATAAGCGAATGGGTCCCCTGAATTGAACCCGGTTGAAAGGAGCCTATAATGGGTGATGACGGGGGGCCTTGCTACTCTTAGTAGTGGACAGTAAGGACAATTTGGGTACCTCTTAGCACAAAAACTGCATATAGTAAGCCGTAGGAGCCAACCTTTTAGAGCCATATCGGTACTCTGCCTGTTAGTGGTCACCCTATTTAGGCTCTGGTGCCTTATTTCTTGTTCATGAACGGTTTTAATTACTTTATTTTGTTTACCATTTGTTTTATTTAATAATTTTATTTGGTACTACCTCGTTTCATTTTATTCTCATCGCATTGATTTCATCTGCATCATTACACAACATCATCACAATCTTAATTTTGCATTGCATTCATACACGACATCAATTTAGGACACATTTTGTATGCATATACATTCATTTTCAAAATAAGAAAACTGATTCTAGGTGTGCCCTATGACAGTGATATTGGATAAAGTAGAAGATCAGTCAGCTCAGCATCCATACGGAACCCGGTACAAAACAAAGATGGTGAACGATGAAAGATTGAAAAAAAATGAGCAAGATCAGAAAGAATTGCAAGCGAACATAGCCAAGCAGGTTGAGGAACAGTTGGCGAGAGTCCAACAGGATATGAGGGAACAACTTACATGTCACAACAAGACATGCTGGGCCAAATGGCACAAATGCTGGGATTAAAGCTTCCCGAGCTTGGAGAGGCGTCTGTTGTAAATCCCACTGCAAATCCTAAATCCACTGTTGGGGACGAGGATCTTATGTATCCTCCGGGGTTCACGCCCATTCAAACCAGGATACAACCGAAAACTCAACCTCAGGTGATCATTTCTCGGGGAAAGTCTCACTATATCAGGCTGGTACTTCAATCCCTATAAAACTACCTAACATAGCAAATTTGTGAACCTGACCTAAGGGGCAACACAATATCTTCACGAGGACAATAAAAGCCCCTCAAAAAAAGAAAAGAGCGAACATAAAAGTTTCAAATTTGCTAGAAGAGCAGTTTTAGACAACAACATAGAATGAACAAAATGTTGGGGCATGCACCCTGATGAAAGATTCAAAGAAAGGTAATCGAACCCAAGAAGAGGTCGGGGCACCGCCGCATGAAAAAACCAAGATCCTGACGGGACCAGTGAAGAGTCAGGGGCATCTTTTTTAGGATAAAAAAAATCATGTCACATTCATGTATGTAGTTGCATTCATCTTGCATTAAATCATTTTTGCATACGTCATACATCTATATTCAGTGCATACACTAAAGTCACCTTGCATTTAGGATAGACACATGCATTTAGACATAAAATTCATACATTTTTGCTTGTACATACAAACAGGTTTGAAGAAGAGACCGAACATCTTCAACATGGGAGCAACGGTATGACGGCCAACCTTAGTCTTGGAGGAGCCTAAACACAAATAAGATGCTGAAACATCTAAATAAAAGGTACTAGTGACAAATTTTGTAAACAATTAACTAAAAATGTTTTTTCTCCTTTCCATGATTTCATTCCCCCGACGATAGTGTGGTGGAAGCCAACATCTTCCAGATTCCAACGTTTTCCAAAAGAAATAACTCATTCCAGATCTTACTCTCTGTCGACACAAGCGGAGCAATTTTTTTAAACATAGTCTCGTTGTCAATAGTAATTTAACATCTTGCAAATCATGCCCCCGTCAGTGGTGGTACGCCAACTTAATGTAGATCTTGCCTCCGTCGGTGGTGTTGCAGATCAGATTTTCCATTCGGTCCTATCTCTCCGTCAATGGTGTAGTGGGTCTCACATTTTGCTGATCGAGTCTCTCCGGCAGTGGTGTAGCAGATCAAATTCTATCCAGATCTCGCCTCCGTCAGGGGCATCCTTTTGAGGATCGAAAAAAAATCATGTCACATTCATTCATGTAGTTGCATTCATCTTGCATTAAATCATTTTTCCATACGTCATACATCTATATTCAGTGCATACACTAAAGTCACCTTGCATTTATGATAGACACATGCATTTAGGCATAAAATTCATGCATTTTTGCTTGTACATACAAACAGGTTCGAAGAAGAGACCGAACATCTTCAACATAGGGGCAACGGCATGACGGCCAACCTTAGTCTTGGAGGAGGCTAAACACAAAGAAGATGATGAAACATCTAAATAAAAGGTACTAGTGACAAATTTTGTGAACAATTTACTAAAAATGTTTTTTCTCCTTTTCAGGATTTCATTCCTCCGACGATAGTGTATGGAAGCCAACATCTTCCAGATTCCAACTTTTGCCAAAAGAAATAACTCATTCCAGATCTTACCCCCTGTCGACAGAAGCAGAGCAAAATTTTTTTAGACATAGTCTCGCTGTCAATAGTAATTCAACATCTTGCAAATCATGCCTCCGTCAGTGGTGGTACGCCAGCTTAATATAGATATTGCCTTCGTCGGTGGTGTTGCAGATCAGATTTTCCACTCGGTCATGTCTCTCCGTTAGTGGTGTAGCGGGTCTCATATTTTGCTGATCTAGTCTCTCCGGTAGTGGTGTAGCAGATCAAATCTTATCCAGATCTCGTCTTCGTCGGTGGTGTTGCAGATCAGATTTTCCATTCGGCCCTACCTCTCCGTCGGTGGTGTAGCGGGTCTCACATTTTACTGATCTAGTCTCTCCGTTAGTGGTGTAGCAGATCAAATCTTACCCAGGTCTTGCCTCTTCGACAGTGTTGCAGCTAGACCAAACTTTTCGTTGAAATTTGCTCTTTTACTTACAAAAAAAAATCAAAAATAAAATAAAAATAAACAAAAAGAATAAGAAAAAAATCAAAAAAAAAGAGAAAGAAAAAAATCAAAAAAGAAAAAAGGAAAAAAATCAAAGAATCCAAAAAAAAATCCAAAAAAAGAAAAAAATTAAATCAAAATAAAAATCAAGTTGTTATCATTTGCCGATCTTGCTCCTCCGTTGATGGTATAGTAAGATCTGTGTTGCTGAAATCCGATCTTGCCCCTCCGTTGATGGTGTGGATAGATCCAACTTTATAAATTTAAGGTTCTGCCTCTTCGTTGGTGTGTAGCTAGACCAAATTTGCCAAAATCCGATCATGCCTTTTCGTTAGAGTTGTAGCTTGATCGCAAAGAAATCAACTATCCGATCCGGCCTCTTTGTCGGTGTCGTAGCTGGATCAAATTTTCAGAACTTGCCTCTTCGTCGGTGTTGTAGCTCGGTCAAATACAACTTTCAGTTCTGCCTCTTCGCCAGTGTTGTAGCTGAACCTAATTCACTAACTTCTGGTCTTGCCTCTTCGTCGGTGTTGTAGCTAGACCAAATTCACTAACTCTTGATCATGCCTCTTCGTCAGTGTCGTAGTTGGATCAACATTACTAACTATAGACCATGCCTCTTCGTCGGTGTTGTAGCTGAACCTAATTCACTAACTTTCGATATTGCCTCTTCGTCGGTGTTGTAGGTAGACCAAATTCACTAACTCTTGATCCTGCCTCTTCGTCGGTGTCGTAGCTGGATCAACATTACTAACTATAGACCATGCTTCTTCATCGGTGTTGTAGCTTGGTCAAAATTTACTAACTTTCAAGTTTTATCAATGTTGTATCTAAAAAGAAGATTCCTAAAAAAAGAGAGAAAAAAGAGAAGAAAAATGGAAAAAGAAGAAAAAGAGAGCAAAATGAAAAAAGTAGAAAAGAAAAAGGAAAAAGGAAAGGAAAACAAAGAAGAAAAAAGAAAAAGAGAAAAGGAAGAAGTTGTCAGTTTTCTGGTCTTGTCTCTCCGTCAGAGTTGTAGCTGGATCAGACATCAGAACTTTCATCCATCGGTATTGCCTCCTCGCCAGTGTTGCAGCTGGATCGAATTTTGTAGACCCCGCCTCTTCGTCGGTGTTGCAGCTGGGTCGAACTCTCTTAGGTATTAGCTTATTATCAATAATGTAGCAAGTTGGACTCATTTTGCTTCCCCAACAGACAACCCTCTATTTTGAAGATTTTGCTTCCCAAGAGTGACAAGGTAGATCAACCAAGACAAGAAAGAAGATCTGCATCAAAGAGAAAGAAGATCTACTGAAGAATGAAGACATACGTCAAGAGGGGAGAAGCTCAGCCGGACCAGACAAAATGGGTCATTTTTAGTCTTTGCTCTATTGTCGTTATACAACAATGAGTAAAGAGGGGCAACTAACCTAAACCAAATCACAACCCAATAACCCAAACCCAAATCAAAACCCGTTTACAACCCATGACCCGACCCAGTAACCAAAAACCCAAACAAAAACCTAACCTTAAATAACCTCTCTTGCCGCAGCCGCCGTTGCCTCCGCCGCTCGTCCTTGCTGTCGGCCACCAACCATCCGAAACCAAATCAAATCAAAATTCCTAAATAACCCTAAACTAAATTAGCCCTAAATTTAACCTCCAACTCGTAAACCCCAAATTAACCCTAAATAAATAAAATAAACCCTTTACCCACAGCCCCAAATTGACCTCTGCCTCCACCATACCCTGTCATCAACCCTACCCATACCTTGTCTTCACCAAAACCCCAAAAAATCCACTCCAAATCTGCAATCAACAGAAGAAATCTTTTTTTTATTTTGTTATATAAGAACCGAAAATCAAAATGTAGGGGGGAGAAAAAAAGAAAAGACAGAGTGATTTTGGGGATTTCGGGGTTCGAAAAAAATTGTAAGAACTTTCTTTAGATCAATAACAAGAGGTTTTCAAAGGTAAAAGAAAAATCTATTGAATTTCCTTTTTTATTTTTATTTCGAATCAAAGAAAATAAAGGGGAAAGAGGGTTTGAATTTTACCTGCCCACGAAGATCTCCTCGGCTGTGTTGCGCCGCCCGCCGTGAGGCTTCAACGCCGATGATCGGCTTCATCCCTTGAGTGGCGCCGTTTCCGTCGGGAGAGTGAAGAGTTAAGAGAGAGAGATTGAATGTTTTAGGTTAGGGTTTTATTTTTATTAAGCTGTTTTAACCAAAAAATATAACAATCTTTAGTTTTAAACTGGCCTGATCAAAACGAGGTAGTTTTGAGGTCCCGACCCGCGCGGTGACCCTGACCCAATGAAGGATTCGCATTTTTTTGGGTTAGGGGATAATTGCTCAGTTGGTCCCTTCTCTTTTATACCGTTTTCGTTTTGTTCAGGGTTAAATTCCACATTCAGTCCCTATACTTTTTCCCACCTCCTTTTTCACCTTTTCTTTATTTTATTTTTGCACCTTCGTTTTATTATTCACTTAATTTAGTCACCATCTTTAAATTGCAGCACTTTATTTCTGTTGGTTTACATTTGTACCCTTATATTTCGCATCTATCTTATTTTAGTCCCTCTTTATTCCATTTCTTGCCATGTCAATATAAATGTTAATATTTGTTTTCTAAGATTGCATTTCGGATATATTTTGTCAATGCGGTGCCTTTTTATCTAAGCGTGAACGAGGCTAGTATCAGGCGTAGTGATGGTGGTTGGGGGGCGTTGTTTACTCTCGGATAACGGGGCTTTTAAAATTTTCTCGCACTTATGACCAAATTTTAATTTAATCGTCACTTTAATCCGAAAAGTTTAATATTAATAAAGCGGTAATTATTAAAGTGCCAATTTTGGGCGGTGTGGGGGTGCTATTCCTTCCCCATCCGTAACCGACTCCCGAACCCATCAATTTTAAAATCTCTGGTTTTTACGGTGTCCGGTCCACCTTGAGTGGCCGGTGGCGACTCCATTTTTAAATAAAACACGGTTTTTATAAAACTCACGTAGAAGACATTATTTTCAAAATAAAAACACCTTCCTTTTTTAGCGAGAGGGACATCGCTACAACGGGTCAATGGCCAAATTGAAACAAAACTAAAAGTTTAATGGTAACATTGAAGCAATTGGAAGTTTGGTTACCAAATTGAATAATTGATCAAAGTTTAGTGATCATTTGTGAACTTTACCCTTAAATTAAAGTGAATGTAAATTAAAGTGAATGTAGGAATTATTATAGTAATAAAAGTTTAATTATTTTTTGAATTAAAAAATAAAAGAAAATATAGAAAATAATATAAAAATTATTTTTAAGATTTTATTCTAAAAGGGGATAATAACACTTTTGGTCCTTAGGATTTCAAAACTAATTAAAATAGTTAATGATATATTGCGGTACATAAGAATAGTGGTACATTGCGGTACATGACATATACTGTAGAATTATCCATAACAACAATATTAACAACAAACAATAGTAGTAGTAATAATTAATCAAATTCTCTACTTTTAGATCTTTCATGTATATTTTATTATTCATGTTGAGGGTTTATGATTGTTTTTTTACAATATCATCTTCAACATTTTAATATTAGTTCTCTCATTACAAATTCTTTAAAATATTGTTCGAGTAACTTTTCAATTCTTCTACTTCTTAGCTTTTACATCTAGTCCAAAATGTTTTTTTATAACAATTTCAACGTTAATTTTTATTATTTTAATCAAATTTGCCCTACAACCATAATAAATAACAGTTTTAGTAAAAAGAAATAGTGCTTTTTGATCATATTTCTCTTCTTGTCACTTTGGTCCAAAGAGAAACCTTAGAAATATGAAATTAATGTATTAGATAAAGGATGAGTCTACCACGCTCGACGAACACCGCTGAACACCACTAATGATGAACATCGCTGAACACCATTAAATTAATTTATAAAGATTAAAAATTTAAAGGACTCAACGTATAATTATAAATTATTTAAAATAAATTTTTAATTAAATTATTTTTCATATATTATATTTTTTTAATTTTTTAAAATAATTAAATTAAATACCAACCTTAATCAATTTAAAAAAACATTAAAACCTAAACCTTAAACTATAAACCATAAACCCTAAACTCAAAAGCCTAAACCCTACACCCTAAACCATAAACCCAAAACCTTAAATCCTAAACCCTAAACTTGAAACCCAAAAATCTAAACCATAAACTCAAAACTATAAACCCTAAACTCTAAACCCAATATTTGAATTTAGGGTTTATAGTTTTGGGTTTTAGGTTTTGAGTTTAGGGTTTTTTATTTTTTAAATTGACTAAGGTTGATATTTGATCCAATTATTTAAAAAAATTAAAATATAATATATATAGAAAATAATTTAATTGAAATTTTATTTTAAATAATTTATAATTATATGTTGAGTCCTTGAGATTTTTAATCTTTATAAATTAATTTAATAGTGTTCAACGGTGTTCGTCGAGCATTGTAGAATTTTCTTTAGATAAATGTATTCATTTATTAATAAAATAAAATATTAGAAGCCTTAATCTTTTTTGTAATATGGAATCAAGAAGAAAACAAATATTATTAGGAAAATTAGTAAAATATATTTTAGATAATATTATACATCTATAATTTTATCACATTATTCAAAAAAATCTTACAATCCATTGATTTTTTTAACAAAAACAAGATAGCGTTTATTAATAAGATTAATGACCCCGAAGACATATAAATAGAGAAAACTTATCTCTTTATAAATATCCTCATAGAACAATAATCAAAATAAAAAAACTCGCCAAACACAACAAAACAAAAACAATCCATTTGGTTTAAAAAATATTTTCTATTTTTTTCTATTTTTATTTTCAGAAAACAATTTTCATTTCCAGTTTTTCAAAAACAGAAATCATGTTTGGTTAATTGAAAATGAAAACTTGTTTTTAGAAATGAAAATGTATTTAACATATAGTTTTTCTAAAATAGAAACGAACAAATAATTACTCAAGAATTAAATTCAAATATAATGATTAGAAATTATTATTATAAAATAATAAAAAATGATTAGACAAAGTAAAGTTTTAAAAATCAATAAAAAGAAAATAAATTGTATTCTTAAAATCAATTCAATTCGTGCTTATTTTATTTTGTGTTTCTATCATGAAATGTGAACATTTGATTGTGTGAAACAACAATTTTGTTTTGATTTAGTTGTTTTGTTAAAATATTTTCAGGTTTCTATAAACTTTTTTTTTCGGATCGAAGAGTTATTTGTGATAATTGTGTTCCTAAGAAGTTCAATGGCGCTTGGATTGAATGATATGAAGACAAAGTGAAAAAATAGGGAATTAAGGATTAGATTAATTGGATAGAATGGATGCAACTTTAAACTAAAAATTAATAAGTATATTCACCAAGTGGCACGACTTATTATTAGCAAATCTATTCACTAAGTCAAATGACTTAGCATCAATATTATTTAACCAATATATATTATTTTTCCAACAAAAATTCTAACGATAAAGGACCAATTTGTTAGTTGTTTAAACTCATGTGAACCTTTTTTAATTTTTCCATAGTTGAGGGACTTAACAAAAAATCTTATAGTTGGAGAAGTATTTATCTATTTTACCAAAAAAAAATTTACTATGATTTGAAACAATGTTAAAACAAAATAGTTAAATGTCATCAAAATATATTTTTTTGAAGGATTTAATCTCGTATCACTTAAGCATTGTTTTCAAATTTCTAAAATAATTTTAATGAATATATTAAAAATATTTTTTATATTTTCATATTTTCACTCATTTTTGTTTTCATTTTATAGAATTTATTTTCTATTTTTATAATCAAACATGTTTTCTATTTTTTATTTTAAAATATAATATTATTTTCTTTTCTCTCAATAAATTATTGGATCCAATTGGAGTTAAATAAGTTTATCTCGATGATTTTTTAATTATAGCACTTCAATTTCTCATTTCGAAAGTTCATTAACGCTCGTTTTATATATAAATATAATTATTTTAACAAATCTAAAATCTAATCCTAATTCTATTTAGATAGGAAAAAAAAGAGGTACTTCTAATGGATCTAAAACTTATGATCTACGGAACTATGAGGGAACAAAGATGAGTAGCTTGGCCGAACAAAGATGAGCAGCTTAGTCAACCGGCCAAATATAAATTTTTAATCTTTAGTTTAATCGTTCATTGCATGGACATGTGCCAATGTAATATGCATGTTTTTTCTCGTATTAGTGCGACTTTGAGCTTTATTGTCTGATGTTATTTGGTGACATTATATGGAATATTACAGAGGAAAAATAATGTAAATAGGGTATGAATATCTAAATATTATAATTAGAGAGGTAATCGAGTGGTGAATAGTCGAAAATTGTGGGGATATAAACCGATGTGATGAAGAATAACTGAAATCTTTACCCAAAAGACGAGGATGATAAGATTTTATTCTCAAAGCTCAAATGAGAATGAGGATTGAGATTGTTAAATTCACATCATGAGAATCTCTTAACCATATCCCTATAAATCTCCATAAGAATCACTAAAAGTTATCCACAAGAATCTCTGGTATTTTATAAAAAAATTTAAGAAAAATGTACTTATCTCCATTTACTTATATACCATTGACATCTATGTTTGTTGTTAAGTTATTATTATATTTTTGAAATGATATATTTATTGTTGGCAAAACTAAATTTATAATTTATATTTTAAATTTTGAAGATTTAATGTTGGATACTTGTTTTAATATAGTAAGAATTGGATATTTTTAAGTGTAATGAATAAATGACTTGTAAACTGAAATTGGTCATATATTTTGGCTAATAAAATAGTAAATTTTGTTTATTTTTTTAGATGAAGATTTCCCGAAACTCACGGCGATCCATGCTAGGAGAGTACGTGGACGAAGCAATTTGAGAAGTATTTAATGAAAATTTCTCGAAATCGTCTCCGCAAGTATAGGGGACAGAGTAGAGATTGCAAAATCGTTCCCACGCCGTCCCGTTACCACCCCTAATTATAATGATAAATCATTATCAATTTTGTATGAATATAAATTATTTTAAACATAAACTATGGCATAAAAACTAAACAAACATAATATGAATACATCATACATTACCTGTGATCCGAGTCAAGATCAAGGAAGCTACACATGTGGTCCAAAATTGATCTTCGGATCCCAAACCCTTGTGCCACTGTCTTTGCAATTCAACCATGTGGGATGTTTTTCCTCTTGTTTCAGACATGTATCTTGAAGCCTTAAACTGATGCATCCTAAGATTGCAGCAACCCGATGGTCGGCAACACAGCTGTTTTTTCCCGTATAATTTAGGTATTTTTTATGTCGGGATTATAGTTCCTCCTAATAGTATCATCTCTAATATCTGAACTTGAACTAACACATTGTTTTTGCGACAATGGGTCGGGACGAAAACCGTTGTTTTCCAAAGACCAAAACAACAAACTGAAACCTGTTTTTCGCCGTATGTCTCATTTGGATTTGAAAGCCCTTTTCAGCAAACTTCATTTTCTGATAAGAATATATTCATTATATAAAACCAGATAGGTAGAAACCTTAAGAAGGATGAATTGGCAAATGGGAATAATGAATGCATGTTGTAAATGGGGACAAGAAAATCCAAACTAAAAGTTTGGGTTCTCAAAGCAGCAAAAGACAGCACATGCAATGTTTTTTTATTTTATTTAATTTAATTAATTGAAAGATTAAAAAGAAAATGAAGATTTTTTGAGGCAGAAATGAGAAAGTGCAGGAAGACAACAGAAACGGTTAATAATGGAGAGTCACAGTCAGTGCCTCAAGTACTATACATGATATGAAATCTTCATGTTAAGTGGAGAAGCCTCTAAGGTGTCAGCCTTGGCCCCATTACTTTTTTCCCTTCATAATTCTATATGTATTTATATGTTAAAATTAAGTTATGATATAGGGAACTTAAAATTACTTTCTATCACATTAAATATATCTGTATGTTCACAAAACAAGTTGGTTACATGACTCAAGAACCTCTGCATCCACTACAAACTTTAATTTTTGCTTTAAAATAATTATTCACTAAACAGGTTATGCCGTAAAATTTTCGGAACAAATTAAATTAAATTCAAGTCATGACCTCTAACACATACAAAACTTCAAAGAAAAAATACTGTAGAACAAATATATATGTCACCCTTGTACTTGTCATTTTCAATATATATTTTTTGTTTTTGTTAATCTCCTATCGTAGTTTTTAATATTGAATATTTCTTTGTTTCTTTTTAGCTTAAACATATACCTTCGGTATCTGACAGGGCGATTAACTGTAGAAAAAAAGATTGAAGTTCATGGGAATAATAACAAACCAAACAGCTTGAAAGGAATTTAATTGAAAAGGTTATAGGAAAAACCAGGTTCCATGGAATTAGTTTTTTTAGACAATTTAATATTGCAATTAACTCCTCAAAATTAAATGTCAAAATCTTTCACTTATACATGTGAAAATTAGAATTAATGTTTCAAGACCTTCTGTTCACTAAATTCATGTAAATGTTAAATATATTCCTTTGATTCGCTTCACTGCAAAAGCATGGGATTAGCCCAAGTTTTTAATAGGAGAAAATTAAAAGGCGTTGATTTTTTTAACCATTGATATATGATTTATTGGTTGACTAATTCGAATTGGGTTTTGTAAAGGCTCAATATGGGGACGACCCTCCTAACTCAGTTTTCTTCATTTACAACGACATGATTCGAACTCTTAACATTTCTTAAGGGATCTAATGCCTCATCCCGCTAGATCAACTGATTGTTAGTTAAACGGTATTGATTTTAGTTGCATGCTAATATGGATTTTGGATTTACCCGTCTTTCATTCTTAACCACAGATGCAGTAAGGCTTAGCAAGTTCGCATATAAAATAATTAGAGTTAATTGTATTATACGTTTCCAAACTATGATATTTATTTTAAATTGATTCTTGGACTTTTAAATGTTTAGCTTTAATCCTCAAAGTGTGATTTTCATTCTAAATTTGTCCTCAAACTTTTGAACGTTTCAATTTCATCCTCAAATTATGACTTACATTCTAAATTGATCCTAAAACTTTTGAACATTCCTATTTCATCCCAAATTATCACTTTCATTATAATTTGATCATAAAACATTTGAATATTCTAATTTCATCTCCAAATTATCAGTATGTGCTAAACAATTCTCATGTTAATAAAATCATAATAAAAATCATTAACTGTCATGTAAACATTGATCTGTATTATATAATAATATAAATCATTAACAGTCTTTTTTGTCCCTCAAAAAATTCAATAGTTCATTTTAGACTAATCTAACACAAAGGTTTAACTTTGATTCCTCAAATCTTTTAATTTTATCCCAGAACAAGAGAAGATAAACAATTCAAAGATTATTTTGATATCGAATAGGAGAATTAGCAGCGTGGGTAAAAGAAAACTATATGCTAACTTCTTGAAGATGTAATTGATTAAAGTTATGTGTTGAAACTTCAAAGTTTAGGGTTCAAAATTCTGAATATAACATTTTGTCTTCGATTTGTAGTGTTAAGAAGAAGAAGGCATATGATTAAACTTGAAGTCAGAAAGGACCGGAGAAAGAAGCTGACCTCTTCAGACAAACACCAACATTAATAATTACAAAAACTAGAAAAATAAAATGTTTCATGTAACACCTTAAATTCGGATGTCATATATGGGCCTTAAGACCAAACCTATTACCATAAAAAATTTTAAACTGGGTTTAGGCCAACAAAGTATTTCCCAAAAATATTTAAAGCTAACAGTTGAAAATATAGATAAATAATCAAAACGTTACAAAAGAGCTCCAATTTAATTTAAAACATTTGAACATTCGATTTGATTAATACAATTTAAAAAATAAGGATTACAGACTCCACCACGTAAGGTCCTATGAATAAAGACCCCACTAAACACAAGTATCGTACTCTGAAAATCACCACATGCTGAAATCCCATACTGACAGTGCTCCTCGAACCCACGATCCGACGATCAACCTACGCACGGAAACAACGATTACGAGCGTTGAGCTTACAAAGCTCAGTGGTACACATCCACTCTACTACACTTCATGCTAATCATAAACATAAGCATGCAAGCTAGTACGAGCAATAAGGAGAGATAAATAAACACATGACGCTACCACTAGTCACCTAAACACATGCTCTCATCAAACAAAATATCATACATGGCACACAAGGCCTAACCATACCCGATGTCTCAACAAACCATCAAGGCAAACATACGAGGTGCCATTGGCACTCATCAAGCCATACAACCATATACAAACTTGAAGTGAAGCCTGAGGACACAAAACATCGGGACGCAATCACTCGGAGGGTGGCACGAGGACACAAAGCATCGGGACTCCACACCTCATAATTGGAATCACCCCTCTAGTGTCTTCGAACGAGGCCCGGGGACACAAAGCATCGGGAATCCTCTATTCGGCATCACTTTGGATGAGGCCCAGGGACACATAGCATCGGGAATGTACATTCCATATCTCTTACCATGGTGTTGCAACACATTTTTTTGGGTATCCGAATCCCAACAATTAAAGACTCTACCAATCAAATGCCTACTCGATATACAAGCAACACGATCCCAAGAATCTCCCTATTGTTGCTAATCGTCAATAGATCATTTATTTTACATTACCGAGTTGTTAATTTATTATAGAGGGGTACATAATTATTCTCATTAATTATCTCCGTTAATCCACGTGATCATTTTGGTTTAGGCATTAATTCGGTTATTTATTTTACTCGCCAATTTTTCATTTCTAATTAGCATTATTGACTATTTAGCTTATCGGGAACCGGTACTCAAACATGAGTATCAGTACGGTACCCTCAGGTACTGTTACTCACATGCGCACTGATACTAAAATCACTTACTGAAAAATAATACAATTTCCCAAGTATCGATACGGGTCGACCCTTATCGATACGATGTTGAACAGCATACCGGTACAGCCGAAGCTCGTGCCGATACCCTACGCATTAGCTTAAAACGTCCTAGCATAGCCCAAGATCTCGAGGTCATACTCGATCCCTAAAGCTTATGAAAGTCATTAAGATTTGTTTAATAACACATGTATTCATACCGGTTTTATGATCATTTAATCGAGTATTTATCCCTTAAGCATAATTCTCGTCGAATCATATTAATATATTTCGAACAAATATATAAGGCATCACAATTATCAATCAATCAAACAATCATCAAGTAATTATACAAACATCTCCAACGACCAAACACGGTCTCTAAAGCCTCTAAGAGTCTCATCATATCCGTAACATCATTATGCATCTCATAGGTATCAAGTCTCATACCATCAGTCTCCAAACATACATATGCATCGTCTACCTATTTTGCAGATACTAACACGCAAGTCAATCACATTTATGATGCTCTGGAGAAATAAGAGTTCGAGGTGTACTAACCTTAAGTGATTATCGATAAATCCTTACTCGAGCTCCTCAAACGATCCCCTTGATTCGGTATTCGAGCCTGAACAATCCTCATAAATATACGAATACCACAAATATTAATTAACCTCATTCACTAACTAATCCACAAGGCCAAACGCGTAAAAAAGCTTATCAGGTTCGAATATGGCGAAATGGACTGCGCCAATGGACTCAGAACGTCGAGAAACTCTTGGGTAGGGTCCTTTGAAAAAAGTCTACGGCTTGGTCAATGGTCAACGACTCAGTCAGCGTGGCTCAACTCGAGGTCAACGGCAGCTCGACTCGGTAGACCTAGTCTAGACTGGCTTGACAGGCCAGCTGCCAGCCGGCTATAAAGCTCCAACCATTGTTAGAGCACGTCCACGCGCAGGCGGTGGCGCATGCGACGACTATCGGCTGGAGAAATTGACTGGAAAGCTCCATTCCAGCATTTTAGCACCTCTTGAGCTCGATGGTGGCGACGATTTTTGGTTTTGAGCACTCGAACTCCTTAACTCGGAACTCCAAAACTTTCTCTCTCTCACCCCTTCTTACGACGACTCCGACGGCGATACCGCGACCACCGACTGACTCATCTCGGTGAGGTGAACGCAATGGTGTAAGAGGTGTCGAATACTAGCACTTCGATGGTGGTAGATTGGACATGAAAGCTTGTGGAAGAAAAAGAATAAGAGAGAGAAAAGATAAGAGAAAAAAAGAGAGGAAGATGAAATCTGATTTTTTTCCTCCCCTTTTCCCCACTTTAATTCAAAAGAATCCTCTTCCCAAAGTCTCATTTCCTTTAATTTAACACTTGGATTAAAATATCCGACCCGAATCCAAGATCCACAAGATTGACCCAAAAATTGGGTCATTACATTTCATGTACTGGCGGTCGTGGAAAATTTTAAATTTAGTTTTTACAAGCGGTCTAATTTAAAGTTTATAGGTTTAGTTTAGGGTTTAAAGTTTAAGTTGTATGGTTTAGAATTTAGGGTTTAAAGTTTAGTTTTTAAAATTTTAAGGTCAGAAATTTAGATTTAAGTTTATAGAGTTAAATTAAACATGTTTGTATGAAAAAAAAGTTTTTCACTACATGTGTACCAAATATTAACCCTAAAAAACCCAAAACGAAATATTTTCTTATGTTCTTTAGGCGTTGATCCAAAAGGAGCCCAGCTTTCCTACCTCTTCAGTCTGTATGCTTAAGCTTATAAGATCCAGCAAGGCCCAACCAGTTGAGTCCATACGTTAACTATGTATTCCAAATTATACCATAAAATACGTACAAAAAAATTAAAATCCGAACTAGTTCAATTATACCATAAAATATTCTCATACAGTAATATTTATTTTTTTATAATTAACTTTAAAAAAATACACTTCATATCAGTTAATTATATGTTCGGTCACGTTTTTTCTTTAAAAAGTACAATTTAATCACTCAATTAGATTATGTTACAAACAGATCATTTCAAATTAAAATTGAAACATAGCTTGATATAGTAATAGTTTTAGTCTCAAAACTTATACATTCTATCAATTTGGTCATACTTCGAAATAATTCAATAAAGTTAACCTTTCATATTTAGAAAACTCTGACACTGCAACCTCTTGACACACCATTTGACCATTTGTCGCACTCCATGTTATTGTCTATCAACATAGTAATCGAAAAATTGGATAGCTAGATAAACAGAGTCATTTCACTATTAGACAACCGATAGAATAATAGAACAAACTCACTATCGAGCTAATTAAACTTTTTTTGAATAGCACTAATGAAACTTTTAAATATGAAAGATTAAATGTATTGAAGTATTTATACTTAAAACCACATTAATAAAATGTCTAAGTTTTGGGACAAAAACTATTATTATATCATGTCATATTAAACGTTTGTTTTAATTGTTAAAGCGAAATGACCTACTTATAAAAAAATAATTGAAAGATTATATTATATTTTTTTATAAAAATGACTCATTTATAATTAATTACATAATTGAATGACATGAGATGTATTTTATAAAAAAATACTATTATATATGAGATCGGGATTAGATAAGCTAGACAAAGGAGAAATTATTTTATGGACTCGGCTCACCACGACATCTATGGTCCTCATCCACTAAAAATCAATCAACAAATCCTCTTTTTCCATGTCACTAATTCATTCATAATCAACTTCTATGTAACCACCCACTCTCTATTTATATGGCATAAAAAGGTGAAGATTCATATTTAAAAAAATAACATAAAAAAATAAAATATGTGACTGATTTTTAGTGGGCGAAACCATAGAAGACGTGATGGCCGAAACTATATAATAATTTTTCTTAGACAAGGGATTTACAGAACCTCTGCCCATACGGGACATGTCTATTTGGAAGTGTGAAACTCATGTTGAGAAATTTATTATCATAACTTCAGCGTTTATAAAAGATAATCAATGATGTCTCTAAACCTCTTAAGCTTCCTTTGCCATTAAAGTTAGAAACCAGCGTTAAGGGCCAAACGGCCGTTTTAAAAAGCTGAAAATTTAGTTTTTATAAAACACCCGTTTAAGGGTTGAAAAAATGGACAAACGTCTGTTGGGAGCTAAATCAGGAGTTGTTTGAGGTTGTTGTGGCCGATAAACGGTCATTTGCCACAGCCTCCACAACCACAATCGCATCCTTAATTGTCTTTTCAAAAACATTATCAATAATAATTATTCCATTCGACCAATATATTTTCTAAAAGAAAGATATTTTATTAATCATTAATTGCATCGGACATTAAATTGATCAGAATATAATTCGGACGGTCCATATTAAATTGGAATTCTCAATTATAATTTCTAACGTGATTAAATATTGGAATAAACCACGAGTTGGTCTAACGTGATTAAATGTTAGATCTCTTAAATAATGCTTAAAGTTCTATTTATGGTGTTCTGAAATGAACAAATTGTATTATAAAAATCATTTCTATAATGAGTCTCTGTAGTCTATGAATTCAAATTAGTCAACTAATGGATCAAATATAAGTTGATTCTATCAAAAAAATATATGATATGATGAAAAATATTAAGAATCATGTTTAATATTAAAATATAATTTATAATATTTTTTAAAAATGAAGGTCAATCAATGAGAACTAGATTATTTTGGTAAAATTGAAGTTTCGTGACTTTGAATATTTAAGTTCGAGTTTCATCATATTCATCGTATGTGAATAACAAGAATGAGTTTTCACCCTATTTTGATATAGGTTCGACTATTACTCAATTTGTTTTAGTATTCTAATAATTGATTCTAATCACAATTATACCGGTGTATTTATAATAACACAGACTATATTTGTAAGTTAAAAGTATTAAGGACAATAAGTATTAAGCACAATCATTATACTAATAAATAATGAGACTATTAGACATACATTTATACTAAAAAAATATTAAGTACAATCAATAGCCAAAACTCTAGCACTTAGACAACAAAGTTGAGGCCCATGATTGGAGTAGCATTTTTGGAGCATATTATATATATATATATATATGTAGGTGTCTATGAATTAGATTAATAAAATGACCAATTCCAAATAATAATAATAATAATAGGGTTAGGATCCACTTACACTATGTAAAATATAATTATTTTTACATATTTTTTGGACCGTTAGATGAAAGTAATAAATGGTTAAGATTATTTCCTTATCTTTTTTTCAAGTGATAATCTTCACATTTTTTACTGTTAATCTCATATATCCATTTACCTTCATCCAACGGTCTAAAAAAGTGTAAAACTTTCAAGTTTTACGTAGTATAAGAGCATATTATCTAATAATAATAATAATAATAATAATAATAATAATAATAATAACCGAGGAGAAATGGCTGGAACAATTAAGACAGGTGACACATACACCAACTACTGGCTAGATCCACCATTATTAACTGAGTTATAGAAACAAAGAGTTCCTCAACTAGTTATAAAATGTTGGCTATGGTCAGTTGCTCTGTGTATAAAATTAATACTATATTTATATTTATTACCAACCTTCCACTTTTTAATTAAGTTTCATAATGAACTCATTGAATAATCATAGTGGTAAAAATGACGTTATTCTTTTTAGGTTATCTAGATTTGACCAAAATAGTTTGTACACTGTGTGTTTTTAAAAAGATTAAAAGTAAAGAATATTTAGAGACAAACAAGGGTTATTATTAATGCACTAGCAGTGGAAATTTTTTTCCACAAGCATTATAATTTCACTTCAAAACTTAAAATTTAAATCTCTAATCCTAAACCCTAATTTCTAAACTATATACACTCCTTCTAAATTCTAAAACCTAAAATCTAAATTGTAATTCTTAACCTCTAAATCCTAAATCAAACTCATTCATTAAAGTGCATCGAATATTTTCTCACAATCAAATTGATGGATTGGAATTAGTAAATCGAATGGATCCAACCCGATCCAATTCATGGAAGTATAAAAGGTAATATTTATTCCATTTTCATTGAGACCTATCAAAACCGAAGCCTGTGAATGAAAACATGCACCCAATTGGGTGTCAATCAAATCTAAAAGAACCTGATTCTTGAAAGAGAAATGATGTAAATAAATGGTTTTAATATCATTTCATTTATGGTCACGTTTGAATAGAGTGGACCTAAATATGGGTAAAGTCCTAACTATAATAACCCTTTCAAAGGGTTATTGCTTAGCCTCATCATTGTTTCTTTTTATTTGTTGAGATATCAACATCTGAAGTCAAATTATGTTTAAATATTATTTACATTAATTGCAAGTTTTTTTATAAAAAATATTAAAAAATAGTCCCTAAATTATGTCTTTTATTTTTAATCTTTATATTTTTTTGGTAAAATAATTATCTAAACTATTATTTCTGACCACTTTAAGTCGACCATTATTATTTTCGTCAATAAGATGTTAACATGTCACACCAAAAAAGATAGTTTAAGGAGTGAGAGCAAAAAGAGCCATAGATTATGTAATTTTCTTGACAAAAAATAGTTTAGGTACTTAAAGTGGTCAGAAATAATAATTAGTATTTGTTTTGACAAATAAAGTTTAGGGCCTAAAAACAAAAAAATATAAGTTAAGGATTGATTTTTCATTTAAGCAAAAAAATAAATACAAAAACTAAATGCCCCAAAAGCGAAGATTAAAAAATTAATTCACGATTTGATCCTTAATTGTACTCATTTAATGATTTGGAGACTTAAACTTGTGTCTAACTTTACTGCTTAAATTATTATTTTCGTCTCAATTTATTTTAAAATAAAAAATTTTAAATAAAGACGTGACATACGTGATATATTCTTATTGAACATTGTAATTTTGGATATATTTTTAATTATATTATCTTTTAAAATTTAAACTTATTAAACAGTCAAATTATATCCGCTATTTAATTTTAAACAAAATCTAAAACAAATTTATAACTTAAATCTGACAATTTTTCAGTATTTAATTTTACAACAATTTTTTAGGGTATCAAACAATACCTAAATTATTTATTTTAAACTGATTTTACTGTTAGTATTTATGATGACTTTCGGATTAAACGTATAATTTTTTATATAGAATATATTTAATTTTTATAAATTATATATATATGAAGAAATAAAGAGGTAATATACTGAAACAGATTCTGTTTTGTTTGCTCCAATTTAATTTTTAGATGTACATTTAAATTAGTTTTGAATTGATTTTAGCGATTTTTTTATAGAGTTCTTAGGATCAATTGATGATTAAAAATGAACAGTTGAGATTAATGGTAAGAAATGAATTTTTACATAGAAAAAGAGGTGGATTATCCTCAAATTAAAAGTTGAGTTAATTGCATCATACGTCCCTAAATTATGATCCTTATTCTAAATTAGTCCCTCAAACTTTTGAATATTCCAATTTCATTCTCAAACTATGGCTCTCACTCTAAATTAACCCCCAAACTTTTGAATGTTCGAATTCGTCCCCAAACTATGAATTTTAATATAAATTGGTCTCTAAACTTTTGAACATTCTAATTTCATCCTCAAATTATCAGTATGTGCTAATCATATCTCATGTTAATAAAATCGTTATAAAAGTTGTTAATTTTCATGTAAGAACTTATGTGTATTATAACTAGTTTATGGTAACTTTAATTTTTTTATATAATTGTTATTATTACTATTATTATAAAAATAAATTTATTATTTGCGACAATAGCTAACTTGTCATTAATTTTATTTTTTCATTGGTGACAAAATTTATCACAACAAAAAGTAAAATTTTAAGTGACAAACAATTTCATTGTCACAACAAATATCAAATAATAGTGACCACTTTATATATCGTCACTATCATGCGTCAAAGTTTTAGTGCAATGAAATTTGTGTCACAATTATACTTATAGTGATAATTTAATTGTGAAAAATGTAATCGTCACAATTACTACTATAACGTGACCAAATAAAAATACATCACAATTACTCATACAAATAGTGTTGCACAAAAAAATTGTCACAAAAAGTTCAATATTTATAATAAAATTACTCATAGTCACCGTGAATTTGTCACTAAAAACCTATATTGTTGTAGTAAAATTTAGGGATCAATTTAGAATGAAGGTCATAATTTGGGAACGTGTAGTGCAATTAACTCTAGAAAGTTTTAATCTCAATCGTTAAACTCAGTCAATCCAATGATCCTACACTAATTTAAATTAAATAGTGTTACATTGTGTAAACGTATCTTAATATATATATAATTGATTCGTGTGCTAGAACTTACAATCTCCAAATTATTGCAATATAATAAAGAAATCAATTGGATTGGATTTAATCCGTATTTCATAAAGTTTATTATATAATAATTTGGTAATATATATTCAAGGCTTAATAATGTGACGTTTTTGAAATTTATGTTAATAATTGTCCATACTTTAACCAAATAAATTGAGCTTACCAAATGTAATTCCAGCGGTCTACCTTGAGCTGTATATGATACAAAAGAAAGTGACATCTTAAAGAAAAAGAAAATAAAATGAAGCAAAAGGGAATGAAGTAATGTCAAACTTTTCAAAAGATAGTTTGAAAAATGTTTACTCTTTGTCTCAGGAAGATTTACCATTGCCCACATGTTGTCATAATAAAAACATTTTAAGTTATGGTGATTTGATGATTTATTGCTTATTTTTATTTAGAGATGGATTTAAATTTTTATATTATAAGTACGAACTTTTATATTTAGTAAAACTATATGAAAATTTCAGGGGTGTAAACTTATATAATAGTATAAAATATTTAAAAATTATGAAATATATAGAATTTAAAATTTTTAAAGAGTGTGACTGCCTTAACACTCCTCAATCCATTCTTGGATGCATTGCTGATAAAAAATTACAACTGAAATTAAATTCATGTCAAATACGTTTTGTATTTATTTAATAAATAAATAAAATATTTATCAACATTAATTTATAGGAAAAAACTCACTAGCAGTGCAATTAATAATAATATGGTTTATTATTAGTTTTTATCGAGATATTTTTTGGATGATTTATGGTCCTAATTGAAGGCTTGTGTGTTTTTAGTCCTAATGCCAAAAAAAATTCTCATAAAGATTAATTGGATCGTCGTTTTTGCTATTATTCTTTTTTGAAACATTTTAACCCTTGATGTTTCATTTTAAGCCAAAATGATTATTTCGTGGATGAAAATTGTTAGTAAACTAACAATAAATGCGTTGAAATGATGTGACAAGCATACATGATAGTGCACGCTGACATAGCAGTGTCATATAGATTAAAGTTGTAACGACTCGAATTTCAAAATTCATAGATCGGTTCAACTCGAGCCATGGGCTTTATTTATGGGCTTTTGGATGCCTATGTGAGTCTTAGTGGGCTCCTCTTAGTTGTTGGGTTTGAGCTTTGGGTTAGTGGATGGGTTAGGATGATATAGGAGGGGTAAAAAGGTAACTTGCCCCATTTTGAGTAGGGGAAATGGTGTTTAATTTCTGCAGCAATATGAAGATGGCGAGATCACTATTGTCCCTTGTCTTCTCTTTTCACCCATTCTCCCATCTCTTAACTCTCATATCTAAGAAAGGTTGAATCTTGGTGTTTTCAAAAGTGATTCTCGGAATTCTCATTAAGGGAAGTTTAACCTCCTTGCAATGATCTACATTTGGAGGTAAGTTTCATCAAGTTTGGTGGTAGAAGAGAAAATAAGTTTAGTGGGGTTTTTTTAGGAAAATGGTTAGAGTGGGAGTCTGTAGCGACCTCCTTTTTTTCAAATTCGAATTTTTAAAATCGAATGAGATCACTAAAAAAAGAGTAATAGGTTTCCTTTAGTTTTTTACTTTGGAAAATATTTAGAAAACGATGAATACTTTAAAAATTCATATTTTTGAAAAACAATAAAATTGGGAGTCGCCATCGACCACTGAGGTAGGCCGGACACCATAAAATCAGAGATTCGTTTAAAAATAGGTTCGGGAGTCGATTACGGATGGGGCACCCCCATACCGCCCAAAAATTGGTACCGTAAAAAGAAAATAAATAATTACCGCTTTGTTAATATCGAACTTTCCAAATTGACGATTAAGTTAAGATCCGGTTATACATGCGAGTAATTTTAAGGTCGTTATTCGAAAGTAAACCGCAAAACCACCATCACTACGTTTGATACTGGCCGCGTTTACCCCCGAATAACAAGACACCGCATTAACAATTAAATAAATCGAATGTGAGAAAATAAAGCAAATATATATATATATATATGTGTGTGTGTGTGTGTGAAATAAGAGCATAAATAAAGGCGGAAATAAAATGTCTGAAAAAAGGACCGGATCGAACAAAAGATAAAATAAAAGAGCAAAAATTTAAATATCCGGAAAAGGACTGGATCGAACATAAAAAGAAATGCGTAAGATAAATTTGAAAATTAAAATGCATAAAGATTAAATTGCGAGAAAAATAAAAGCTGGAATTAGAAAGAATTCGGAAAGGGATCAGATCAAAAAAAGAGCAATTCAGAAAAAAGGACCGGATCAAACAAAGCAATCCGAAAAAAAGGACCGGATCGAACAAAAGAGCGTAAAATAAAAAGATCTGGAAAAAGGATCGAATCTAACATGAAAAAAAATACGGAAAATAAATGTTAGGTGTTAGATGCGGAAATTAAATGTTAGGTGTAATAATATATATATACACACTATAAGATAGATAATACTATAATATAATGTAATAATAATATATAATATAAATATAATGCTTATAATGTATAATACGACATGTAAGCATATATACAAGCAAATAATAAATTAAACCACCTCCAACAAGTAAAATAACTTACATATCACAAACAAAATATTAAACAAAATAAAACACATAAAGAAAAACTAAAATAAATAAAGAGGATATCAATAAATCTCATCAATATTTTATTAAACCATAAGAATGTGTTACATAAAAAATATATAATAAAATGGAAGAAAATACCGAAATATATGCTCGATTAATCAATCCATGTATCGTTGTCGATGGGGTTTGAAAGTTTGATTTAAGGGTTGATGGTTCGAATGAGTATGGTTTTTTTAGGTGTTGCGGCAGTACGGGGATCGGCTTGAATAGTGGAAATGAAAATGTGTAATTGAGTGAAGGTGAGGTTGCAGCCGTGGGAATTTTTGGTTGCCACTGTGTAGTGGAATTTTGGAACGGGGCAGTGGGGAGAATTTGGGTGAGTGAATGGTGTGCGGAGAGTGTTTGGGTAGGAAAAAATGAAATCCTTCGTGTGGCAGTGAAGGAAAAAAATGAGTGGGGTCCCCTTTTTGGTTTATTATATATATATATATATATATATATATAGGGTGTAGAAGGGTATTTTATGGGAATAAAAATGGGATATAGGTTTTAATACAATATGTGATAAAGAGTATTTTTCGGTTATCCCTTTTAAAACCAATAGAAATTAAGGTCTTGGGCCCCAAGTAATTTTTAACGAATGGAAGTAAAGCCTTAACGAGGAAGGAGTTGAGATTTTTATTTTTTTATTTTTTTTACTGTATGAAATTATATATAATAGGCCATGTAATTTTGGGCTTAGGGTATAAGATTTTGGGTATTAAAAGGGTGATGTGGATTGATCTTATTTTCGAGCACTTTAATTTAAACTCGGACAAAATTTAGTATCTACAGCTGCCCCTCTTTGCTCATTGTTGTGAAACGGGAATAGGGCAAAGACTAAAGACGCAAATTTTGTCCGCACTTCCCTGTCCGAAGATTCCGAGCTGTGAGTTCCTCCTATATAGAACTGTTCACCCTTCCTCTTCTTGGAATTCTCACTTTGAGACTCTCGAAAGATGATGTCCCGATTTTTGGTCGCCTTGACATCGAATGATATCTCACTTAGAGATTACTAGAATGCCTTCGATCTTTATCGCCTCGGCATGGGGTGGTATCTCGCCTTGAGGATCTCGAAAGATGATGTCTCGATTTCTGTTCGCCTTAACACCGAATGATATCCTGCTTAGAGACTATTGGAATGCCCTCGATCTTCATCGCCTCGGCATGGGGTGGTACCTCGCCTTGAGGATCATGAAAGATGATGTCCTGATTTCTGGTCGCCTTGGCACCGAATGATATCTCGCTTAGAGACTATTAGAATGTCCTCGATCTTCGTCATTTCGCATAGGGCGGTACCTCGCCTTGAGGATCTCAAAAAATGATGTCTTGATTTCTGGTCGCCTTGACACCGAATGATATCTCGCTTAGAGATTACTAGAATGCCCTCGATCTTCATCGCCTTGGCATGAGATGTTTGTCGTTCCTAAATAACTGTATATTGACAAACTTTTGAACAAGCTAAAAGATTCTTGATACTTTGTTGGTATTTACTTATTCTTTCCTAAAACATAGGATCCACTTTTCTTTGTTTTTTAAGCATCTAAAAAAATAGACGCAATGATTCGATGATACTAGTTAGCATGCTCCTACCTTAAGGATGCCTAACTATTCATGATGCATGACAAATAAAATTGAATTGATGCCCGTGTGCCTTCTTCCTTGGCTTCTTATTTCGGTTTATTTTTGCTTTCTTCTTCGTCTTTGCATGTTTGTTGTTTCTCCTTGCGTCAGGACTCAGCCCTCGTTCGACCCTCTTTATCATATTCTCTAAAACTTTGCTCCAAAGCGCCCTTTCGGGCTTTTGCTTTAGAGATGTATTTTCTCTTTTCCTTTTCTTTCTTCTTTTTTGGAAGGGGTCAAATTTAAAAAATAAAAGCTCGTCCTTGTGAAAGGATCGAATTGAGAAATTGGTTTTGAGAAAAACATCCTCAAGAAAGGATCAAAATTGAGAAATTTGAGTTTTAAGAAGAACACCCTTAAGGAATGGATAAAATTAAGAAATTCGTTTTAAGAAAAACATCCTTGAGGAAGAGATAAAAATGGAGAATTTTAGTTTTAAGGAAAACATCCTTGGGGAAGGGATAAAACTGGGGAATCCGAGTTTTAAGAAAAACATCCTTGAGGAAGGATTGAATTAAGAAATTCGTTGTTTTAAGAAAAACATCCTTAAAAATGATCGAATTAAGAAATTAGTTGTTTTAAGAAAACATCCTTAAGAAATAATCGAATTAAGAAATTTGTTGTTTTAAGAAAACCATCCTTAAGAAAGGATCGAATTAAGAAATTCGTTGTTTTAAGAAAAACATCCTTAAGAAATGATCAAATTAAGAAATTCATTGTTTTAAGAAAAAATCCTTAAGAAAAGATCGAATTATTTGTTGTTTTAAGAAAATATCCTTAAGAAATGATCGAATTAAGAAATTCGTTTTAAGAAAAAAAACATCCTTAAGAAAGGATGAAATCGGGAAATTTGTTGTTTTAGGAAAAAATCCTTAAGAAAGGATCGAATTAAGAAATTCGTTGTTTTGAGAAAAACATCCTTAAGAAATGGTCGAATTAAGAAATTCTTTGTTATAGAAAAACATCCTTAAGAAAGGATCGAATTAAGAAATTCGTGTTTTAATATAAAATGGTATCTCGCTTTGAGACTACTGAAATACCCTGACTAGAAGTGGCAACTCACTTAGAGACTACCAAAATACCTCGACTGAATGCCCCAACTTCGATTTTTCGGCATAAAAATATGCTTGTCGCTCCCAGAAAACCGAATATTGGAAGACATTTAGAAATCATAATGACGTAAGTCAAAGGACTCTTGATTCTTTGCTGAGATCTACTTCTCCTCTTGTGAAGCTATAGATCAAACCTTTTTATCAATCTTCAAACGCATGTTTAAAATAAACAAAAAAGCTATGATGATATGAGTTAGCATGCTCCTAACATAAGGACGTCTAACTACAAATGATGCATGAGTGGAGTCATTTTTAGAATTATTGGGGAAAACCCTTGCTTTTCGGTCGATCACCCTTAACTTCTATGGGATTTCCGTCTTTGCTGAATCCTTTGTCTCATCTCGAGTGAGATTGCTGGCTTACACTGGTCAGAACAAAATCTATCATTTCTTGAAGTTCAACTCTGGAACATTGCCCCACTTCTTTTGGGCTTAACTATTTCCCCTTCTACGACTGTTCTTGACAAGTATTTCTTTGTCTCATCATTGGGGCGAACACCGTGCCCCCAAGTATCAAATTTCCTTTATTTCCAATAAGGTCCCAAATCTCTATTATTCTGAATCATACAACACATTAAGGCAGATGGTCACTTAAAATCTCTGAATTATCTAGCTCATGAAATCTTGCTATTATTCTCCTTATTAACACTGACGGGTTATTGGTGTTAGGTGGACCATATACATCTTTGATCCCGACTTCTAAACTTTACTCTTGAAACAATACCTTATTATTTTTATTTCTCTCTCTTTTTTCTTTTCTTTTTTCTTCTATATGTCAGTTTGCTGACTATCATTTCAACAAAGAATGCTTTTTAGGTTAATATACAAAATCAAAATCAATAGAAAAAGAATAGAATGCCTCGGATATCAAATGCAAAAGCGGCTTAGATTTAATCCCCAGTGATCAATAGTTTCCCTTTGAATGTTGTGGCGATATTTGTAGTTATAAAGTTCCTCCAAGATCGCTGGTTCATCCTCGTGATTATTGTATTTGCTTGATCTGTTCGAAAACTACTCATTCTAGTTCTCATTGTTTTTCTCCAAAATATGTTCAAGTTTCCCGAATTTATTTAGCACATGGAGTGCAAAAATATCTATCTGAGAATTTTAATACCAGTGTATTTTTTCAATTAATATCGTGTCAGTGCCTTCAAAGAGTAATCTCTGACGCTAGGATATTGAACATGTGAAGCATAGCTCCATATTAGATTTGTTCTCCCCCCACAGCTCCATCAGGATGCTCCGTGGCTTATTTGATTGTTCATTCATTTCTTAATTTTAAATTTTTCTCTTTCCTATCGGGAATTCAACTCATCACAGTCTTTTGTCTCGAGAATAATGATGGAGCATACAACAATACCCGAGTTACTCGGCATAGTCATGATTTGAAAACTTGCTCATACAACAAAGACTTTCGACTCAATTAGAGTAAGTGGAGCAGAGCATCCTTATTTAGCCTTTTTGCTATAGCGGAGTACCTTTTAATTTTAAGTAATTAATTTTTATTTATTTATATATTTTTTAAATAATTCTCGCATTTAAGCAACTCTAATAGACTTTTTAGGAGATTTTCTTATCATCGAACATTATCGAAGAAGTAGTAGTCTTACGTTTCGCGCTTTACCAACCAGAGCGGACTGAGCAGGAAATCATACTTCATCGTGATCACAACATTCAATTGATCTTTTTATTAGAATCAATGCCACATCATGCACATGATATCCGGGGATCCATGAGGGTAAGAAATAATATACATATATTTACTTAAAAAGATGTATCATTTCATTGAAATGAAAAAGGCAAACATAACATATGCCCTTACAAAAGATCTTTGCTACTTTCGGGCAAGCAGTAGCAAAGTTAATTTCACACATTACTTCAAAAGGAAAATGCAAAATACAAGGAAATGTAAGCAAACAAATTCATATGAAGGTAAACTAGAAAATCGACACCCCATAAAATTTATGCCCACCATTCTTTCTTCTTAAAACCTCAAAAGCTCTGCCTCAATCAGACTTTGAACCTTATTTTTTAGGGCTCCACAATTCTCCATAGTATGCTCCGTACTACCCACGTGGTAGTCACATATGGCATTAAAATCATAACCATCGGGATAAAGAGGATCTTTCGGTTTGGACTGAATTGGGGTCAAAAGCTTCCTTTCAACAAGCATTGGGAGCAAATTAGTGTACGAGATTAGAACTAGATGAAGAACCTTTGAAGGCTTTGCATACCATAATGATTGATTACGGTAGTGGCCTTGAGGCTGATTGTTTGAGTGAGAACCTACTATATGGATGTAAGAGTCATTTTCCTTTTGAGAGTAAGGGTTGTTTATCCTTCCCTTTTTAAAGCGTCCTCGAGGCGTTCTCCCGTCATGACCAATTCTGAAAAGCTGATGATAGAGTGGCTTATCAAGCGATCATACAATGTTCATTTTAAAGTATCCACAAACATAGGAGTAATTTCTCTCTCTTGAATAGGGGGTTAAACCTGAGCAGTCATGTCTCGTCATCGTTGAGCGTATTGGCAAAAACTCTCATCATCTCCGTTACATGTTTGTACTGTTCTATGAAGGCTCTAGCTAAATCCTTCCAAGACTTAATCTGAGCCTGTGTTAACTGATTATACCACCACATGACAGACCCTATCAAACTGTCTTGGAAATAGTGGATCAGCAGCTTCTCATTGTCAATATACCTCGCCATCTTGTGGCAAAACATGGTTATGTGGGCAGTGGGGCAAGTTGTCCCATCAAATTTCTCAAATTCTAGGGCCTTAAACTTGTACGGGATCACCACATCTGGAAACAAACTGAGATCCCTAGCATGCAGCCTATAGGAACCATTATTATCATTTTTTGCCTGGAATTTTTCTTCAAGATCCTTTTTGGTTTCCTCTAATTGCTTGGAGAACTTGCCTTGACCTAGTTCAATTTTTCCAACTCATCGAAGTCTGGGATGCTGTCTCCGACATTTTTGATAATTCCACTGGTCATGCCCAGTTGAGCTTGGGCAGAGGCGCCAGCCTGATGAGATGAGGATACCCATTGCAGAGGGTTCGGTGTAGGGTTGATGAAGATCAGAGAGTATGAAAGATCTTTCAAGTTCTGAGTGGGATTTTCAACGGCACCCTTTCCTCTTGGGTCCTCTCCATGATTGAGCTGTAACATCTGAGATATCTCTTTCATTATATCTTGTTGGGACTTGATGATTGTTTCCCTCAATTTTAACCCAGCTTGTTCTAATTGCCCCTAAGATCAGCTTCTATCTTGGCAAAACTTTCTTCTATTTGCCTTTTTTATGTTGGGTGAAGTGTGAATGCAAAATTTTTAATTACTGTCACGAAATCCCCCCAATTAATCTTGTTGTTCAATTACTTAATGCATGATACATGCCTTATGCAATGCATGGAACAAATAAAATTCATGGATGTATGCAAATAAAAGTGTTGACTCATTTTGGTGATCACCCTCGAGCAACTTTCATGTGATTGGGAGGATTCTCGCTACAAAGGAGGTAAATGGTTCTGAGTCTTGAACCTATCTTCAAATTCTTCGAGGGCTCCGCATAGCTAAGAGGGGTCTAATGCTTTCTCCTATCCTGAGGTAATGAAAGAATGAAGTGAATCGACTTCCGTGGCTAGAGTCTTCCTACAATGGGCTATCTCTTGTTCTTGGTCCGTTTAAAATATGTTGTATTGATCTTGACCTTGGGTGAATTGGTTAGGATTACAGATGCGCCTATGTGATCTTGAACCGTGGCTTTGAATCTGATTCTGGCTGGCTTCAAAGTAATGTTGACTTTCTGAGCATGTCTCCTCTTTTTTGAGACAACTCCCATCCATGATGAAAGATCTCTAATTGGGCAAACCCTTCGAATCAACACCTTTATGTCATGCAATGTAGATGCAAGCAAGTTAAAGTGTGATGATTTCAAAACAAATGCATATAAATGCAAAATAATACCCTAAATGAAAAATGTATTGATTTAGACATGGTTTCCAAGGAACAACGCCCACGAATATGTGAAAGAATTTGCAACTTTGAATATTGCACTTAATTGACGTCTAGGTTACAAGATTTTCTCTCGATCCATGAACGATTTTCATTGTGTCCACCATTCTCGGGTCAATACCTCATAACAGTATAATGCGAGTGAATAAACAACGATGTTATGCAATGCTAATATGATGCCAAAAGAAAACACTAGCTAGTATGAAATATTCACAAGACAAAATATACTCGATGTGTTTAGCACAAAATGAACCCTATTCGCAGGATATTATGGTTTTTAAGGTTACCGCAAGCTCTAAAGGGGTGGGTTTTCTACATCATCTACATGCAGTTTTGGTTCTAAACGGTACCCAAACTGTCATCGTTGTCCTCTTCTAAAGAGTAGCAAGGCCATCGGTCATCACCCATTATAGGCTCATTTCAACTGAGTTCAATTCAGGGGGACCCTTTCACTGTGTCTGTACGGGGAAACAATAGTCCCACGAAAACATAGGGTAGTCGAGCCCCGAAGGTACTTACTAGGCCCATACGGAGGAACAATATCCACATGAAAGCACTAGCGTTTTCCCCTAACTTAAAAAGACGTGTTTAAATGTCAAATTTTAAACGCGTTAAAATAAACTCACATTTATAAACGGATATTAATTCAATCGTCACTTTAATTCACAATTTCTGATATTAATAAAGCGATAATTATATTTTTGTTCTTTTTGAAAAATAGTCTGACTTACTTTAGTTTTAAAAATTAAAACCATTCCCCAGCGGAGTCGCCAGCTGTAGCGACCTCTCTTTTTTTCAAATTCAAAATTTTAAAATCGAATGAGATTGCTAAAAAAGGAGTAATAGGTTTCCTTTAGTTTTTTGCTTTGGAAAATATTGAGAAAATGAGGAACACTTTAAAAATCTGTGTTTTTGAAAAACAATAAAAGTGTGAGTCGTCATCGGCCACTGAGGTAGGCCGGACACCATCGTTTGAAAGTAGGTTCGGGAGTCGATTAGGGTTGGGGAAGGTTTTGGCACCACCATACCGCCCAAAAATTGGTACCGTAAAAAGAAAATAAATAATTACCGCTTTGTTAATATCTAACTTTCCAAATTAAAGTGACGATTAAGTTATGATCCGGTTATACATGCGAGTAAATTTTAAGGACCCCGTTATTCGAAAGTAAACCACCAAACCGCGTAAGATAAATACGAAAATTAAAATGCGTAAAGATTAAATTGCGAGAAAAATAAAAGCTGGAATTAAAAAGAATCCGGAAAAGAACCGAATCAAAAAAAGAGCAATCCGGAAAAAATATCGGATCGAACAAAGCAATCCGAAAAAAAGGATCAGATCGAACAAAAGAGCGTAAAATAAAAGAGATTCAGAAAAAGGACCGGATCTAACATGAAAAGAAATGCAGAAAATAAATAGCGGAAATTAAATGTTAGTTGCGGAAATTAAATGTTAGGTGTTAGATGCGAAAATTAAATGTTAGGTGTAATAATATATATATATATATATATATACTATAAGATAGATAATACTATAATATACTGTAATAATAATATATAATATAAATATAATGCTTATAATATATAATACGACATGTAAGCATATATACAAGCAAATAATAAATTAAACCACCTCCAACAAGTAAAATAACTTACATATCACAAACAAAATATTAAACAAAATAAAACACATAAAGAAAAACTAAAATAAATAAAGAGGATATCAATAAATCTCATCAATATTTCCTTAAACCATAAGAATGGGTTACATAAAAAATATACAATAAAAAGGGAAGAAAATATCAAAATATATGCTCGATCAATCAATCCATGTATCGTTTTCGATGGGGTTGAAAAGTTTGATTTAAGGGTTGATGGTTCGAATGGGTATGGTTTTTTGGGTGTTGCGGCAGTATGGGGATCGCCTTGAACAGTGGAAACGAAAATGTGTAATTGAGTGAAGGTGAGGTTTGCAGCCGTGGGAATTTTTGGTTGCCACTGTGTAGTGGAATTTTGGAATGGGGCAGTGGGGAGAATTTGGGTGAGTGAATGGTGTGTGGAGAGTGATTGGGTAGGAAAAAAATGAAATCCTTCGTGCGGCAGTGAAGGAAAAAAATGAGTGGGGTCCCTTTTTTGGTGTATTATATAAATATATATAGGGTGTAGAAGGGTATTTTATGGGAATAAAATGGGATATAGGTTTTAATACAATATGTGATAAAGGGTATTTTGGGTTATCCCTTTTAAAACCAATAGAAATTAAGGTCTTGGGCCCCAAGTAATTTTTAACTAATGGAAGTAAAACCTTAATGAGGAATGAGTTGAGATTTTAATTTTTGATTTTTTTACTATATGAAATTATATATAATGGGCCATGTAATTTTGGGCTTAATGTATAAGGTTTTGGGTATTAAAAGGGTGATGTGGATTTATCTTATTTTCGAGCACTTTAATTTAAACTCATACAAAATTTAGTGTCTACAAAGTCAATCTCGTTTTTCCAGCTTAAGAGTAAGTTTTAGTTGTTTTTTCTCCTTCTACAAAGTTGTAATCCATTTTACAACTTCCTTATGTAGTGAAAGAGGAAACAACTTCCTTGTGTAGTGAAAGAGGTTAGAAATTCTTCTAAGGAGCTTGGGAAGAAGAAGGCTTGAGGAGATTGGATTGGGGGCTTCTTTTCCAACTTTTGAATCAATGTTACTACACTACTAACTCATGTGTTTCATGCACATCCTAAGGATGATGCTTTGTGTGTTTAAATTTGGTATGTATGGTTGTCTTTGGGTGTTGAGTGCTTGAGATCCACTTTAATGGCATAATCCGAATTTAGTGTTAATAACTTGTAAAAATGGTAGTAAACCCCCCTAACTACTTCCATAAGATGTAGGATCGAGTTAAGAGGTTAAATGTTGTGTTTTAAGGGCATGGGGAGCGATTTTCCGAGGCTATGGAGCTACTTTTAGGCTTCAGTATCGATACTCGGGGAGGCAGTACCGGTACCCCAATGTTCTGGGTTTTAAGAACACTGTTTCATTGGACGAACTAAGATAGGGGTACTGATACAATGTTCAACCCGTACCAAAATGCTATTTAAGAGAGTACTGGTACAAGTCGACTCGTATCGATATGCCTAGATGTTATCTCTCCAAAAGTACTATTTTTAATGTCAATCTTACAATGCTTTTGCTTGTTTTTAGGTACATTTAGTTGCATTAGGATGTTAAAACCATGCATTTACATAAGGAGTTTAGAGTTCTGTCTATGCCAGTGTGAATGGTTGTTTTGTTGGCAATTTTGCAGGTTTGGCATAGTATTTGGCCAGAAAAGAAACAAAGGAAGGAATCCCAGAGAGAATGTCGAGTGTTGTTGGCACAGATGGACCAAGCAATGTCAAGCACTGATTGGCAGAGAAGTGAACTTGATGCCATGCCAAGAAGCTGCTGAACTCCGAAAACATAGGACAAGATCAGGCTCCGAAAGATAGCAATTGGATCAATCTCCGAGAAAATAGCGGATAAGATAGTGCCAAGATTGGTTGGCAGATGCATGCCAAGCTTGGATGCCAAGGCAGTGTCGGCAGTATGACGTTAGCACTAACTTGATCAACTTTCATTCAAATTCGGATAATATCTCATCTCTTATCCCTTCAGCATTTAAAATTCAAATGAAAAGCTTATTATATGCCCTCCTTGCACGCCTATTTAAAGACTAACCAAGCAAGCATTCGATGAGTGGTTTTTGGGGATTTTAGGTGGTGCTTGATCGTGAGTGATTGGAGTAAGGAGTTGGAGTGAGATGATTGACAACCGGCCGCACCAAGGAGGAAGATTTAACCACTTGACCGAGAGCCTGGATCTTGAGGGTTGCATCGAGAGACCCCTCTCACCCATTCTCTTGTCTTAAGTAGATTTAATTTTGTTTTAATAATGATGTATTTGGAAAAAGTTTGTGAATTTTGGGTTAAATCCCTCACAATGAACTAATCTAATAGGTGGTGGGGATGTTTTGCGTTGAATGCTATTTTATGTTTTAGTTTTTGATAATAAATATGCTTTGGCAATGTTTTATCTATTTGACATACTTTAATGTTTCCTAAATACTATGCCAAGCGAGAGCTGGCATTGTTGGCCTATTGCTCCTCAATATCTTAACAGACTTGGGGTGGCAAGGATTAAGTTGTTGAGAACCGAGGAGAGAAGCTTCGAGAGAATTTGTTCAAGTAGATGAACTTACTTCGGGAGTGAAATCCACCCCTTAGGAGTATAGATTGGATCTTAATCAAATTGGTTTATTTAAAAGCATGCACTATAGAGATATATGGGTTTTTACATGATCAGTTTAGGGCAATGACCATCGAGAGAGGCTTTGGTAATTTTGAATCTTCTCGGCAAACAATACTAAGACAGGTTGTTATTAAAGGCTGGCACGGCATGAATAACGTAAAAACCAGGCATTCACTGCCAACGCTCATCATTCATTAAAGCACCTTCCTTGCCAACATCTTTACTTTACTTTTATTTCTTTTCTATTCAATTATTTCCAAAACCAACTTCAAAACAAAACAATTTTTTCTCAAGGCAAGTAGCAATCAAAGACAATTGAATTCCAAGTCAATCTCTGTGGGATTGATACTCATCTTAACTGTTGTATTACTTGCAGACCGTGTATACTTGCACGCAAAAGACTCATTTTGGCATTGTTTTATACTTTTCCAATACATATCTTCTGCCCCTTTTGCCAACATTCACTTATAGAGTCTACAAGTTTTTGGCGCCATTGCCAAGGATTGCGACAGAATTTATTGCTTTAATTTTTACTTTTTTGTTTTTATTTTACTAAATTTGTTTTTTTATCATTGTTTTTTTTTTCTTTTTTAGCAATGCTACAAAGAAGAGTATAGCAGCCACATATGGTATGATGATGACTACATTTTCCCCATTTATGACTACCAATATCCAACTCCAGTAGTTGTCCATGAGCAAAGACGATATGAAAAGCATGAAGAGGATGCTTGTACAACACCATTGACACATATTTTTGAACTAAAAAACATGATTACATCAATGCAAGTGTCTTCAGCAAAAGGCAAGCAACACTCGTTGTTTGTGCATATTGTAGAGGATGCCACTCGTTTGACAATTGCCCCTTCAACCCTAATTCCTATTGTTACACGGGGTACTGTAATGTGAACAACCCATCCTCCTACAACTTCAACCAAGGATGGAATCAGCAGCAAAATATTTTTTGGAATGATCTAGAAGATGATTATTTTTATGCACCTAACAACTTTGCTGCATCACCAGACTTCAACCAAATGCCATCCAAAGGTAGCATTCTTCATGAGAAATCAGCGATAGATCTTTATGGATCCAACGGATCATTTGCCATGGTTGAATTGCCTTCAGAAATACCAATACACAATAATCCACCTCAAGAGCAAACAAATTACATTGGAAACGCACATGAAAAAGCCATGGATGCTATGAGAAGCTTGGAAGAACAAGTCAGGAGGCTTGCCAATGCTGTGAATGGCATGCCTCAAGAGAACGAGATAGAGCTTCCATCAAGGCAACAAGATGTGGCAAACGCTTCGGTTAGTGGTAACAATCAGAATGCCATGGCAACGCTACATCAACAAGCTGGCAATTTTCTTCCTCCATTTGCTCCTTAAGGAATTCAGAATCAACATTATGAGTACCAGGTTTTTCCTAACACACTTGAATCAATATATTATATTGATGAAGAGTATTCCACAACAGGTACATTGGACTCACTAGTGGTAATAGAGTGCGAAGAAAAATTTGAGGGCAAGGATCCTGAACACAACAACATCGAGGCAAAGCTAGATAGTGTTGCCAAGTTCGATGCCAGGATAGAAGGGGATTCTAAAGTTCCAAACCAAGAAGACGAATGCAATCAGCCGATTATTTGCAAAAAAGAAAAATCAATGCTGGTAGGTGAACCCAAGGACATAGAGAAAGAAGAGGCAGAGGCTGATGATGCCATACCACTATCTGATGTCATACCACTATCTGATGCCAGACCTCCATAAACTATGCCATGTGATACGGATAATGCTCGGCAAAAAGGGAGAGAACAAAGTAAAGCTGTCACTCCCCTAAGTGGCAACCAAGTCAAAATTTTAACGTGTGGAGAAGATTCAATTGTTTGCCACGCGAATAAATTAATGCCATCGGAAGAAACTAAAGAAGCTGAGAGAGGGGAAGCAAGCACTAGCAATGCCAGATCTCAATATGATGCCAACACCACCTCGGCAAAACCAATAGAGCCAGTAATTGCCAACCCTACATTGGTAAGACAAATAAATGTCACTTTTATTATTGACAAATCTCTTAAGTGTGCAGATGAACCTGAAGAATGCCATACAGTTAAGCCAATGGAATCTATTTTGGATGAGAACCTAACATTGACTTTCCAAGGAATGAAAACTGGTGCCATTAAACATAAGTGCAGTGGAAAAACAATTGAGCGGCAGAGAAGATCGATTCTGGTCAAGGCTGATGCCATGAAGCAAGGTGTGCTTAGATGGCAAGTTACTGGAAGAAAAAGTGGAGTCCAAATGGCATAAAATGAAGAACTGAAGCAAGAGAATTTGGCCATGATAATAATGCCAGAGATGTTGCCGCCAAAAATTGAATATTTACCTGAGAATGCTGTGGCAAGTCTGGAACCGGTTGAGGATACATACACCTTGGCATCAAATGAAACAGAAGGACCACAGCCTAAGCACTACTGGGGTGCTGAATTTAATCAAAGATTTGATAGGCCTACATGGAAGAGGTATTTTGGTTTTCTGAGGTGGTTATTCAAAACCCCCATGGCAAAATATTCTCCTTTGTTGAGCAATCTAGAGTTTGGCATGATCAAAGAAAAGCAATTCTTTGGCTTTCTATGTTGGTTATTTAAACCAAATATTGCCACAGCCTTCCATCCACCAACCAAGGGCCACAAACTGAAGCACTACTGGAAATGAAATCAGGTTGATGCAAAGGAGACCATTCTCCTTGCAAATATTCATTAACATTTTGCCAACCCAGTATGTTCATTGTAAATAATTTAGGAGAGTTATTTTCTTTTCAGTACTTAGGATATCTCAGTTTTAAATTTTTACTTTTTTTTGTTTTGTTTTATTTATTTTTCTGTGTTGAAAGGTTTTCTTTGAATGTATGCATAATCAGTATGCCAAGAACAATGCAGGAGCAATGCCAGGAACAATGCCAAGGAGAGACTTGGCATGAGCCGATGCCACAGTGGGAGAATTATGTGTGCTAAGCACAGTGCCAAGCACAGTGCCAAGCACAGTGCCAAGCACATTGCCAAGCACAATGCTAGAGCAGCTTGACATGCAGGGAACTGAAAAATGAAAAGATGAGATAAACATTAGTTTGACCGGCCCACTAGATAAGAGAGTATTTTTCTTTTAATTTAAACTTTGGCTGCCCAAAAATTGGGTTGAAATTTAAATTCAATCCAACCACCTTATCACTCCAATCTTTACCAAATCTAATCACTTACAACCTTATCACTTTACCCTCTTCTCAAATCAAATTTTTTACCTTCCATCATTATCCCTATTTACTCGGTTACCAACCCCATTAAACTTTCTAAACTTTTCACTTTCCTTTCCATAACCGAATTTAAAGAACCCAACTTTCTCTCAATTTTCCACTTTTCTTTTCAAACAAGAACCAAGCTTTACATCGTCTTTTCTTCTTCTTCCTTGATTCAAAATCAGTTCAAATTCTTGCACGTTTCCAATGGCTTCTTCTTCTACCCCTTTCAACCAAATTTTCAATAAGGAGATCCGAAAAAGGTTTGAAGCTAACTTTGCTTCAAGATCTTTTTGCTACGAGAAACACTTCGATTTCAAGGCGGAGACAAGCATTGGCTTTCCTCCAGAATTCATGGCGATAGTTGACATGCACAAGTGGAATCTGTTTTGCCAACAAAAGGAGGAGATTTATGCCACCATTGTTCAAGAATTCTACGCTCATCTTGTGACCAAGGATTTGTCATTCTTGATAATTCGAGGTAAGTGTGTACGCTTTGATAAGGGGTATATTAACACTATGTTTGAATTTGATGGTGCAGGGGATGAATATTTTGATTATGCTGAGTCGATTAATACTGTCAAGAGAAAAAAGTTGCTGGTAGACTTGTGTGAGCTTGGCACGACATGGATAGTGTCAACAAAGGGACAATTTACAGTAAAGCGGTTGGCGTTAAAACCCCAATAGAGAGGATATAATCACTTTGTCAAGGCAAATTTAATGCCAACATCTCACAACGAGACTGTATCGGAAGAGAGGTTGATCCTATTGCATTACATCATTATGGGGCACAAAATTAATGTTGGTAGGCCCATTACTGATGAAACCTACAAATGTGCAGCGAAAGGTAATGGTAGTTTGTTCTTTCCATTGTTAATTTCTAACATTTGCATGCTCCATAGTGTGCCAAAGCTTGATACAGACAAAGGTCAAAGGATTAAGGGAACAACAATCACAGCTGCTATTTGGAGAAACCTCACCGTTGTCGAGCCAAATGACAAGGGCAAGGCCAAAGTACCCATGCCAAGGCTGAAAGTGTCAAGGGTAGTGCCAGAAACCGTGCCAGACAGTTAACTAGCAATGCTGTCCCAAATTCACCATCGCTAGGAGATTATTCTTCGAAAGCTAGAGAAAGCTGAGGAGCTCAATGTCAAAATGCGACATTACATGCATGCCAGGGATGTTATAATTAGGGAGGCTCTTAAAAAATTGTCAACTGATTTTGTGCCAGAATTTTCATACTTCCCTGCTGAGCCCTCTGCCAGCGACAATGCCATGCCAGCTAGTTCAGTTCGTACCCCATCCGATGCCACAGTCTCATTGTCTCCAGTTCAAGTCGATTCTTCCAGTTCTAATTCCTCATTTGAATAAAAAAACTAAAGTCAGGTCCACTAAAGCCAAGTCACTAGTGAAACCTGCTATACATACGCCATCTGATGCCACCGATACACCTACCGTGTTGGAACCTGCCAAAAAATAGAGAAAGTTGCAGCCTTTACTACTGCGTCAAAACCGAGCATGAAAAGAAGAAAACGAGTGGCCTATGATCGTGAGGCATTTGTGAAAAGAAAGACTCGCGTCACACGAGAAGAAGTCTCCTAAGAACTCCTTTACATTTCATTGCAATGCATTCACATGATCATGCATTTTAATTTTCTATTTTAATTGTATAAATATGTTATTTTCATGCATTGAGGACAATGCACATCTTGGGTTTGGGGTGTTTATTTCCTCACATTTATGTCATGTCATACATTTTATGTTTAATTTCTGTTGCCATGCCATCTTTTCATGTCATTTAGATCATTTAAATTAGATGCATACCGAACCACTAAAAAAAGAAAGAAAATTTTGCCTCATTTAATTTTGAAGAATGTTAACATTTGTTAGGCTAGTTTAATTTGATCTAGGTGTCTGTCCAATGAGGAAATTTTAATCTCTAGTTGTCATGCCATGCCAGCAGAGTAGTATGCCATGTTAGCTTGGCAATTGATCTCTAGTTTAGGGAGCTAAAGTTTCACTTAACACGTAGTATGTATCTAGTTCCTTAGCAAACTTAGTCTCTTTGATACTATGCTCAGATTTAAAAAAAAAATATCAAATGATGCCAGGGTAAAAGAAACTAATAAGGCAGCAATGTTTTGTCAGGGCAATGAAAAAAATGAACTCTCCTCTACCTATGGATAATAAGTTACTTGGGGTTTCGTGGTTTGCTTCCTCTTAGTTCTCAAGTCCAAAACTTTAGGGTATAAGTTGAAGAGAAAGTCTAGTGATATCTAGATTAAGGTGGGGATTCGTGGTATGCTCCCTCTTATCTCTCACGCTAAGTAGTATCACGAAGGAAGCTTAAATTAATGCCAACAGAAACCCTTGGTAAAGAAAAAAATGATAAAAATAAGAATATGAGTTTAGGTAGTAAAATTGTCTAAGGGAGTGAAATGATACTCGATGCATATTGCCTACACATCATGCACTCTTCATGAACTTAGACTAGAGTTATATTGCTGCACTTAAATTACTACCTACTTGGCATTATTACACTGGGATATTGAGGACAGAAATAGAGCCAAATTCTGTTTGCCAGCATGTGTTGGCTTTCAACCAAAATTTTGTCGAGGTAATATTTTCACAGTTTTTTGTTTTTATTTTGATTGCATTCCTTGAGGACAAGCAATGAGTTAGGTTTGGGGTGTGTTATCTCTCCAAAAGTGCTATATTTAATGTCAATCTTACAATGTTTTTGCTTGTTTTTAGGTACATTTAGTTGCATTAGGATGTTAAAACTATGCATTTACATAAGGAGTTTAGAGCTCTATCTATGCCAGTGCGAAGGGTTGTTTTGTTGGCAATTTTATAGGTTTGGCATAGTATTTGACCCAAAAAAGCAACACATGAAGGAATACCAAAGAGAAAGCCGAGTGTTGTTGGCATAGATGGGTCAAACAATGCCAAGCATCGGTTGGCAGAGAAGTGAACTTGATGTCATGCTAAGAAGCTGTTGAACTCTAAAAAAAATAGGACAAGATCAGGCTCTGAAAAGATAGCAATTGGATCAATCTCCAAGAAAATAGCGGATAAGATAGTGCCAAGATTGGTTGGCAGATTCATGCTAAGCTTGGATGCCAAGGCAGCGTCGGCAGTATGACGTCAGCACTAACTTGATCAGCTTTCATTCAAATTCGAATAATATCTCATCTCTTATCCCTTCAGCATTTAAAATTCAAATGAGAAGGTTATCTTATGCCCTCCTTGCATGCATATTTAAAGACCAACCAAGCAAGCATTCGATGAGTGGTTTTTGGGGATTTTTGGTGGTGCTTGATCGTGAGTGATCAGAGTGTGGAGTTGGAGTGCGACGATTGACAACCAGCCGCACCAAGGAGGGAGGTTTAACCACTTGGCTAAGAGCTTGGATCTTGAGGGCTGCATCGAGAGACCCATCTCGACATTCTCTTATTTTAAGTAGTTTTAATTTCGTTTTAATAATGATGTATTTGTAAAATGTTTGTGAATTCTGGGTTAAATCCCTCACCATAAAACTAATCTAATAGTTGGTGGGGGATGTTTTGAATTGAACGCTATTTTATGTTTTAGTTTTTGATAATAAATCTGCTTTGGAAATATTTTATCTATTCGGCATACTTTAATGTTTCCTAAATACTATGCCAAGCGAGAGCTGGCACTGTTGGCCTATTTCTCCTCAATATCTTTGAATATTGAGGAGAGAAGCTTCGAGAGAAGTCGTTCAAGTAGATGGACTTACTTCGGGAGTGAAATCTACCCCTTAAGAGTATAGACTGGATCTTAATCAAATTGGTTTATTTAAAAGCATGCACTATAGAGATATAGAGGTTTTTACATGATCAATTTAGGGCAATGACCATTGAAAGAGGCTTTGCTAATTTTCAATATGCTCGGCAAACAATGCCAAGACGGGTTGTTATTAAAAGCTGGCACGACATGAATAGCATGAAGATCAGACATTCTCTTCCAATGCTCATCATTCATTAAATCACCTTCTTTGCCAACGTCTTTACTTTACTTTTATTTCTTTTCTATTCAATTATTTCCAAAACAACTTCAAAACAAAACAACTTTTTCTCAAGGCAAGTAACAATCAAAGACAATTGAATTCCAAGTCAATCTCTATGGGATCGATACTCAGCTTAACTGTTGTATTACTTGCAGACCGTGTATACTTGCACGCAAAAGACTCATCTTGGCATTGTTTTATACTTTTCCAATACATATCTTCTGCCCCTTTTGCCAGCATTCACTTAGAGAGTCTACACTAGGCTGGATGAAATTCTAGTGAGTTAAATTCGTATCGGTACACTATGAGTACCAGTACCTTAGGGGTACCATACCGGTATGCGAGAGCCAGTACCGATACCCATTGGGCAATTTGCCCGAAAAATATATTTTGAGTTTGAGGGGCTTATAATTCAAAGACTATGGCCCAATGGGCTACTAATATGGTATAATAAAGGGTAAAACTGAGAAACCAAGATTTAACCCTCATATACGAGCATAATGTGTAATAACTTGGTAAACCTTGGGTGATTGTTTGTAATAGCAACAATAGGAATCCTTGGTTGATCGAGTAATGTTGTGTTCCAAGTAAGGGCGGTGTGGTAGAGTCACCCTTGATCATTGGAATTCGGATACCCAGAGAGCGTGTTGCAACACCATGAGATGAGATGTCGGATATACGTTCCCGAGGTATGGGACACCGGGCCTTATCCGATGATACTCGATGAGAGATTCTGAGTACGAGTATACGTTTCCAAGGCTGTATGACACTAGACCTTACTCAGAGTGTATATTCCCGAGGCTGTGTGACACCAGGCCTAACTCTAGGTTTGTTGGTATGATGTATATGTGCTTTGTGAGATTAGTGCATCCTTGTTGTTTGCTATGTGTTTAGGCAGCTAGAGGTAGAGCCATACGTTGTTGTGTTGCCATATTATCATTTTTAGCTACATGCTCATAATTATGATTTGCATGAAGATGGTTGAGTGGAAGTGTATCCACTGAGCTTCGTTAGCTCAGCGTTCGAAATTGTTGTTTTCGTTCGCAAGTTAGTAGGTTGGCGTACATTGTTGGAGAACCATCAGAGTATGACTTCAGCATCGACTTGTTCCAAGTACAATACATAGATTATTTGGGCTATGTATTCGTAGGACCCCACATTTTGTATTGTAACTCATATTTTGGATTTGAATCATGAGTCGAATACTTTTAATCATGTGCTTTTAAATGGAGCTCCTATGTAACACTTTCAAATACTTATTTATGTTGAAATAACTTAATGGATTTTATGGAAATGAATATGTTTGGGCTAAACTAGGTTGTAATTTTTATGGAAATAGGTTGGGCTTGAGGCCCAAATGTGATATCCGAGTTGAGGATGTTACAAAAGTCTTGTGGCAGACACTTATTTGGCTCCCCATGCATATTCCGAAGCATGCCATCGTCGCATGGATGGCTATTCTTGTTACTTACCTACCAAAGATCGGATGCATCATATGGGCATTGTGACTAATGACATTTGCAATATTTGTGGAAGGGCTAGAGAAACTCGAGACCACATTTTCTTTGATTGTTGTTTTTCCAAGGGTATTTGGGCTAAAATCCTCCATATGTGCAACATAAACATAGAGGTTATGAGCTGGAAAGATGAATTTAATTGGGTGGTGACTCACTTGAAGGGTAAATCTTTTATTGTCTTTATCCTTAGGCTTGCTTGGAGCTCTTATATTTATAGTGTTTGGGAAGAAATGAACCATAGATTGTTTAGAGGTATTGATAAAGATGTTGATTCGTTAATTGAGATTATAGCCAATGTAATTAGAATAAAAGCTCGTAATAGATGTATAGACAAGAATGACAGGGTTAACACGCAACATTGTATAGCTTGGAGGATCGCTTATTGATCTCCCTTATTGGTGATGTTGATTTGTACCAGGTTTTTTTTTTCCGCCTGCCTTGGATAATAATACAAACAAGTTATCCAAAAAAAGTATAAAATTTCCATTATAGAATAAATTTTTCAACATCAATGCATAGAATATTTTTTTAAATAACTTTTTTTTCTTATATACATCTTTTATCAATAATTATGCACACTTCTTATTACTTTATCAATATTTATTAGTTTTTCCAAAAACAAATTATGAGTTTAAATTTTATATTTTATAAAAAAGAGTACATCATAAGACCAGTATATATCGTTTTCCATATAATTTGATTTTAATGGTTTTATTTGAATTTTTATTTACTTTCTTTTATTTTCCCTCTCCCCTCTTTCTAGGTAGTAATTTTTTAGAAAAAAAAATGTATAATCATTATTTTATTCTTCATTAAGATTATTTCAAAAGAAAAGAAATATTTCTTCTTGCATGTCTCTTGTGTTTTATGTTTGAAGTTTGTAGTTGACTTTACCAATAAAGTTGTCTTCAAAAATCGAACCTACATACTTATGTATGTTGCATCAATAATAAAGCCAACTAAACTAAACCGACATTTTAAATATATATTTATTTCCAAATTAATTATCAAGTTCACAATCACGACATTTTCTATGCTAATAAAGCTTTTGTAAATAATCGATCCTAGTGTTTACACTCTAAAACTAAATTTGATTTTTTTAAAAAAATAAATTAAAGAAAAACAAACAAATTTCATTGACAAGTGCACCTCTATAGCTAGAAGAGCATGCAATATAGCTAGAAATTTTATTCTTTCTCTCAATACAACAAACAATGCATAGAAATATACAGTTTTTTTAAAAAATATTTACTGAATTATTGATTATAGTTTGTCATTAAAAGACTGTCTTAATTTGAAAATATATATTCAATGCATTGTTTTTATTAAATTTCAAAACATTATTAATTACATGTTTTTTATAAATGTAATCATAACTTTTTACCTCTATTATATATATATGGGTTATGATCCACTTGCACGTTGAAAAACTTTTCAAGTTTTATACGTTTTTTGGATCGTTGGATGGAAGAAATGGATGGTTGAGATGAACTCCTTACTTTTTTTCAAGTGATAATCTTCACATATTTTAATGTTAATCTCAACCATCCATTTCACCCATTTAACAATCCAAAAAACGTATAAAACTTTAAATCATTTACATTGTGTAACCGGATCCCATCCCTATATATGTATATAAGATAAAATTCTCTTACATCATGTAAAACATCTTAATTTTACATAATTTTTTTATCGTTGTATAAGCATGGTTGTCCCTGGGTAATGGGCAGAAGGGCACCTACTCATGGCTCACAACTAAGAAGTCCAAATACTTTTTTATTATGGTTCCAATTTACAAGCAACTTAATTTATTTTTGTTTATTATTAATTTTTTAAATATTTTTTTAGGGACTCAATCTACAAGCAATTTAATTTTTTTTGTTTACTCTTAAAATTCATTTTAGTCTAATACTTGTTATTAGAAGCTCAATTTAAAAGCAAATTAATTTATTTTTGTCCACTCTTAAAATTTAAAATTTTCTAATACTTGTTATTAGAGGCTCAATTTACAAGCAAATTAATTTATTTTTTCTACTCTTAAAATTCAATTTTTTCCAATACTTGTTATTAGTGCCCCAATTTACAAGTAAATTTATTTTTGTCTACTCTTAAAATTGAATTTTGTTTTTCAATACTTGTAATTAAGGGCTCAATTTATAAGCAAATTAATTTATTTTTGTCTACTCTTAAAATTTATTTTTTCCAATACTTGTTATTAGGGACCAATTTACAAGCAAGATAATTTTTGTCTACTCTTAAATTTTATTTTATTTTTCAAATACTTGTTATTAAGGGCCCAATTTAGAAGCAAATTAATTTATTTATTTTTGTCTAATCTTAAAATTGAATTTTTTTCAATACTTGTTATTGGAGTCTCAATTTATAAGCAAATTAATTTATTTTTGTCTACTCTTAAAATTCATTTTCTCAGTACTTGTTATTAGGGGAACAATTTATAAGCAGGTTGTTTTTTGTGTCTACTCTTAAAATTTATTTATTTTTCAAATACTTACTATTAAGGACCATTTACAAGCAAATTATTATTTTTATCTACTCTTAATATTTAGTTTTTAATACTTTTTATTAGGGGCTCAGTTTTTAAGTTTGCTCTCGTGCTACCAAAATCTCATAAACGAGCTTGTGCATAAAAGTAAATGGATGATTGAGATTAACATTAGAAAATGATGAGATTTTTAAGGAAAAAAAGAAATATTCTTATTCATTCATTTACCATCATTCAACAGTTCAAAAGTGTGTAAAACTAAATGAGCTTTACATAGTATAAGTGAATCATAACCCTACAGACACTTAAAACACAAATCACCCCTAAACCTTGCAACTTTGTCCAAGTTGTCTTGAATTTTTTTTCCCTATCATATTGGCCCATGAGCTTTTTCTTTCGGTTAAATTACCCTCTGAACTTAACAAGTTTGATCAATTTATCCCTTAAAATTTGAAAATGTAGCAAAGTGGCCCATGAAATTAACACGCTATTTTTTTTCAAAATGAAGTTCAAAGCCCCCCTCATTTATCGACAATGTTGTCACCTTTGTGACCTACGTCGATAGAATATTAAAAAAGCAACGTTGTTAATCTTAGTTAGTGACTATTGTGTCAAGTTTTCAAAGTTTAGAGAACAATTTGATAAAAATAAAGTCGAAGGAACAATTTGACAAAAGTTGTCAAGGTTAAAGATGATTCATATTTCAAAACCTCTCTATATATTTATATTTCTGTCAAGTGAACTAGTGATCAAATAAAATCCAAGTTCATAAGAAAAATTCCATTAAACTTGAATGGAATGTGGGAGTTGTTGAGAACTAAATATTCTTTCATCCCACTACTACAAAGCAAATGTCATGCATGATTAAGAGAGATCACTCATTTGAGGCTGCAATTTTGGAATAATCAATTATTTTTGTTTAACCACAGGTATCCAATTTATTGGTTGACTAATCTGAATCAGGTACCGTAGAGGTCATTATAAAGATGACCCTCCTAACCCAATTTGCTTTATTCACAATGTCAGAATTCGAACCCTTGTTAAGGGGTCGAGTGTCTCATCCCACTGGACCAATTGATTGTCGGTGATTATTCTTTTTAGTTATGCTTTGATTTAGCTAAAGTTCCAAGCCATTTGTCATAAATAGGGAGGAAAGCATCTAATCCTTCGGCTTTCTAGAAGATAAATTAGAGGCAAACCCAAGCTAGCCAAAATTGAAAAGTAAAAAGGTTCTTCCATGAAAATAAAAAATCATTCACCAATTTGATAATAATTTTTTTTATTATTTTTCACTTTGATTTCAACTTTCAATATATATTTGGAGCAAAGTCGTTGCCATGCATGTAGCCATTTATAAATGGGCATTTTTTATTAGTTTAATGCTCTGGTTGAAATCTTTGACAACTTTTGAGACTTTAGATTGAGTTTCATTATTTGCAAAATAATATGCGGGTTCTTTTTAAATTTTATTACACATGAGAAAAACCATTAATATATTTTTTTGGAATGACTAGAATTGAATTAAAAAGTTTTTTGTTGTATTTTCGGTTTTCAAGGCTTTACCCTGAATAATTCAGGTCGACTCGCATCGCACGTCTAGCTTTGGTGGGTGAATCTCTTAGTGAAATTTTTTGCATACACAAGAACTCAAAGTCGAGACCTACTTAAACGATACCAAGCTGCTTACTACTTAGATCAACCCGTAAATTTATAATTTTGTGAAAAGCTAAAACGTAAATTTATTGTATTAGTTTATGACTTAATAATTTTTTAAAAGACTAAAATGAGATTTTATTATTTTAAAGACTAATATATAATTTTATCATTATAGTAACTTATAATTTTAAAACTTTTAAAGAAATTTAAACTACAAATTTCCATTTTGAGATTTGGGACAAGACGCCTGCCTCTCCACTTACGCCTGTCAAAATGATAATGTTTGATTAAATTATATGAATCAAATCTGTTATTTGTGATGGCAATTGGGTCGTTCGAATCGAGTTCGGTTTAGGTCTGATTTAGATTTAGTTTGTGTTTATGTAATTTCAGGTCAGGTCGGGTCAGTATTTGATTTGTTGATTTTCGAGAGAGATCAATATCGTATTAGTTGCATTTTTGAGTTGGGTCATTATCGGATTGGATGATTTCAGTTTGGGTCAATATCGAACCGGTTTCTTTTTCGGGTCGGCCGATTTTTGATTTGAGTTAATATATGAAAATGGTCTTTTAAAGGGAAAAATATGATATTAAACCATTAAATTATTGCTAAAGGTGGTTGTTAATGAGTAATATAATACAAACTGAGAATAAAACGTACATATTTGAGTAAATTAAATTCGATTTAATTTCGGCTCGAGTTGATTTTAGTTCTGGTTATTTTTTATTTCGGTTACTTTCGGGTTAATTTTCGGTTTAGCTAAAATTCGATTCGGATCTAAGGTCTTACGTCAAGTTTGTCATGTCTATATACAAGTTGTGTAATTATAAAATTTATTTTATACAACTATGTCGATTTAAATGTCATTTGTTATAATTATGATTTAAGATTTGATTTTAGAATTTAAATTTTAGAAATAATTTTTTGGACAATGGCATCTAGATTTTATTAACCACCATGAAAGATATTACAAATACAATGCATCAAAAAGAGAGAAAAAAAGGACTAGTCCACTAAAAATCTCATACAAAGGTGCAAAAAAATCAAACCCTTCCATGGAGATTAGCATACCATCAAAACCCAAAAACCTTCATAAATCTCCTTGTCTCTAGCCAAACAAAACGTTTTATGGGATGAAAAAAGAGTGGCGAGTAAACCAAACTATCAGGCAGATTGCTCCGCTACACAGTTCTGATTACATCGGCTAACAAACCATTAAATGAGTAGGGATCAATATTTTCTATGACCACCGACAAAATCAAATCAGAAGGCTAGCGTCGTGAGGATCTTTATACGAGCACCAAACGATAGCTATGGTATGTTGAAATCGTGTCAAACGACAGATGAAATGAACCACAAAAGCCAATAAAAAACGTGCCACAAAGACAGAGAAAACGCGTGCCACAAGAGCAGAGATTTTTATTAAAATAGAAAAATAAAACATAAAGGAGCAAGAAAAATAATGAACACCGATGGTCAACAACCAGTACTAAGACTGGTTGTCGCCACCAGTTAAGTAAAAAAGAAATAAGAAAATTTTGAGGCGACTATGAAGAGAAAATTAAGTTTTAAAAAAATTAAAATTTAAAATTTAAGATTCAAACAATAAGATTTACTAAAATTTATTTTATATACTTGTAAATCTTTCCACGAATAATTTTTTTTTCGTCAATCTAATCTTAATATTGTAACATTTTATATCTATAAATGTAATTTTTTCTTAAAATTAATAATTTTCCTTTTGGTTTGGATAGGCGAAATTCACGGATTTCTTATTCACTCTTTATTTTGAGTGAAGACTACATATAGGCAACATTATGAACCGACAGAGGAGAGAATCAAAATAAATGCTCAGGCTAATTCTTTTTCTTTTTTTTTTCTACAACCATATTGAAATATATATTTAGTTTATAAAAATTTTAATATATTAATTTCATTTAAAATATTATATCAAAAATTAGTATTATATAATGGCTTAATGTCAAAATAAGCATCTAAACTATCATATTTTTCCTTTTTTAAGTGCATAAACTATTTTTTGCTCCTTTAGGTGCTCAAACTATCTCGTTTTTTTCTTTTAGGTGCCTAAATTTTTTTTATCCTTTTTAGTTGCCCAAACTGTCATTTTTAGATCTTTTTAAGGTCAAACTGAGGTATCTACTTTAACCAAAAAATGATAGTTTGGACACCTACTTTGACAAAAAAAATTTGGGAAATTAAAAGGAAAAAAAGGTTAAATTTTGGGAACTTAAAAGGAAAAAAAAGTTTAGGCACCTAAAAAATGATAATTTAAACACCTAAAAGGAGCAAAAAAATAATTTTGAAGCTTAAAAAGGAAAAATATAATAGTTTGGACACTTATTTTAATATTAAGCCTTATATAATTAGACATATTAGCGATAAAATTTTTAATCTCCATAAGCATGATTAGAAAAAAAAATTATCAAGTATCTTTTATTGTTTTTTTAAAAAATAAATAAATAAGATACTTGACGGATTCACAACTCCACTCGTAGAGTTTTTTGAACAATTTTTCTCTAGGAGAGGGGAAAAGGGAGATTGCTCCTACCTGAAATAGAATTCAAGACCTAGGATAAGGGATTTGATATCAATATGAGCCTTTAATCATCTGTTTCAAGTTGTGTTGACAACTCCGCTCGTAGAGTTAAAATCATCCACTCCCAGTGAGCAAAATAGCAATACACAATATAAATATATTTTTTAATAGACAATATATATATATATCATTATGTTTGCATTATATAATATTTTAAAAGAGAAAAACTTCAATATACAGTCTGTATAAACTTTAGTTTACACAGACCTTTTAGTTATAGGGGTTAGGAGTTTAGTTTAGGGTTTAGAGTTTAAGGGTTTAGGTTGTAGGATTTAGAATTTAAGGTTAGTATTTAGAATTTAGGGTATGTGGTTTAGTTTTTTAGGGTTTAAATTTAATTTTGATTTATAATAGAAATAGACAAGCATGTGTATTAAATTTAAACCAATTTTAAAAATAGGTATTTTATAAGCCGGCAATAGGAAAAAAACTCTATAAACAGATTTAATTTTTCATTTATTTTTCAAGTATGAAAAATAGACCCAAGACAACATCATAAATTTGCATATATTTTTTATTCTATCGTTAATATTAATAAATAATATGTATGGTGTTTAATATCGTCATGATAACTTTAAAGGTGACGCTTGCGTGTTTTGCTATATATATTTTTTGGGATATATATATTCTTTCTTGTGGAGATGGAAATAGAGAAGTGGACGAGACTAAGAAATGCCTCTCGCCTTTTAATCATTTCCACTTGGCCTTTTGTGCTTATTGACCCTTAGGTACATTTGGATCAGTTTTCTTAATTAGATTTAATAATTTAAGTTTATTCCTGTGTTACAATCACATTTAAAGCATTATATATAATTTTTATAGGATTTTTGATATATTTTTAATGTAATTTTCTTATACCATATAATATACCGCCATAACTCTTTATGTACTCTTGTAGATTCTTTCGTAGACTCGAAACCAACTCGAATAAATTTAAATAAAAAATGATTTTTTATAATTATGATATGAGTTAATATTTAATACGCTGTCTGTGTAAAAAAGATTACACAAGCATACCTATTTTCACGTATAAATCTAAAATCTAAAATTTAAACCCTAAACCCAAGAACCTTGAATCATAAATTCTAAACCATACAAACTAAAACCCTAAATAACTCACTTATGGAAACGAAAATTTTTGTGGAATCTTTATTTTCCACCATCAGTGTATATGATAATAATCCATATAAGTTTTTTGGTTTTATTTTAACAGACTTTTTATGGTGATGGAATGGGCCCTTTGCCGGATAAAAACCAAACTAAATATGCACTCTAAATGCATGTAAACCACCATACATGTCACATGGGTAGTACTCTCCCTTTCCCTCAAATTTCACTTCTCTAACACTCTAAAACAAGGGACAAAACCACCCAACAATTGCCAAAGTGGAAGACAGAAATAAAAAGGCAAACAAGAAAAAGAAAAAGAAAAAACACAACATAGTTGCACTAGTTAGGAGCATATTGCTACATTTACATTGTTTATACTAATTATCTTCTTCCCACTAATTATGTCATTTGTTCAGCCCTCAATAGTCGTTTCCCTTTCAATAATTATTATCCCTTGCTTGCCTTTGCCTTTTGCCCCCACCTCCCTCCCCTAAGTCTCAACAACCCTACACTAGAAGCAAACTAAACCTTTGTTAGGGTGTTTATTAGGTCAAGTGGTAAAAAATTTGATGTCTATTAATAAAAGTTTTGAATTCGAATTTTGTGAGTGAAAGAACAACAATTGAGAATCTTGAGGCATGCCGTAAGCTCGATTTAGGTCAATGTAGTCAAAATCAAGTTCATTTGTGTGTTATTGTGCTCCATGATTTCGATTGTATAGGTCATAATGTTTATATAGATAAATATATGATTTCGAATCTAATCCAGCAATAAGCTAATATCCGACATAACGGTGTACAATATGAAGTGTAATATGCTATTTCGATGTGTTGATATATTTGAGTATGCTAATCTGAGTTACAATTTTTGAAATTATGATATCTTAGTAAATTGTGAACTGTTGTATTGTCATGTAATTTCAATTATTAATCTTATATGGTGTTAGTATTGAGCTATGTGCTATTTATAAGTGAAGGATGGAAATATTAGACTTTTGATTTTGTGATATTGAACCCTTGGCTATTAGCTAGTTGTGTGTACAATTGACATATTATAAGGTTTATAGCGTTTGTGTACGAGTATTTAATGACTTCAATCTTAGTGAGGATGGATATTGTGATATTAGGATTGTTTGTCCCAGGGAGGAGGAGAAATACTCGTATATTGTATTGTTTGATACTTGGTGGAGAAGTGAGATCCAATATTCGTAGGCTACTAATAGACCATCAGGCTAAAATTGATCGAATGAACTTAAGTACAAATTAAATGTCATAAATCTATTAAGCATGATTGACTATGGAATTTCATTACTATGATGATTTGCGTATTTACTCTTTGTTTTGATTGAATTTCATTACTAGGATTGACAATGTTTTGATTTAATGATATATAATGCCATGCTAAATCTTTGTGTTGTCCTAGCGCATGAAGGCAGGGAATGTTATGCTTGAGTCCGATAATTCTGATGTTGTTCGAATTTTGCGAAATAAGGATGGGAGGGGTCCATGTTCTTCTCTTATATCTTTTATTCGAAATATAATGCATAGCCATGGACAAGTAGATATTCGACACGTGTTTCGCGAAGGTAATCGGGTAACTGATGCAATGGCTAAGTTGTGTTCAAGTGACAGCTTCTAGTTTTTTGCAACCTCCTGATGAGGTCTTTGTTACTCTGCATGATGAACTTGGTGGATGATGTTAGGATCTCTGTAATTTTTTTGTCGAGTTTTTCTCGTATATTTTTACTGTAATATTATTATAAGTACTATTTTTCTTCAGTTTAAGTTTAAGAATACTTTTAATGAGGCATATGGTAATATCCTTCTCTATTTATCAAAAAAATCTGTGTTGTTATGTTCGGACTTTCTCACTAAGCTATGTAAGCTTACTCCTTGTGTATTTTATTACCTAACGTCAGCTCGACAATTTTGAGTTGCTTAGAATTGTTATAGAAAGTCAAAAGTCTAATATGATCAATATCCGGTAAATATTCCTTTTAATTTCAAAACTCCTAAAATTATTACACGTCATTAAGTCTATTCACAATGTATATATGTGCTGTTCTTATATATTATATTATGCTTTGAATTAGTTTAATTTGTATTTGTGTTTATAAATAGTTTAATTTGTGATAATATATATTTATTCATGCATTAAAAGTTGAGGAAAAATATGGTTTGATGTGTTTGATCAATGATTTTAGTGCTTTGAATGGTCGTTGATGTTTGAGAGTGTTTAGATACATTTTTGCAAGGTTTAAAGTATACTGCTTGGAGGCTGAGATTTGGGGTGTAATTGAAAGTCTCCAACATGCTTGGAGTGTGGGCATTCGTCGTGTGTGGGTTGAATTGGATAATACTGACGTGTTTCGACTCTTAGATTGGCGCTCGGCAAGTGGAAAACACCTGTCACTAGTTCATCACATTGATCAGATGGTTGCTCGGGATTGGGATGTGCGTTTTTCACATGTAGTTCGCGCAACGAATTCGGTGAGGGATTGTTTGGCGAAATATGGTTTCGAGGTTGATCACAGTGGTTAGGTGTTTCTTCAGCCACCTGATTTAGCTCTTACAGTCATGAGGATTGTAGGCTATTTTCGACTTGATTGTTCGTTTATATTTTGTATTTCTAGTTATGTAAGTTGCTAGGTGTACTCTTTTCCTCCAATTAGGTTTAGGAATGTTTTTAACGAGACCCTTAGTCAAATCCTTTCTTCATAAAAAAGGTATAATATTATAAATTTAAATGAAATAAATAAATTTAATTAAATATAAATATTATCGAAATATGAATATTTTTCTTTTTTTTCTATTTTTTTGTTTGAGCCAAGGTATCCACCGCATATATTAGTGACTAATCTTTTTGCATTTTTTCTCTCCCGCCTTTCTTTCTTCGTATAATATATAAATTTAAAATAAATAAAATAATTACATTTATATTATTTAATTTTATAATTTTGACAAACAATAACTATTATTGATATTATTATTTTCTATTAACCTATATTTTTATTTATGCTTTCTAAGTGAATAATTTGTATTTTAATAAAAAAAAATATAATAATATTGCATTTAATATAATTTACTTTACAAAAAAGTTAATCACCGAATTAAGCCCTAAACTATATTTTTTTCTAAGTCTTCTTGTCTTCATCATTCTTATGATCTCTAGTGCAGAATCTTCAAGTTTTTATCAAAAAATTTCAAAGCTTGTGTATTCATGTCTTCATCTTCGTTTGTTTTTGAAAATGTTTATGTTCATTTAAATTTTTAACATCGTGTTCATGTTCGTTTGTTTAGTATTCACGAACATGTTTATTTAGCATTCACGAACGTGTTCGTTTAATGTTCGTGACCGCTTTCATAAGTCTGCCAACATGTTCATTTATATGTTTGTCAAAATGGTGAAATTACTCCGCTAATCCTTAAGCTCCTTAGGCTTCATAGTTTGAACTTCAAAGTTCATCATGTGTTCAATTTAGGTCATACCTTCACGATTATTTAAAATGTAAAAAAAAATAAAAAGGGGAATTGAGTAAACGAGCTTACAAACGATTCGGTAAATGAGCTTATAAACCAGCCAATAAAAGAGTTAATAAACGGGCTTTCAAATGAATTTGCTCGTGAACATAAACGAACCAAATACACTTATGTTCGTGTTTGTTCGCTTATTAAATGAATATAAAAATTTTGTTCAGACTCATTTATTTAGCTTAATAGACGAACATTATATGAGCAGTTCATCAAACATTCTGTTCATTTATACCTATGTTTGTGCTTCCACCGTTTGATCACTTAATTATCGAAGCTCGTGTTTATTGTTCTGTGCTTCACTGAACTTGGGAATTTATCAATTTTCAAGTTTTTTGTTGGTTTTTAATGGGGGTTAGAGTCGTTATTCAGGAGACTTTGAACGGGGTTTTTGAGGAATTGTTGGGGAGGTGATTGAAACAATAGAGAGGATGAAGGAAGAAATTTAATGAAAAAAATGGAAGAATGAAAAATGGTTATAATATTAAATTTAATTGTTTTATGTTAAATATAATATTCTAGTTTTCCCTTTATTTTTATTTTTATAATAACATCTATATGATTAAGTTACAAAATTTAGGAAAAAATAGGGTTAGCTTATGATTAAGTAAAATTTCAAAACTAAAATAATTAAAAAGAAAACTCGAGATACCATACACGTCATTTACCCTTGTATCAAAGTCAGGCGTGGTCAAAATATCGCGTGTCATATTCTTATTGTCTCACAGATTTTTTTTATAAAACTTAACTTTAATCATAATCCTACTTAGAAGGGAAGGGAGGGAAAGGAAGTGGTTCTCTTAGTAGATCTAAAACTCATAACCTAACTCACGGATTATTTTAACAGAACTAAATTGTTGGGTACTTTAGATAACGGAATTAAAATTAAAGAACACTTCGGGTAAAAGAAAAAGTACAAAGAGGAAAAAACAAATACTCCATACTTCAGGGATAAAATGAGCTTTAAGCCTTATTAAATAGCATTGTTACTTCAAACAAGATCTCACTGGTAATAAATAAAAGGTATAAGAGAGTAAGAAATTTTTAACTTTTGAAAAAAAAAATTAAGTCCGTAAATATTTTTGTACTCAATTAAAATTTTAAACCAATAAGGTAAATTTAATAATTTTTTATTAGTTCGTACTGTGCGTCGGGTCACAATGTTGTCACTTGATATTTAAAAAAAATTATTTTATTAATAAAATAGGAATCCTAAAAACTTACAAAAATTATAAAAAGTTATTTTAAAAAAAAACTGTAAATGTCACACGATAGAATGATAATATATCATGTGTCAATAATATCTAAAGAAAAAAATTATTAAAATTAAATAATTAAAATTGGTCATATGTCTTAATTGATTCGATTTATTGGTTCAAGAGTTTAATTAAGTACAAAAAATTCTAAATAATTGACTTTTTAAACAAATTCAAGTGTTTCTTGCACCCTTAAGCATAAATAAAAAGGTAAGGAATGTTATCGCAATGTAAAACTATTTAACTTTATATTGTTGTATGATCACGAAATAAGAAATTAGATTATTCTCAATATAAAATTTTAATCTCTGTCAATAAAATTAATCAATTCGAAGATCTAAAATCTCTTTAATTCTACAAGACAGCAATTTTAAATTAGTGTGGAACTAAATAATTTACATGTAAATAGATCTTATTCGATTTATATTTTTTTTAGAAAAAAAATGAAAAATAAAGTGGAGGGCTTTAGCGTATTATTTAATTAATATTTGGTTTCCGATATTAACAATTAATATATAAAATTCCTTCTAAATTTGAGAATAAAAGTGAAGGGATTTTGCTTATTATTTAGGCATAAAGTCAAAAAATAGTCCTAACGTTTGATCTTTTGTCACTTTAATCTCTATTTTATTTGTTGTACAAACAATCACCTAACGTTTTATTTTTGTTCAAAATTTACTCTCGACGGATAAAAATCGTTATTCAACTAACGGTCAGCGCCCTTTGATGGCGCGAAGATGCCACATGACATTTTGCTGACGTGGCATCATAGTTTTTTAACAAAAATTAAAAAAAACAATTATTTTATATTTTTTAAAAATAACTATTTTATACTTTTAACCAATCAAATGATGTCACGTCAAAGTAATTATTTTTTAAATATTTTTAACCAATCAAATAATGCTATGTCAGTAGAGTGCCACATGGCATCATATGATTGGCTAAAAATATAAAAAATAATTTTTTTAAAAAATAAAATTTTAATTATTTTGTAAAAAAATATGTCACGTCTACAAAGTGCCAAATGGCATCGCCACAAGCATACCACATCATTGAAAAAGTTAATCGTTGGTTGGCTGACGATTTTTATCTTTCAAAGGTGAATTTTGAACGAAAATAAAAAATTAAATAATTATTTGTACAAAAAAAATAATGGTTAAAATGATCAAAAAAATCAAATATTGAGAGTTATTTTTAACTTTATACGTATTTTTTACGGGCACAAGTTCTCCGACACGTGCCTCTATTTCCCAGATCGATGTCTTGCCTTTCGGTGGTTGCGCGCTTACTCCAACAAAACTGTACCCGGCACATGTGTACACGTTTGTGCGTGGTTCAAACTCTTTTTTATTTTACTTAAAATAATAATAAAAACCTTTAATAGTTTTTTTTTAAATCAAGTAAGCACTAATCTAAAACAACGTTTAATTAAGCTCTTTATATTTTTATTTTCATCAATGTCTAACGATTCGTTTATGGATTATATAACTAAACAATTGACGTGGGAAACCGATTACATCGTCTAGTGATAGAGTCAAAAATCAATATAAAAGATAAAATATAATTTAAATGGATTAAAAATTAAAGTTCTAAATAAGTAAAATTTTCATTATATTTTTTAATAAAAAATTTGAAAGGTAACTCCCCGAGTCTTCATACAGTTCTGTCTTTTACATGGTGAATGATGTGATAGTTAAATTAAAAAATGATAACTCTTCGAGTCTTCATATAGCTTCGTCTTTTACATTTTTTGGAGTTGAGTTTTGCACACCCCTATCATTTAGCCTAAACATCCCACCATCGTATGATCACAATTCAATCAATACATGGCATCACCTTTCAAGCATCAAAGCATACTAAGCACTTAACACTTACACCATACTATACTCAATATCCACAAGACATATTACATAGTTATCTTCTAGGAGCTTAGGACTTGGAACTTGAATACCAATAAGGTCGGAATTGACTTGCAACATATAAAATGCAATCTCGAATACTCCTAATTAGATCAGTCGCTTGCAAAAGCAGCTAAAAACAAAGTAAGCCTGCATAACTTAGTGGTCAAATTAGTATTTTATCTAAAGTTCATGAGTTGAATTTAAAAATAATATCTTTTACTAACATACGACATGATCAAGCTATTAGAAGTTAACAATTAAGTGACCAAAATGTAACAAATTAATAACATAAGTGACCAAAATATAATAAATCGATAACGAGAGTGATTGAAAATAATTTTTTAAATCAGTGACTAAAAATGAAACTTATGAAACAAAAGTGACCATTTGATAATTTATCCATTTAATTATCAAACGACTTTTCAGATCCATCCTTAATATGTAATATAGTAATAGAAATGCTTTGGTGGATGATTTTGGACCGTGAATATCGAGAGACGTGCAAGGGGAAAAAAGGTCGGTGTGGGACCACTCAAAACAAGCCTTGACAGTTTGGAATCTCATCCACCAAGAAGCTGACTCAGAATCTATTACAGCTAGATTTCACTCATTCCATTTTTTTATAAATATATAAAATAAAATATTAACAATTTAACTAAAATCTTCATATATTAAAAAGAAGGAACTAACATATAACGGTTATTTTTATAAAAAATATATAAATTCATTAATAGATACACAACATCAATAAAAATAAATGAATTAGTCACTGGCAGGGGCGAATTTACAAGGTCACTTAGAGGAGTAGTTGTATCTTATTTTTTGAGGGAAAATATTTTTGTGTTAATTTTTTTTAAAAAGTTAATTTAATATGTAGAGGTAAAAAATAAAATTTTGTATATTCATTGGAGGAAAAAATATTTTAAACTCCTACTATTGAATTCTTAAATCCACCACTGGTCACTACTTGACTAATCCAAAAGTTCATTATAGGAAATAATTTATATTTAATATTATAAAGATTTATTATAAAAATAAATTATTTTTTGGTTGTCCTTCCGGTTTTTAAGGCTTCGTCATGACTAATCTGGACTGACTCGCATTGCACATCTAGCTTTGGTGAGTGAGTTTTTCAGCGGAGATTTTCTACATACACAACGCCTCGAACTTGAGACATGGTTAAGTAATACAAAGCTCCTTATCACTTGGATCAACCCTGTTAGTATAAAAATAATTCTTTTAATCTATTTAAAATGTTAAAATTCAAAATTTAAACATTTATTTTAAAATTTTAATATCTAATTTTATTAGATCAAATAGTAATAAAAATAAACTAATTATCTAATTATATATTTCATTTAATCAAGAAATGAGGATAGTGGTCACTTTCCATTATCTAAAGATTTTTGAGTGTGACACACCAAACAATCCTATCCTAATACTCGAAAGGAGAAGTGGTTGTAATTTTTTTTGAATAGTCTTAAGATAATTAAAAATTAATTTATATTTATATATTTTTTTAATTTTTGTAGACAAAGTTAATTAAATTTAATTTTTTTTAAAATAAATATTATTCTCTTTTTTATTGGTACCACTAGTTGAATTCCTGTACAATCTTATGATAAAGAAAGGTAAATTAAAGTAACTGAAACGTGATTAACGCTGACTTGGTCTAATTACTTTACTTCAAATTTAATGATTTTGAAGATATGTTTAATATTGTTAAAATACATAATGAAAGCCAGCTGGGTCGTCTTCAAAAACGCGGCGGCCCACAATTTGTAATAAATCGCATTCTTGCTCGATTAAAACTGTAGTCGGGATGCTTTGGTTTGACAACTGGTTGTTTGGGTAGACGAACGTGCTTTGATTTCTTCCCAAAAAAATAATTCAATAAATACCAAATAACTTTTTTAGAAAAAGGAAAATAAAAGATTTATGTGTTATCAGAATTGGGAATTAATTTTAAAATCAATAAATGAATATACGCTGAATTTGTTAACTATCAACCCTATTAAAGAAAAAAATCGTGACAAATTCCATTTTATTTTCCTTCCTTTTCCTTTTATCCAAACAAGAATGGGATTATCCATTGAATTCATCATGAAACCGGCAGCCGAGAGGTAATGGAATAAAGGAGGGAAAGGGGATTGAGCAATTTATTCTGCTAATTAGGAATATGTTTCTTTCACGTTATCAATTTCGGGATTTCTTTCGATGTTCAAATCTAGTTTTTATTAAACAAATCTTTGAATTAACTTCAGTTTTAAGTGTATTTTTTACCATATTTGAAAACTTCTACTTGTTTATTTACCAAAATGAATATTCGTTTCAGTTTTTAAAACTTCATTTTGAACAAAAAATTATACTTCCTCTGTTTAGGGGTGACCATGGTGGAAAAAATTGAAAATCGTGAAGATTCGAACAGATAAGATAAAGAATAACTGAAATCTTCACTTACGAGGCGAGGACATAAAAAAAATTATCACTAAAGTTCATAAGGAGATGAGAAAAGAGATTTTTATATTCGAACTGTGAGAATAACCGAACTATACTCGTATAAACTACGGTATGGATCCTTGAAAAATATACACAAAGAACCCGATATTTTACATTTCTTAAAAAACACATATATTTATCTCTCATTTTTTATTATCAATATTTCAATCCATCAAGTCAATGGAAGGACCTAATGCACTATAAAACCATTTTTTGAAATTGAATTTCAATTCTTCTAAGCTCCGTCGACCCCTCTTTTCTTAAATTATTTATTTAATTTTATTTTTATATTGTATGGTTTTGTTTTTTATCGTTATTTTTTTATATTTTTATTCCCCTCTTTCCCAATTTTCTTCTCCCACGAACCTTGAACCCTAGCTGCCTTACTCCACCGTTGACGTTGCCCTTCTCTTCCAAACAACCTCACTGATAATTAACCCGCTTACAACAACTAAACTTTTCCGATCTCAAAATCATCGATTTTGTTTGCCCATCACATTTGTACCGATTCTGCGTTGGGTTAATCGTCTTGCTAGATTAGGTAACAAATTAACTATCTTCTGCCTCATTATGCGCCTATGCGCTTAAACATAATAATTTTCATGCATATTAGTACCACGTTTTCATTGATAGATATATTTTTTGCAGTATTACGAATGTATACTATGGGTTTATCGTATCGATATTGCCCTTTTTTGTTCAAATTCATGATACCGAAATATTCGTTGATTACGAAATGACAACAGTTATATTAGATGAGGACATGAGTCGAATCCTGCCAATAATTTTTGTTCAATTTGTTTTGGGATGTAGATTTTTCAAAAATCGTAGAGGTTCGAACAGGAAGGGTATGAGGATGAAAAAAACTCCCCAAAGCATTTAACGGGAATTCCCAAAATTGTCCCTGCAAGTATTGAGGACAGAGTGGAGAATGCAAAATCTTCCTCGCACAGTCCGATTGCCACCCCTACCTCTGTCCTAAACTTGTTACTTTTGTGTTTAAAACTGTCCCACCTAAATTATCACATTGAAAATGTCAGACTATTAAACCCATATTACCTTTTTTATCATTTGTTTTAGTTTCTAAAAAAATAAAAGTTATCTTTTTAAAGATACAATTATCATTTGAAATTTTTCCATCACATTTCTTACAAAAAATTATTTATAAAACTACTTAAAAAGTCAACAAGTGAAATTTAATTGGGACAGAGTAATTTTTTTGAAGTTATATGTATAATATAATTTTTTAAAAGGAATTGAGATCTCGTTAAAACTCCCTTCATAACTAAAACTAAGCCGAAGCCTAAGATTAAAAAGCGGAAGAGAAAAAAGAGTGTCCAGAAACTATTATTAATTCTCGAATAAAAACAACACCTAAGTCACTTACAACCAATTACAAGACGGTATGTCATCTAGCATTATAGAACACCATACTAATAGCGCCCCGAATGATCATTCCCCGTTTCCGAATAATGTCGCCCACCTCGTGTACAAAACTGGAGAAGCAAGCTGGGATGTTAACGGGAAGAAAGAGCCATTCAACTGCGGTCTTACAGTCCGATTCCACAATATTCAATCTTAATTGCAAGTAAAGCATATTAGAATATACTAAAATCAAAATTAAATGCATTTTAGAATATACTAATATCAAAATTAATCTTTATAAAATATAATCAAATTAATAAATAAAATATTTCCCTAAAGAACTTAAGCAAAGTGTGATTTAATAATAAAATCTAAAGACAATTTTACGTAGAATGAGTAATCTTTACTACTTAAAAGACAAAAGACCTTACCAATAGGAGTCGGTCTAAATAGTAAGTACTTTAGTATTACTTAAGTAAATACTGAATTCGAGGTATTGTGCGTGCAGAAATTTTTCGTTGAAAAATTTAACCATCAAAACTATGTGTGCACCGCGGGTTGGTCTAACTTAGTCAGGACAAAGTTTTGAGAAACTAATAGAACAATAAGAAAAAAGACAAAGGACCCTTGGTCTTTAGATATCACAAAACTCGAATCCGTCCTATAGATTTTAATTTGCTTGCTAATTACTATAATCAAAAGATTTGAGTTGTAGAAATTGAACTCATGGCATAAATAATTGAATTAGTTGTGCATGTTAGTTGTTACAATTTTATTTTATTTTTGTTATGTTTCCAATTTTTTAAGTCACGCGGTATTTTGTTATGTTTCCAATATTTTTGTAACACCTTTGTTTTCTCGTTATTCTTTAGCTATATGAAAAAAAAACCCTATTAACATGGAACTTGTCACCTAAAACGTTCTTCTGACAACAACATAATTCACTAAATATAATTGACCAGCCCGTCAAAATAGCAAAATAAAATATAATTTGATTATTATTAAAATCTTATCACATTATCAATGGAAAATCTATATTAATGATCATCTGAATAAATAACTAGAACACACTATTTAAGTTGATGTTGATAAAAATATATAAAAATCAGCATTAACATTAACGATCGAGATTTTTTTTCAAATATTTTAACTTAAATTACTCAAGCATTACGATATTTTCTAAGGTTCTAATTTAAATTTAATTTTTATGATATATAAATTTATTTAAAAATAAAATGCTTTTTATAATAAAACTTTATGTTTTAATTTTTTTTGTTTAACTTTATGTGTTTTTCATTTTTATCTAATATCAATTTTAGTCTTTGCTAGCTTGAATACTTATCAAATTAAGCATTGTTTTTCTCAAATTTTAAATTAAATATTTAGTAGGCAGTTGTTAATTTAAAGTTAACCGATTTTTGCTTCTATTATCAAATTCTAGCTTCATCCCTCGTCAAACACTTATTAATACAATTTTTTCTTAACATAAAAATATAATATTTATACTATTCAAATTTTTTTACTTATAAATTAAATGATATTAATAATATAAATATATTCAATTTTACTTCATCTTATATAATATACCAACGAATCGGCGACTTTTGTATAGTTTAATATAATAATCTTGTAAGTTACTTGAGAAGTTGAGTAGGGACGGTTTATTGCGTGAACAAAATGAGTCTTTAATAGGATCAATTAATTAATTAAATTTAAGCTTAATTTTTCATGAAAACGATTGTAATCAAAGCCCGTGGTTACTGTACCGCAGGAAATCAAAACTCCACCGACGGAGAAAATTGACCAGCTAGTCAGCTACTCGATAAATTAGAACAGCCGAAGACGTGGGGATAACGGACTCTACTTTTCTATTAAACATTTATCATAATAAATCAACACGTGTTCAAACAGGCGCTCACCGGTTATCGGTTGTTTTACTCCTCCTTCCGTGGGCCCCATCCGCCGTCTCAGCCACCCCACCCCGCCTCCCCTTCCCTATATCCTCTTCTCCGCGCATCCACCGCCCATAAAAGGGAAAAGGTATTTAATAATATCTAATCTTATTTATTTTCAAGAAAAATATATTATTTAATTATTTACTTCATAAATCAAAATTCAAAGCATTTTCTCTTATGTTGTTTGGGGAGAGAGAAAATAAAGAGAGGAAGAGAAGAGTTTTAAGAGAGAGAAAGGGGACCTCTCAAAGGATTTTGCTCTGATTTCCAGAGAAAATCCGAAGGACGAGAAAACCAACCATGGAGAAACAGAAAAAGGAAATTTGACGAAGAAGCAACAGCAATATCAAAGCCAAAGGAACAGCAAAAAAAAAAGAAGAAAAAAGTTAGTGAACTTAATTTTTGACAAAGAAAGGAGGAATTCATTTCGATTTCTTCTTATCCAATCAGTGAGTCACCCGCAACATTGTTGTTATTATTTTTCCTTTTTCTTTTTCCATCATTTCTTTCCTTTTTTTTAATTCTCTTTCCATTTCTATGTTATTAGTTTTTAATCACTTTGATTTTGTCCCGATTCGTTAAATGAGATTAATGAAATTATAAACAGATCTGATTTGCTCTCTCTTTTTTCCCGTTCTTTTGAATCTAGCAGTTCTATTCGCATACACCTATATATATATATTATGTTCTGTTTGTTTTGATTATGAAATGCTGAGATCTGGCACTTCTTTTTCTTCGGTTCGTTTGATCATGAGTTTTCTTTTTCTTGTTTTATAAATTTGTTTCTGTTTATTCTCCTTTTTACTTCTTTTTCTTTTCCCATATCCCGTACACACACAAAGGCCTCTGTAAATTATCTTCCTTTATAAATCTCAATTGGATCGTTCTTTTTATTGGCTTCGATTTTCTGTTTGGTTTATTTTATCCTTTCGAATTTCAATTGAAACTTTTCGTTGGTTTTTCTTTTCTTGATAGGTTGAATTTTGTTAATCTTGACATCGTTTTCTTTTCCCGAGGGACCCAAAAAAACTTGTGCTTGTTACAGTGATTTGAAGTTTCCTATATCTTTATTTTGGGGAAATTTTCGCTTTTGAAGTTAGGGAGGGGGCGGAAGAGTCATGTTGGGTGACCTTTCCTGCGAGTCGTATTTGTTGTTTGCAAGCTCTTGCCAACAAGGAACCGAGTGGGATTACATGTACAATGGGAAGCGTTCTCTGGAACTCGCTGAATCGGATGATACTTGTCGGGAAACCAAGTTGGCTAAGCTCTCTTCCGATGATTCTTCCAGCGATGATAATGGTAATAGTAATAATACTAATACTACTACTTCCCTACAAGACTCACATGATAACCTCTTGCCTGATTCACGTGACCAATCGGATGATGACAGTAAGCAATCTGATTTTTCTTCGGATTTGGATTCTTCAGTTATCCACTGTCACACCATTGGACTAGACAAACCCGATTTCATTAACCAATCAGACGAGGACAGCCTATTGGGTTCTATGGTGGACTCACCGGAGGAACAGTCTGAGGAAGATGATCATAAGGGCTTTTTGGATTCTCATGAGGTGGAGGATGGTAGTGGGGAAAATGGTGGGGAATTGTCTTCAGATTTGGATTCCTTAATCCAACCAATTTTGAGAGACAACTCCATCAGTTGTCTGATAAGGTGTTCAAGGTCTGATTATGGTTCCATTGCCTCATTGAACCGGAGTTTTCGTTCCTTAATTAGGAGTGGAGAGATCTATACGCTGAGGAGGTTGAATGGAGTGATTGAACATTGGGTATACTTTTCTTGTCAACTACATCAATGGGAGGCATTTGACCCAATTCGATACAGGTGGATGAATTTGCCAAGGATGCCTCACAATGAATGCTTCATTTTTTCAGATAAGGAATCCTTGGCCGTGGGAACTGAGCTGCTTGTTTTTGGGAAAGAGGTGACTTCTCAGGTTATATATAGATATAGTATTTTGACAAATTCGTGGACCTCTGGCACAAGTATGAATGCTCCAAGGTGCTTGTTTGGTTCAGCTAGTCTTGGAGAGATTGCAATTTTAGCTGGTGGTTGTGATTCTCAGGGTAATATCCTGAGCTCTGCGGAAATGTACAATTCTGAGACACAGAAGTGGGAGACTCTCCCTAGGATGAATAAGGCAAGGAAGAAGTGTAGTGGGGTATTTATGGATAGAAAATTTTATGTAATTGGGGGAGTTGGTGGGGTTGGGAAAGATACTAGAGTTCTCACTTCAGGTGAGGAGTATGATTTAGAGACTAAAAAATGGACTGAAATTCCTAACATGTCTCCTGGTAGGAATGGAGCACCTGGCGATGCAGTAGCTGGTGCCCCCCCTCTGGTTGCAGTTGTAAACGATGTACTTTACACTGCTGATTATGCTGACATGGAGGTGAAGAAGTATGATAAGGAGAGAAACTCATGGTTGACTATTGGAAGATTGCCTGAAAGGGCTGTCTCAATGAATGGTTGGGGTCTTGCATTCAGAGCATGTGGAGATCACCTTATTGTGATTGGTGGACCTAGGACTTCAGGGGAAGGTTTTATAGAACTGAACGCATGGGTTCCAAGCCAAGGGCTGCCACAATGGAACTTGCTTGCGAGAAAGCAATCGGGTGGCTTTGTTTATAATTGTGCTGTCATGGGATGCTAGTTGTTGGAATTTGGCGACATCATGTGCAGTGAAATGGTGCTGCATTACCGCTGAGGTCTCATAGCTTCCTATACAGAACTCTGAATTCTTGCTAATGGTAATTTCCCCTTCTTTCGTTTTTATATATTTTCCCTTTTGGATGGGAGATAATGGGGAAGAACTTCAGATTTTACTCAAGATTCGATAGAATGATTTACTGATAGCACATCTTGAGTTTTTGTTTCCTTTTTAAACTTCATTCAACATTTTCTTCCATTAAATTCGCGTCTTCCCTTGTTTTAAGTGACATGAGAACTTGCAAAGGTTGGTGTCTTGTAGCACAGGAATAGGTTTAATAATTTGAAGTTCCAACATATTGGTAGGTTGCCATTAGAGATTGTTGAAGCTTTTTTAAGAACACAGAACTAGTCATATGGGGTTTCTTCATCCTTAATTTACTTGGAATGGCCTTTAAGGGAGGAAATAAGTTCTGGGAGTTGTAATCTTGGATGTTGGCTGATGTACTGATTACATTGATCATTACAATTGACGGGCTATATATTCCCAGAATTTTTCTTATGTACACTTTGGAATCTTTTATTGGTTTTAAATTTCTTTTGTTCAGATGATGCCATTTGTTCTTATTTCTTCCAGTTATTCCATAAGCATGAATATTAAACTTTTTTCTACTTCAACAACCCTGATAAATAGAACTGTATTCATATATGATTAGGACGTACCATAGTATAATTACTAATTGAAAACTTGTGTATGATTTTGCATCCATTGCTGTTTATATATTTCATTTCTCATGGAAAATATAGAATAGGTGCATGGTTTTTCTAGTTCCTTGAACATTTAAGATCAAAACCGTGCACTAAATTTGAAACCATAAGCTAGTCGGCCTGATATTGGCTAATAGCAAATATCAATATTGGCTTAGGGTCGGAGTTCAGACTTCAGAGTGTGCTCTGCAATGACGCGAGTCTTAGTTTTCATGGTTTTAGGAGTTCTTTTCAGGGCTGGTGGTGCTAAGAAAGTTTCTCTTTTAGAAGCTAGGTTCCCAACTATATAATCACACACACATAAAGCTTCACTCATATATATAGAGGCCTTTGAGAAGAATTTCTGTGGTTGGTATATAGGTCATTAGAATCGACTCGGCTTATGGGATGACATAATAAATCTTTCTATATTGCTTTACGCATGTCTGGTTTCCTTTTTCTTCTGCTCTATATTTGGGAATATGGGCTGTTTCATTTTTATTCGTTTTGTTCGAATGAATTTATATATATAATCAGTCGGGGAAAATTCTATTAGGCTTTTGGTTCTCCTATTGCTATTTTGGGTATGCCTACACCTTACTAAAATCAGAAGGTGGTCCTATTCCCCAAGTTTTAATTTTTTTCCCTATGCAATCAATTCTGCACTGCTTTTGTCATATTTTATTATTGGGGGGGGGGTGTATTGTTTTCTTTCTTTTCTTTCTTAGTGGGAAGCATTAAAAGGATTTACAATTTGATATTATACTGTTAAAAAAGGTTGCCAATTAGGAGGTATAGGAACTGTATAAACTTTGAATCTTTGATTACGGTGAGAGACGAAAAATGTTCGAATTTTAGGATTTACTAAAATGTTCGAAAAATATATTTCAATATTTTTATTAAACTATCATTATATATTGTATGAATAAATGAATAATCTAATTTATTTATTTGCGAAGTAAATATGGCGTGACAAAAGAAAGTGCTGTACTATTACTGGTCTAAAGTCTGAACGTATCAAATGAGTCAGAATATGGAAAAAGAGAAGTTTGTCTTATAGTGAAACACGACAAAGATTCAGTAACGCACGTGTTTTGATTAATGTTATAGTGCTTTAAAATTACTATTTCTTTGAACGATTTTTACTTGGGGGAAATAATAATTTTTTTTGGATAAATAGGTAGGGAAAAGGATAATCGTTCGGGACTAAAACTTAAAATTTAGGAGAAAATATTGGATGTCAATGTAAGTGTTTAACCGCTTGCTTAAAATTCTATTATTTCTAAAATTTTGCACCCAATTTATGGAAAAAGAAATTATTGATATTTTCAAGTATATCTCAAATTTTACTAGCTTGTCAAAGTTAATTCATTAATAATGGCTTTGATTATATATGCATATATGTTAGATTGTTTTATTTAAAAATTGAGTTAATTGTACCTTATTCCCCAAACTATAACTCTCATTTTAAATAAGTCCCCCAAACTTTGACGTTTAGTTTCATCTCAAACTATGACCATCATTCTAAATTGCTCCCCAAACTTTTGTACACTTCATTTCATAATCAAATTATCATTTATGCTACATCACATTATTACATAATACACATTAGTATTTGCATGACAATTAAATTTTTTATAATGATTTTATTAAAATGGGATATGATTAGCATATATTGATAATCTAATGATGAAAGTAAAACGTTTAAAAGTTTGAGAACTAATTTAGAATGAGAGTCATAGTTTGGGGGATAAAGTTGAATTTTTTAAAAGTTTGGGGCCTAATTTAGAATGAGGGTCATAATTTGAGGATGAAATTAGAATGTTCAAAAATTTAAGGACCAATTTAGAATAAGGGGAAGTTGTGATTAAAAAATATTATAAAGTCAATAATATTCAAACTATATTAAAAAATATAAAAAATGATTATTTTATTTTTCATAATTTAAATATTTTTGTCATTTTCAAAAAATTAATTATTTTAACTAGACATAAGAAAAAATATTATTACGCCAACAATATTTTCCGTAAAAATGATGTGGTAAAACGAGGTGTGCTACATCATCATCATTAGTTAACCGACAAAAAGGAATTTATTTGAAAAAATTGAAAACTATGATTTAAATTGTAAGAGAAAATATTTAAAGGCTAAATTAAAATATGTAAGTTTTTTGTATTATTAGACTTTTCAACACAAAAAATTGGATATTCATGGCCAAGAGGAGACATTACCTAACAGAGGCGAAGCACATCTTAGATACGTTCAACAGAGAAGTCCAAAAACACAGGAATTCATACCTTTATCGAATTTCATCACATTCACAACTATGACTCTTACCGAATCAATTTATGAAAAATAAATAAATAAAATATTTTGGTCACCGAGTAATTTTTTTTGGCAAAAACATCATTAACGTTATGTTCCATTCTTATTTTGGTTATTGAACTTTTTTTTGACAAAAACATCACTAATTATGTTTCCTTCCTATTTTGGTCATCGGTTGTTAAAAACTTAACGGTTTTGCTGACGTGGAATTTTATTTTATTTTTTTAATTTTCCATGTCATTTCTTCTCTCTCCTCGTAAGCAATATATATTATTTTATAATATTTTTATTCAAACTAACAGGATGATGACATGTGTCACCGCCTATTAGTAGAATAAAAGGAATGAAAAATCAAGCATCTTATGCAGCCAGAGAGATTTGACTAATAGGCAGTTACACGTGTCACCATCCTATTAGGCAGTTACATGTGTCACCATCTCTCTGGCTGCATAAGGGGCTTAATTTTTCATTCTTTTTATTCCACTAATAGGCAGTGACACGTGCCACCATCCTGTTAGTTTGAATAAAAATATTATAAAATAACATATATTGCTTACGAGGAGAGAGAAGAAATGACATGGAAAATTAAAAAATAAAATAAAATTTCACGTCAGCAAAACCGTTAAATTTTTAACAGCCGGTGACCAAAATAGGAAGGAAACATAACGTTAGTGATGTTTTTGCCAAAAAAAATAATTCGGTGATCAAAATAGGAATGAAACACAACGTTAGTGATATTTTTACCAAAAAAATAATTCAGTGATCAAAAGAAGAAAAAAATCATAGTTCGGTGACTACTGATGTAGTTTACCCATAAATTAATTAATGAATTAGCTAGTTGATCTTCGTTAGCATTCAGTTTTCACTAACCTTTAGCACAACAAAAGCTCTTCAACTTCGCTCCTTGATCTTCTCTTTCCCTCTAGAACAATAGTTTTCTTTCCAACTCTTTTTTTTTCTCATGAAAAAGTAATATGAATGAAAAAGAAGATGAAGTCTTCATGTTTTTATCCTTATCTCATATTTTCTTTATCAAATAATCCAAAGTTCATTAATGGTCTAATAAAACAAAATAATAATTACTTAATTAAAAAATAATTTTAATTAATCTATTATTTAAGTTTTCCATGGAATTTTCATAGCTCTTGATGAGCATGAGAACCAATTTCCTTATTGTTTAAATAAATACATAATTTTGACACGAATTCAATTTAATCCTTAAACTTCACTTAGATATCGATTGAGCTAAATTTTGATTCATAATCGATATGAATCATTATTACTAATCACATGTGAACTGAAGTCTTCATTAATTCATATTTAAAATCTGTTGGCAAAATTATTATTTTCTCCTCATACTTTGAAAGTTCACAATTTAGTCCAACTCTTTTGGACTTAACTACTCTTTACTAAAGACATATGTCATACTTCATTTAGGCTTAATCAACTCTTATCAAACTAATTAAAATAATGATTTATATTTGATATTTAAATAACAATATAATATCAAATTTGACCGGAACAATTTATTTTTTGTTCGTTTGGATTCAAAAATAGAAAATCAACCAACTAAACTGAGGGTGTCAATTTTCAGTTATAACCGAGAAATGCTCTCCTCTAGGATAATCCACCACCTAGTGATGGCAACGGATGAAACGAGCCAGGTATTTTACTGCCCTAACCCTGATTCGACCTTACAAACCTTAAATCTAAAAATTGACTTGTTCCGATACGAACTTAATTTCTCCCAACTCAATCCTATTATGAAAAAATTAACTTAAATCCAACCCCAACCCAATTGGTAACTAAGGACTAAGCCGAAACGCGAACAGCATAGGACCAATTGAAACAAAATACAACCAAACACACCCAAAAAATGAAGATCAAAGCAAAAAGAATAAAACTATACCATTTAAATACCCGAAATACCTCAATTCCACCTGGCTTTAAACATCATCCAACACTATATCTAATTTTCTTATTTTACTTGACTTGTCCTTTAGATTTTTAGTTTATACTTGAATTTACTTGATTTTTCATATATATTGTAATAATATGGTTCAAACATCAAATAATATGATCATGGTCGATAAAAATTGATTGCGAATAAAAATGTGTGTATATACAGGGATGAAACTAGAGGAGGGCTGGAGGGGGCGGTCGCCCCTCTTAAAAATTTGAAATTCCTATATGATTTAGAATTTTTCTATGTATTTCCTATTAAAATTTATTTTCGCCCCCTAAAATTTTATAAGTTCACCCTTCTAGAATTTTATAGGTCCGCCCCCTAACATTGAGGACAATTAGGTTTGCAAGAGCATACTGAACCATTCATTCTAGTAACATTGAGTTTGTACATGTAGAAGTTTAGAGCTTACCCTGTTATTAGACAATTATAATTAGTTTAATGTTCGTTTAGGGGCTTTCTTTTGAAGTTAAAAATACAGCTTAAAATCGGTACATCTAATAGTTATTACCTAATAGTAGTGTGAAACTTTGAGCACTATATGTGGATTTACTAATGTAAATGGAGAAAAAAAATCTAAACTAGGTATATTATATATAAATATGATATGAAATTTTCGTAAATGTTGTAAATGATATATAATATATAATGATAATTTTATAAATATCTCATGAGTCATTGTGGGGAATAAAAATCCTCAGTCTCTTTTTGTGGTGCCCTATATATGTCCCAATATTAAAAAACATAGATTTAGGGTTTAGTGTTAGAGTTTAGAGTAAGTGTTTAGAGTTTAGTTTTTAGGATTTAGAGTTTAGGATTAGAGTGCAGGGTTTAGTTTTTTACTGTTGAAGCATACATAGGGGCACAAAAAGGTGTAGAGGATTTTTGTTTTATTGTGGATATCTTAAATCTGATCCCAACCCGGCTTTTAATGTTTTTTATATTTTATTTTTTAAAAAAATATTGATCTTATTGGATCATATCTGGTGTGATCCAAGTTGCGAAAAGACCAAGATTACTTGTTGCCCGATCAAAAATTGAGTAAGTGGCATTGAAATAATGTGTTTATGTTGGATGGAAGCGTTGGTGAAGAAATCTAAGAGTGTTTTTGTAAGTGGTTCGAAGGTAATTGGATGAAAGTTTTAACAGTGTAGGTAAGGGTGTTGGTAATGTAATGTACGATAAAGTGCTCAGAGGATGTTGAATGGAGATTGAAACTTTGATTATGGAACGAAGATAGAACCAACACTATAGGAGAAAGTGTTGACCCATATCTTATGGTGTTCTAATACCAAATATGATCATGACCTACTAGTTATAGAAAAACTAGGAACCAACGATATAAGAAGAATATGATTGACGCCATAAGACTATGCTTGATAAGTCGATGGAGTTAAGGACAAGAGAATTTAAACATTCACAAAATAATTTTCATTCAAATTCAAGTTGTGTACAAATGCTGTACAATATGTCCTATTCATAGGATTGACATAGGGCAGTTGAAAGCTGAGTTGAATGGATTAATTTACATCTTCAATGACCATGAATGTGTAACAATTCATGCTAGAATGTCTATTTTCCCCTTTACATACTTTGTTGTCTACATTCATTGCTAGAATAGGTGAATATGACCTTTGGTTTTCCATTTTGAATATGAATATGGCCTTTGGTTTGTCATCTCGAATATGAATAGGGCCACTGATTTATCATCTTCAATATTTCCATGACCTTTGAGCTTACAAGCCATAATATTTTCTTGTGTCTTTTTTCTTCCAACCTTTATCTTATAATGCATCCCCTACCAGACACAAACAAACATTTAAGACATAGTAAGTAACACATTATTTTGTGACATAAATTAATCGTGTATTCAAACTAATAATGCAACTATAAAGATGTAATGATGCAACAACTAAATAAGCAAGAAATGCACCTTATTAAATATGTAGGAAAATAAAATATGCACAATAAATGTGTAAGAAAACATACTAATTATGTATTGATGCATTAAAGTGAACATGCAAAATATTGCATGGCTCAAGTGAAGAACAAAGCTCAATATTTGTTTTCAAAACATGAGCAATCAAATTGGTGACAAAGTCATTGAATCTTTTGGCTCGTGCATGAGTGATAGGTCCACGAGACAGCTTTAATTGATCATGTATAGCTCTATGAGGTTCTTAATCGATCGTGCTTGGATCAATATCAAAACCCATCAAATTCATATTTTGTGCAACCCACTACCATTTGGCATTTTGTACCTGCTCAGCAAAGATGCTTGAGTATTACACGAATAAAAATTCTCTATCTTTTTGGTGCCCCTATTTAAGCCCACGCTAAAAACTTAGGTTTAGAGTTAATGTTAGGGTTTATGGAATTTGGGATAGCGTATGTTAGTAGGAATACTGCAAAACCAGGGCGTTAGCACTGACTGGGAATAAAGTAAAAATAACCGAAAATAATGTTTAGCCGTGTCGTGGTAAGAACCATTGCCTTAGAAACAGATTCGCCCCATCTGGTGTAGTTTCTACAACAGGCTGATCATCCCCCGAGGTTAGCACAGACTCTCTGAGTTTGTACACCCAAATTTTAGAGCGGACTATGGTGGTACTACTCTTCTCTAAAATCAAAGCTCGAAAATGTTGTGAAAAGCTTGCTCGAGAAAAAGGATGGTCGGGAGAATATAGCAAATGTATTGTAGTGAGATGATACCAAATGAAAAAAACCTCACATATTTATAGTTAGATTTTGAAGGGTAAAAAAGGTCCTAAAACATGGCAATAAATTAGTTAAATGCATTGCCCTTTTAACGTCAAAATCATAGTTACAATATTGCAAATACAAGCTGTTGAAACTGACTTTTAAAGCTTGTAAAATGCCATGTAAAATCCACGGTTAAGACAACAAGATAAAATTGGATTTTGAAATTCAAAACGTCCATGACATTTGCTATTTCCACAAAATATTTACTGCCATAAAAGCTAAGTTAAAGCAGCAGAAATGCTGTTGCGTGTTGTGATGTACTATAAATGATACGCAAATGGTGCAAGTATACACATTGAATAAGTAATAATAGTGATGAGCAAGATCGTCTCCACAGGGATTGGAGGTAAATTAAGTCAAGTTTAAGCACTCAAGCAAAAAGATGAGATATTAAATGAAAGAGTTGATATGACCAGTTAAAAGAAATGTTGCAGCAAAAACTATAATAAAAACTGGAGTGATACGATAAGACTTCAAACGTCCTCACACGTGTGGAAACTCTCAAATAGGATGACAGGCTGGGTTTATCAAGGAATCCTATGCCTAGTTCTCACGAATGATTAACTATTTCTAGCTTATAAGACACTCGACAGAGTTTACCTATGTGTTTCTAAACTATCTCTAGCAAGAAACTGACAGTAAGAATGCTATGGCAATATCTCTCAGCGTGAACCCTAGAAAGCTACTATCCTTCAAGTTCTACTCCTTTTAGTCGTTGAAACTCTATCCTTTTCTCTAAGGTGAGTTAGGGTTTTGCCTCTCAGCATCAAACCCTATTGTCCACTGTTACCTCTCCAAAAATATTATTTTTAATGCCAATCTTACAATGCTTTTGCTTGTTTCTAGGTGCATTTAGTTGCATTAGGATGTTAAAACCATGCATTTGCATAAGGAGTTTAGAATTCTGTCTATGCCAGTGTGAAGGGTTGTTTTGTTGGCAATTTTGCAGGTTTGGCATATGATTTGGCCCAGAAAGAAACACAGGAAGGAATGCCAGAGAGAATGTCGAGCGTTGTTGGCACAGATGGACCAGACAATGCCAAGCACCAGTTGGCAGAGAAGTGAACTTGATGCCATGCCAAGAGGCTGTTGGACCCCGAAAAAATAGGATAAGATCAGGCTCCGAAAAGATAGCAATTGGATCAATCTCTAGAAAAATAGAGGATAAGATGGTACCACGAGTGGTTGGCAGATCCATGCCAAGCTTGGAAGCCAAGGCAGCGTCGGCAGTATGACATTAGCACTAACCTGATCAGCTCCCATTCAAATGGGGATAAGATGATTATCTCTTATCCTTTCAGCATTTAAAATTCAAATGAGGAGCTTATCATATCCCTTCATTGCATGCCTATTTAAACACCAACCAAGGAAGATCTTGAGGGCGATTAATAGACGATCGGAGTAAGGAGTTGGTGTGCAACGATTGACAACCTGCAGCACCTTGGAAGGGTGGTTCAACCAGCTTAGCATAGAAGCCTGGATCTTGAAGGACTGCATCGAGAGACCTCTTCTAGCCCATTCTCTCTTTCAAGTTATTTTATCTTGTTTTTAAGGATGATGTATTTCAAAAACATTTATGGTTTTTTGGTTAAATCCACCACCATGAAATAATTTCATAGTTGGTGGGGGATGGTTGCGTTGAACGCTGTTTTATGCTTTAATTTTTAATAATAAATCTGCCCTCGCAATGTTTATCTATTCGGCATACTTTACTATTTCCTAAATACGATGCCAAGCGAGAGCTGGCACTGTCGGCCTATTGCTCTTCAATATCTTAACAAACTTGGGGTGGCAACGATCAAGTTGTTGAATACTAAGGAGGGAAACTTCAAGAGAAGTCGTTCAAGTAGATAAACTTACTTTGGGAGTGAAATCTACCCCTTAGGAGTATAGATTGGATCTTAATCAAATTGGTCTATTTAAAAGCATGCACTATAGAGATATAAGGTGTTTTTACATGATCAATTTAGGGCAATCACCATCGAGAGAGGCTTTGCTAATTTTGAATCTGCTTGGTAAATAATGCCAAGACAGGTTGTTATTAAAGGCTGGCAATAGCGTGAAAACCAGGCATTCCCTGCCAACACTCATCATTCATTAAAGCACCTTTCTTGCCAACGTCTTTACTTTACTTTTATTTCTTTTCTATTCAACTATTTCTAAAACCAACTTCAAAACAAAACAACTTTTTTTCAAAGCAAGTAACAATCAAAGACAATTGAATTCCAAGTCAATCTCTGTGGGATCAATACTCAGCTTAACTATTGTATTACTTGCAGACTGTGTATACTTGCATGCAAAAGACTCATCTTGGCATTGTTTTATACTTTTCCAATACATATTTTCTGTCCCTTTTGCCATCCTTTACTTAGAGAGTCTACAAGTTTTTGGTGCCGTTGCCGGGATTATAACGAAATTGATTGTTTTGAAATTTTTACTTGCCTTTCTTTTAATTTTATTTTTGTTTTTACCTTCTGTTTCTATCGGTGTATGACCAGAAGCCATCATGTGGTGGACGAGTGGCCATACGATCCGAAAATTGAGAAAACCTTGCGGAGGTTAAAAAAAATTCGAGAGATGCAAAACCAAGGAAATGGAGGGAATGGTATGGTGAACAATGAAGGAAATCCACTTAACAATGGGATACCACCATCACCTGTGGTCCCAGTTGTTAATGAGAGACCTATTAGAGAACATTCGGCACCAACCATTGACAATTTATGCCAGGACTTGTTGGCACAGAGGTAAACGCTGTTAATTTTGAACTTAAGCCGGTAATGATTCAAACTCTTTTGAACGTAGGTCAGTTTGATAGAGCACTTACTGGAGATCTGAGGCAACATCTGAAGTAGTTCAAGGAGATTTGCCAGTTATTTCAACAAAATAGAGTACTTGAAGATACCGTGAAACTGAAGTTATTTACCTTTTCCTTGAGAGATAGAGCTAAGGCTTGGCTCAAATCCTTGCCACCTGGCTTAGTCACTTCATGGGCAGACCTATGCTAGAAGTTCTTGACAAGATTCCAGCCGCCAACACTTACTACCAAGCTACGAGCTAAGATCATTGCATTTAGGCAGGCTGAGGATGAGACCTTATATGATGCTTGGGAAAGATTTAAAGATCTGCTGAGGAGGTGTCCTATGCATGGATTCCCGAATTAGACTCAAATACAAACCTTTTACAATGGATTAAATGCACAAACAAGGACTATTGTTGATGCTTCAACAGCCTGTTCGTTGCTTGACAAGACGTATACCGAGGTTGTTGACATTTTAGAGAGGATTGCAATCAACGATTTTGAATATCCTGTTGCTAGACTTGGGACCAAAACTAAAACAAAGGGAAATTTCAGGTTGATAAACTAACATCCATCCATGCTGATATTTTCAGCCTTACTAGCATGGTAAGAACGTTGCAAAAGAACAATGAGGCCCAAGAAGTCAAAACATTAGACCAATTTTGTACAATTTGTGGAGAGAATCACCATGTGGATGAATGCCCTGCTAACCCTGAATCGGTAAACTTTGTTGGCAATATTAATCATTACTATAATCCTAACTCCAATACTTATAATGTAGGTTAGAGACAATACCCTAACTTAGTATGGGGAAATCAAGGAGGTAACCAGTATAATACAGCGCCAGAATACCCAGAGGCAGAATAACAATGCCATGCATGCTTTCAACAACAATGGCATGCCAACATTCTATCAGAATGACATGCCATAGAAAGCTCAAAACAATTTTCAGCAAGGGCGGAGATTCAACCAAGGAGGTACTCTCGCAGAGTACATGGAGAGGAATAATGCCACAGTCTAGAGTTTGGCAGCATCAATGAGGAACTTGGAAGTTCAGATTGGGCAGATTTCCAATGCACTCAGCAATCGACCTCAAGGAGCACTGCTAGGTGACACCGAAGATACCTGACACAAAGAAAATGAGTAATCTAAAGACATAACTCTTCGGAGCGGTAAGCAGTGTGAGGTGGAGAAGTCTGCCATGCAGCCAGTTAAGTGCCAAATCGAGAAGCCAGTGCCAGTAGAAAACCCTAGGGAAGCAGAGAAAGAGGAACCAAAAGCAGTTGATGCCAGCAAAAATGCCAAAACAAATGCCAGAATTGATGCCAAACAAACTGATGCCAGCACTGCCTTGGCAACGCCAGCAACACCGGCATATGCTTATCCGCCACCACCATTTCCAACGAGACTTCAAAAGCATAAGCAAGACCGGCAATTTAAGCGCTTATTGGAAGTTCTCAAACAGTTGCAAATCAACATTCCATTGGTAGAAGCCCTTGAGAAGATGCCCAACTATGTTATATTCATGAAGAACATCATGTCCAAGAAAAGGAAGTTGGGAGACTTTGAAACTATTGCTTTGACCGAGCGATGCAGTGCCATGATCCTAAACCGATTGCCACCAAAGTTGAAAGATTCGAGAAGTTTTACCATTCCCTGTACCATTAGAAACAAATTCACGGGCATGGCATTATGCGACTTAGGAGCCAGCATCAACCTGATGCCAATGTTAGTTTTCAGGAAGCTTGGCATAGAAGCCAGACCTACCACGGTAACACTCCAGCTGGCAGACCGGTCCTATGCACATCCCAAAGGTAAGATTGAGGATATGCTAGTAAAGGTAGACAAATTTATTTTCCCAGCTGATTTCATCATTTTGGATTATGAGGCAGATATTAATGTCTCAATTATTTTGGGTAGACCTTTCCTTGCCTCGGGTAGGGCTTTGATTGATGTCCATAAAGGGGAACTAGCAATGCGCATGAATGACCAGCAAGTTACATTTAATGTGTTTCAAGCTTTGAAATGTGTAGATGAACCTGATTAATGCCAAGCAGAGGAGATGATAGAATCCATCTACATTTTGGACACGACACATTTATGCCAGAATATAGAATTTGATGCCAGCGACTTAGACGACATAGCTGAACTGTTTAAGGAACCAGAAGAATCAGTCTTGGAGGCTGAGGAGGCGAGTTATTTTGAGCCACTACAGTTGGCTGGCAGAGAGATCAAGGCACCTAGACCATCAATTGAGGAGCCACCATTGTTGGAACAAAAACCATTGCCAGATCACTTGAAGTATGCTTATTTAGGTAACCACTCGACTCTGCCAGTGATCATTGCCAATGATCTCACTAATGATCGGGAAGAAAGATTGCTTGCAACATTACACAATTATAAGCAAGCATTAGGATGGACCTTGACAGACATCCGAGGTATTAGCCCAACCATTTGCATGCACAAGATTATCTTGGAGGAATACCATGGCAAGACCATTAAAGGCCAAAGAAAGCTAAACCCAAGCACGAAAGAGGTAGTGAAAAAAGAGATCATAAAATGGCTCGATTGCAGGGATTATATATCCTATCTCTGATGTTTTTGGGTTAGCCCGGTGCAATGTGTGCCAAAGAAGGGTGGCATGACCGTAGTACAGAACAATAACGCTGAATTGATTCCCTTCAGAACTATCACAGGATGAAGAGTGTGCATGGACTATATGAGGCTTGACAATGCCACGAGGAATGACCACTTCCCATTGCCATTCATTGATCAGATGCTAGACAGGTTGGCAGGTAAAGCTTTTTATTGTTTTTTGGATGGTTATTCAGGTTATAATCAGATTGCCGTCGCCCTTGAGGATCAAGAGAAGACCCCATTCACGTGCCCATATGGGACGTTTACGTTTAGAAGGATGTTATTCGGTCTATACAATGCTCCGGCAATATTCCAACGTTGCATGATGTCCATTTTTCCGATATGATAGAGCACAATATGGAAGTATTCATGGATGCCTTCTTAGTGTTTGGCAAAACATTTGAGGAATGTCTTCAGAGTTTGGAGCAAGTCTTGAAGAGATCCATAAAGACAAACCTAGTGATGAACTGGGAAAAATGCCACTTCATGGTGAAGGAGGGCATTGTTCTCGGGCACAAGGTAACCGAGAGAGGATTAAAATTTGATCAAGAAAAAGTTGAGGTAATTAAGCAATTGCCGCCGCCAACGAGTGTCAAAGGTATAAGGAGTTTTTTAGGTCATGCCGATTTTTACCAGTGTTTTATTAAAGGCTTTTCAAAAATTGCTAAACCTTTATGCTTGTTATTAGAGCATAATGCCACTTTTACTTTTGATGATTCTTGTTCGAGGGCATTTCAGGAACTTAAAGAGAAGTTAATCAATGCCCATATAGTTATCGCACAGGACTGGAATGAGCCCTTTGAGCTCATGTGCGATGCCAGCGACTATGTCGTTGGACCAGTCTTGGGACAAATACATGGCAAGGTTTTTCATACCGTCTACTATGCCAGCCGAACCTTGAACGAAGGAAAACTGAATTACTCTACGTCTGAGAAAGAATTTTTTGCGGTTGTATTTACTTTTGAACAATTTAGATCTTATTTAAGTGGTAACAAAGTTGTGATTTTTACAGATCATTCGGCATTGAAGTATCTCTTGGCAAAGAAGGATGCCAAGCCCAGACTAATCCGATGGACGCTCCTACTTCAAGAATTTGATCTTGAGATTTGAGACAAAAAGGGCAGTAAAAACTTAGTAGCTGACCATCTCTCACGTTTAGAGCATCATCTTGAAGATGGTAAGACCAATTTTATAAGAGATGAATTTCCTGACGAGTATTTGCTTGCAGTTAATGCTGTGTCGTGGTATGCTAACATTGTCAAGTACTTGGTAAGCAACATTTTACCACCACATTTGGCTTACAATGCCAAGAAGAGGTTCTTGCGAGAAGTTAGGCATTACTATTAGGATGAGCCAATATTGTTCAAATAGTGTGTTGACCAAGTGATCCGCTGTTGTGTGACTGAGGATGAGCAGTATAACATATTGCACTTGTGCCATGCCGCACCATATGGAGGTCACTTTGCTGGGATGAAAATTGCCGCCAAGGTGCTGCAGTCAGGATTCTTTTGGCCCACACTATATAAGGATTCCCACGAGTATGCCAAGGCATGTGATCGATGCCAACAGACAAGAAATATCTCTGGCAGACACTAACTACCGCTTCAAAACATTATGCCCGTGGACTTATTTGATGTATGGGGGATAGACTTTATGGGTTCTTTTCCACCCTCATTTGGTAATGTATATATTCTCGTGGCTGTTGACTATGTGTCTAAATGGGTAGAAACTATTGCCCTGTCAACAAACGATGACAAGGCTGTTGCCAAGTTTTTGCACAAACACATTTTTACTAGATTTGGTGCCACTAGGGTGATTATTCATGATGATGGCACCCATTTTAAATGTAATCTAATCTCAAAAGCTTTGTGCAGGTATGGTATACAGCAGAGAGTTACCATGACATATCATCCATAAACAAATGGGCAAGCCGGGATTTCAAACAAGGGGAATAAAAACATTCTAGAGAAGACTGTTAATCCATCAAGGAAAGACTGGTCCTTGAGAGTATATGAGTCCTTGTGGGCTTACATAACAAATTTAAAACTCCTTTGGTTACTTCACTGTTTAGACTTGTTTTTGGGAAACCATACCATCTGCTAGTGGAGCTTGAACATTAAGCCTATTGGGCCATCAGAACACTTGGCATGGCATTAAGAGCTGCTGGAGAAAAAAGGTTGCTAGACCTAAATGAGTTGGAAGAATTCATAACACAAGTTTATGAGAACGCTAGGATCTATAAGGAAAAGGAAAAACGCTGGCATGATAGTAGGATAATGCCAAGACAGTTGAGGTAGGCCAACGTGTTTTGTTATTTAACTCACGACTTAAATTGTTCCCCCAGAGAAACTCAAATCAAGATGGACGGGCCCTTTTAAAGTTGTGAAGCCCTATGCCCAAGGAGCTGTGGACATCGAGAATTTGAATACATGAGAAATCTTTAAGGTAAATGGTCAACGTTTAAAGCACTACATGGAAGGTGATCAGAACAATGCCAAGGAGGTGATCCTCTTGGCAGAGGTGACATGAAAACACCATCAGGTTTGAACTTTTGTAAATATTAGGATATATGTTTTCTTTGTTTTTAGGTTTTAAGGTTTTTAGTAGTTTGTCTTTCTTTTAAATTTCAACTTTTTATTCCTTTACTGTGTTGAAAGGTTTTATTTGAGTCAATGCAGAATCAGTATGCTATGAACCATGTCAGGAACGATGTTAGAAGCAATGCCAGAAATGATGCCAAGATTATTGGTAGGAGCTAATGTCCCAATAACGATATCTACCAGACATAGTGCCAGAATATCTTGGCATGCAGAGGTGTAAAAGACGGAAGGATGAGAGAAACCCTAGCTTGATCGGTCCATTTAATAAAGAGAGAGTATTTTTTTCCTTAATTTAAAACCCTTAGCCACTTTTAAAAAAGAAAAAAAATTAATTAGGTTAAAATTTAAATTTAACCTAATCACCTTATCACTTTAAATCCCTACCCTATCCTATCACCTATCACCTTATCACTTCACCCTTATTTACAAATCAAATTCTTTTTATTTTTCATCATTATCCCTAATTACTCCTCCCATTAAAACACTCAACCGCCCCAAACTTTTCATTTTCTCACCTTAACCGGTTAAATAACCAAACATCTCTCTCATTCCTTACTTTTCTTTTCGACAAGCAAGAATCAAAACTCTAAACCGTCTCTCTTTCTTCATCTTGTTCAGCAACGTTTCAAATTCTTCAACGATTTCAATGGCTTCCTCTTCTACTTCTTTCAAGCGATTCTTCAACGAGGAGATTCAAAAAAAGTTTGAAACCAATTTTGCCTCGAGAAGTTTTTTCTATGAGAAGCACTTCGACCTCAAAACAGAGACGAACAATAGCTTCCCTCCAGAATTCATGTCAACTATTAGCCTGCACAAATGGAGTCTGTTTTGCCAGCAAAAATGGGAGATCTATGCCACCATCGTTCAAGAATTCTATGCGCATCTTATGACCAAGGATTCGCCCTTCTTAATGATTAGAGGTAAATGTGTTCGTTTCGAAGAAGGGTATATTAACACTATGTTTGAGTTGGACGGTGCAGGGGACGGATATTTTGAATACGCTGATTCGATGAATGTTGCCAAGAGAAAAAGGGTGCTGGCAGATCTGTGTGAGCCTGGCATGACGTGGACAGTGTCATCAAAGGGGCACCGTACGGTGAAGAGGTTGGCATTGAAACCCCAATGGAGAGGACGGAATCACTTTCTCAAGACAAATTTGATGCCTACGTCCCATAATGAGACTGTGTCAGAAAAAAGGCTGATCTTATTGCACTCCATTGTTATGAGGCGCAAGATTAATGTTGGCAAGCTTATTATTGAGGAAACTTATAAGTGTGTAGTGAAAGGTAATGACAATTTATTCTTTCCCTTGTTGATTTCTAACATTTGCATGCTCCATGGTGTGCCCAAGCTTGATTCAGATAAGGGACAAACAATAAAGGGAACAACAATTACAGCTGCTATATGGAGAAATCCCGTTGCTGTCGAGCCAAATGTTAAGGGCAAGAGAAAGGCCAAAGTGCCCATGTCAAGGCCGAAAGTGTCAAAGGCCGCGCCAAAAACCATGCCAGAAATCGTGCCAGACAGTTTACTGGCAATGTTATCCCAAATTCACCATTGCCAGGAGATCATTCTCCAAAAACTAGAAAAAGCTGAGAAGCTTAATGTTAAGATGCGACATTACATCCAGGCCAGAGATGTTGTAATCAGGGAGACACTTACAAAATTATCAACTGATTTTGTGCCAAAATTTCTAGACGTCTCTGTCGAGCCCTCTGCCAGCGACAATGCCATGGCAGCTAGTCCGGTTCATACCCCATCTGATGCCATAGTCCTATTGTCTCCAGTTCAAGTTGAGTCTGCCAGTTCTGATTCTTCATTTGAATTAAAGGAAACCAAAGCCAAGTCTGCCAAAGCCAAGTCGCCAGTGACACCTGCTATACATACGTCATCTGATGCCACCGATGCACCTGCCCAGAAAAAGGAGGAAGTTGGAGTCTCCACTGCCGTTTCAAAACTGAGCTTGAAAAGAAAGAAGCACGTGGCCCTTGATCGTGGGCCATTTGTGAGAAGAAAGACCCGTGCTGCACGAGAAATAGTCTTCGAAGGGGAGTCCTCTTCTATCTAAACTCCTTTACATTTCATTTCATTATATTTTACATGATCATGCATTTTTTTTCTTGTATATATGTGTTGTTTCATGCATTGAGGGCAATGCACATCTTGGTTTTGGGGGTGTGCATTTTCTCATATTTATTCCATGCCATACATTTCATGTTTAAATTCTGTTGCCATGCCATTTAGGTCATTTAGATAGATGTATACCGAACCACTAAAAAAAGAAAAAGAAAATTTTGCCTCGGTTTAATCTTGAAAAATGTTAACATTTGTTAGGCAAGTTTAATTTGATCTAGTTGTCTGTCCAATGAGGAAATTTTAATCTTTAGTTGTCATTCCATGCCAGCAGAGTAGTATGCCAGGTCATCTTGGCAATTGATCTCTAGTTTAGGGAACTGAAGCTTTACTTTACATGTAGTATGTATCTAGTTCCCTAACAAACTTAAACTTTTTGAAACTATGCTCAGATCTTAAAAAAAAGAGATCAAAGGATGCCAGGTAAAAAAAAACTAATAAGGCAACAATGTTCTGCCAGGGTAATGAAAAAAATGCACTCTCCTCTACCTATGGATAATAAGTTACTTGGGGCTTCGTGGTTTGCTCCCTCTTAGTTCTCAAGTCCAAAACCTTAGAGTATGAGTTGAAGAGAAAGCCTAGTGATGTCTAGATTAAGGTGGGGATTCGTGGTATGCTCCCTCTTATCTCTCATGCTAAATAGTGTCACGAAGCAAGCTTAAATTAATGCCAACAAAAACCCTTGGCAAGAAAAAATGATAAAAAAAATAAGAATATGAGTTTAGGTAGTAAAATTGGCTAAGGGAGTGAAAGGATACTCGATGCATACTGCCTACACAGCATGCACTATTCATGAACTTAGACTAGAGTTATATTGCTCCACTTGAATTACCACCTGCTTGGCATTATTGCACTGAGATACTGAGGACAAACATAGAGCCAAATTCTGCTTGCCAGCACGTGTTGGCATTCAACCAAAATTTTGTCGAGGTAACATTTTCACAGTTTTTGTTTTTATTTTGTTTGCATTACTTGAGGACAAGCAATGAGTTAGGTTTATGGGTGTGTTACCTCTCAAAAAGTACTATTTTTAATGCCGATCTTACAATGCTTTTGCTTGTTTTTAGGTGCATTTAGTTGCATTAGGATGTTAAAACCATGCATTTGCATAAAGAGTTTAGAATTCTGTCTATGCCAATGTGAAGGGTTGTTTTGTTGGCAATTTTACAAGTTTGGCATAGGATTTGGCCCAGAAAAGTAACACAAGAAGGAATGCCAAAGAGAATGCCAGGTGCTGTTGGCACAAGTGGACCAGACAATGCCAAGCACCCGTTGGTAGAGAAGTGAACTTGATGTCATGCCAAGAGGCTGTTGGACCCCAAAAAATAGGATAAGATCAGGCTCCAAAAAGATAGCAATTGGATCAATCTCCAGAAAAATAGCGGATAAGATAGTGCCAAGAGTGGTTGGCAGATCCATGCCAAGCTTGGATGCCAAGGCAGCGTCAGCAGTATGACGTCAGCACTAACCTGATCAGCTATTATTCAAATTGGGATAAGATGATTATCTCTTATCCCTTCAGCATTTAAAATTCAAATGAGGAGCTTATCCTATCCTTTCCTTGCACGCCTATTTAAACACCAACCAAAGAGGATCTTGGGGGCGATTAATAGACGATCAGAGTAAGGAGTTGGTGTGCAACAACTGACAAATGGCTGCACCTTGGAATGGTGGTTCGACCAGCTTGGCCGAGAAGCCTGGATCTTGAAAGACTGCATCGAGAGACCCCTTCTAGCCCATTCTCTCTTTCAAGTTATTTTATCTTGTTATTAAGAATGATGTTGTTGCGCGTAATAAGTGCTACACAATTGTGCAAGTATACACGTTGCAAGTTATAGTATAAAAGATATCGTCTCCACAGGGATTAGTGCCACTTAAAGAATCTAGTCTCTTGCACTGTAAAAAGTAAAAACACAAATAGAAGATTATATGAGTTTAACTAATAACTAAACTATAAGGCAATAAAGTAAAAGAATAAATAAGATCAAATGAGAGAGATAGGCCAGGTTATCGTGAGTTCAGATGTGATAGCCGATTGGATCGTCTTGGTAAAAGAGTGCACGGGCAACTCAGTTGTCGTGGCAACTTGCACAACGGGGTTGCCTTGGCAACTAATCGATGGTTGCCTGGACGACTAGTTGGGCAACTACTTGGGCGTCTGGGAAGCAATCTTCAAGGTTCGGCAGAGCGTTCTTCAATGGTTTCTTCTTATCCCTAAGTCGAAACTCTAGCTACTTGTGCATGCCATGATAATACATCCCTGCGTGAATCAAGGGTGAACAACAACCAATCTTGCGCTCCTCTTAGCCGTTGAAATCCGTAACTTATTCCTAAGCCGGATTAATCTTCACCATCAATAGATTGAATAAAGATCATATTCATTCGTTTCTTGAATCTAACTCTCCTGATATTAGATAAATAGAAGAAGTTACGAGATCCTCTCCCAATTCACTCGCAAACAAGAATAAGAACCAAGAATGAATAAACCTTGAATAGAAAAGTGGAAACTCTTATTACCTAAACAAAATCCAATAGTTTCTCACAACCACAAAACACAATAACCATAGCCAAATAGATTTAGTTCATGGCTAGGTTCCAAAGAAACACAAGATAAATAATCCCTAGCATGAACCTAATTGAACAAGAAAGAAAAAGATGAAGAATAAAGCTTGTCGAAATCTCATTGCCCTAGATGCTTGTCGAAAATTCTCTCATCTTGCTCTATCCTGGAGTTGTCGAAATTCCTCTAATTTATAGGGCTAGATCAAAGTCCTTCTTTGAGGAGGAAGTTAAGTTGGAATTAAATTATCTTTAAAGAATATAATTCTTTATTATAATTATATTCCTTCTAGAAATTCTCCTATCTTCTTGGAATTTAATTCTTCTTTAATCTCTTCATGGAAATCAAACTCCTTTGGGATTTAGCTTTGCTCCACGTCATCTTGGGCTTGTCTAGTCATCAATTTGGACTACCATATCACCTTGTTCTTTGTCAACAATTTCCCTGGGAACTGGCTCAACGTCTCCTTCATGCATTGCCCTGGCAACTAGCTTGGCATCTCCTTCATGTATTGCCCTGGCAACTAGCTCTAGCCTTGCTTTGGCAAGTGATCCTGCATATACACACAAAACACACCAAAGCAGCATCTTTTCCCACAAAAACTACCAAGTTATGTAATCAAGCTCAACGATAGAAGGAAACATGGATTAATGTATGAATGGCTAATTATGCAACTAATATGAGCCTAAGTCTAACAATAATATGAGTAAAAAGGGTAAGAAAAATAGTACTTTTGAACACTTATCACACCCCCAAACTCGAACTATTGCTTTTCCTCAAGCAATGCAAACTAATAATTACCTGCCAAGACTTCAATTTTCACAAACTTAGCTTTGAACTTGATTTTAATTCTCAGAACCGGGGCACAAAGTATGATTGGCTTTTCATTTTTCGAAAAACTTAGGAGTTACTCGGAATCAAACTATAATGCTTGTGAGTGTGTGCGGAGTTGTGTGCAAGTTGATTTTTCAGATTCTATGCAAACAAGAGGTTTTCAAATTACTTCATTGGGTTCTTTTTAACATGTTTTAACTAGAGCCAGTTTTGGGTACCTATAGTGTTTTGTTTTTAGTTTTCTTAAGTTAATTTATTTGACTAGAGCCGGTTTCGGGAACCTCTAGCGATCAATTTTTTAACACATGTTAGAGCCAATTTCGGGCACCTCTAGCGATCAATTTTTTAGCACATGCTAGAGCCAATTTCGGGCACCTCTAGCATTCATCCAATTTTTATTCTAATCCCCCAATTTGTTTAATTATCAACCTAAGTTCACTAGAATTTCTTAAATCAATCAAACCACAACAGTGTTTCATCAAATTTAGCATCATAGTAAAATTCTAAGTTTTTCCATGGTTATCCTAGAATAAAAATTCTATCAATTAAGTGCATTGGCAAAGTCATCATCGGATATTCATCAAATCTAGGCAATTCTTGTTCCAACTAAAGGCATGGCAAGTAATTTATGTATCCTAAATGTAATACTTAAGATGAATGTAACTAAACATGGTAACTACTAATAACAATCCCCCCAAACTCGAGTGAGGCATTGTCCTCAATGCATGCATTAAAGAAAAATAAAAATAACGAAAAATAAAATGCAAACGAGGACTTACTCCGAGAGTTTGTCATCGTGGATGATTAGTTTCCGTTTGGTCAGTGTCTTGATTCTCTTGCTTGAATGCAATGGTGTTTTCTTGTTGCCCTGTGGTGGAACCGATCCTCGTACGGGGTTGTCCTCATCGTCCTCTTCATCAATGTCATTGTCTTTTCGCTTGGAGGATTCAATTGGTGCGGACTTTGTTGGTGCAGTGGAGGACTCTCCCGAATCTGAAAAATCAGAAAATGATTCCGTAGGAGTTGATTCGGGCATAGGTGCTTTACCTTTGGCTTTTGCAGTGGTTGCCAGGATGTCTTTAGCTTTGGTTGTCGTGGCATCTTCAGGGTTGGTTGCCGTGGCATCTACTTGTGCAGGCACGATGTAGGTTGCCACGGCATCATCTGTTGCGGTTACCGTGGAGACTACTTCATTGGGTGTCGAGGCAAGAATCTCGGCAGGAAAGATTGGGAACGACACGCGATTGTCCGAGTACTTTTCTAGGATGACTTGGGTGATGGCATTGTTCTGCTCCTTCATGTACCGCATGAACATTATTTACCGGTCTTCAATTTGCCTTAGGTGGCTCACCAATGGTTGCAAGAGTGCTTCAAAGTGTCCCGGGGTTGATGGCCGAGTTGCCCGGGCATTAGGTGCTTGGGCATTAAGGATTGCCGGGGCGGCAGGAGTTGCCGTGGCAATTGGAGGCCTTGAAGATTTTCTCGGTGCCTCTCCCATTAGCTTTCGGATTTGTGCTTGATTCTAACCGAACTTTGGTAGGGCCTTTTCATCGGTGGACTCACTTGGGACATGCATCTCCTTGCAAAGATTAAAAATTAAGCAAGGGAATAAAAGATAACCCTTATCTTTTGAGCTACATACGAAAATCTCATCACAAATAATTTTTCCAATGTTAATGATGCGATTATGCAAAATAGAATGTATGAGCAAAAGACGTGGTATATCAACAGTAGTATTGTGTGTGGTGGGCATTAAAGAAGTTTTAACAAACTTATTCCATAGTTTTGCCTCGGGTTTAAGCCGAAGGTGATTTACCGTGCCCTTGTATTTACCGTCGTTCCAATGAGTTCCCTGTTGAGTGAGTTCTTGAAGTACCTTGTCGAGTTGCTTGGGCGTGATTTGATCAACGAAGGCTTGATGCTCGTCCTTCTCAATGTAAAGCCCGTAAAAGGTGTTGACGTTTTCGGGGCTTATGAGTATGGCTTTGTCACGAACAAAAACATAAGGATTATTCGGGTTAGGTGAGTGAGCATAGAATTCTCTTACCCATGAGATGTTGCCTGGTTCCGGTTGATGGCAAAAGATTTGCCACTTTTGATGTGCAATCCTCTCGAAGATGAATGGTTCGAGGCCGGAATCTTGATGAGAGTTGGAGTATTCAAAGCCTTGTTCTTCATAAATCTTCCGGCTTTCAAACTTGGAGTGAAATCTTTCTTGAACCACCGGTGTAGCAAACTTCTTGTATCTTGGTTCTTTGGAGGAACTTGGATGAACCAAAAATTTAATTTTGGATGCCATGGATGATCTTGGTTGTGAGTTTTGTAAAAACAAATAAAAGAAACTAAAGAGTTACAAGATAAAAAGTAGGAATAGGTTAAGGCTGATGGGTTTTATAGAAAATATAGGTGGTAAATATGGTAGGTGGGATTAGGGGAGACGAAAAAGAGGGTTTTGGTTTAGGGGAAGGGTGACGGCAAGGGGGGTTTAATTAGGGTAAGTTGGAGGCTTTATATAAGTCTTAGATTCAGCCAATTAATTTCCTTGTTGAAGATGTTTTCCTTCTTGGATTAAAATTTCTCTTTATCTTGAACTCTTTTCCTACAATTCAAAGACAAATCAAATAAGGATTAAAATTAAATATAAACTAATAAAAGAAAATAAATAAAGATGTGTAAAGGGATTCTTAAACTTAAAGAGATTAAAAAAAGAAAATCTATCCTAAAAACATAATACTAATCAGAAATAAAAGAATAATTAGTTCGAAAGAAAAATAAATAAAATAAAAGTAATCAAAAATAATAAAAATAAAATAAAAATAAAAATAAAATAAAAATATCGAAGGGAGAGCATGCTCATGCATCTCCTAAGTTGACCACTTCTTTGTTATGTTCCACATGGGCACCATTGTAGTGCTTTAATCTTTGTCCATTAACTTTGAATTCATGTTTGTCAGTGATGGACTTGATTATCACGGCACCATGGGAGAATGGTTTGACAACTTCGAATGGTCCCGACCATCTTGATTTTAGTTTTCCCGGGAAAAGTTTTAGCCGATAATTGAACATAAGAACTAGTTGCCCTGGCGTAAATTGTCGTGGCAATAGTTTCTTGTCATGCCATTGCTTTGTTTTCTCCTTGTAGATTCGTGCATTGTTATAGGCGAGTGCACGGAATTCTTCTATCTTGTTGAGGTCCAAAAACGCTTTTGTCCGGCACTTTCCCAATCCATATTCACGGTCTTGATTGCCAAATATGCCTTGTGTTCGATTTCCACCAGTAGATGGCATGTTTTGCCATAGACAAGTCGGAAGGGGGACATACCTAAGGGTGTTTTGAATGCAGTACGATATGCCCAAAGTGCGTCATCTAGTCTTAATGACCAATCCTTCCTAGAGGAATTTACAACTTTCTCGAGTATACCCTTCAATTCTCGGTTGGAAATTTCTGCTTGCTCGTTTGTCTATGGGTGATATGCCGTGGCAATCTTGTGTGATACGCCGAAGCGTTGCAACATCTTGGCAATAAGTCTGTTGTCAAAATGCTTGCCTTCGTCACTGATAATTGCTCTCGGCATCCCAAACCGTGTAAATATATTTTTCTGCAAGAATCGTTGCACGGTCTTGGAATCGTTGTTGGAAACTGCAGTTGCCTCAACCCATTTAGACACGTAGTCGACGGCAAGTAGAATGTAGAGGTTGCCGAATGAAGATGGGAAAGGTCCCATAAAATCGATCCCCCATACATCGAACAATTCCACCTCGATGATGTTCTGGAGTGGCATCTCATGTCGTCTAGAGATATTGCCCGTCCTCTGGCAACGATCACATTGCTTGTAAAAGTTTTGGGCATCTATGTACAATTTTGGCCAATACAACCCGAATTGCAAAACTTTGGCCGCGGTACGAGTTCCTCCAAAATGTCCTCTATATGGTGAAGAATGGCATTACCGGAGTACATTCTGTTGCTCTTCTTCAGAGTCACATCGGCGTATAACCTGATCTGCACATTGTTTAAACAAAAGAGGCTCGTCCCAAAAGTAATGCTTAGCATCATGGCGGAATCGCTTCTTCCATTGGTGAGTAAGACCATAAGGTAAAATACCACAAACAAGGAAATTAACTAAATCTACATACCAGGGTATTGCCGAGGCATGTGCTGCCATGGCGACTGCTCCCAAAATTGTCGAGGCGTACGCGTCAAAGGCTGCTGCGGCGTTGAGAGTTGCCGAGGCGTGCGCGTCCATGGTTGCCGAGGCGTCGAGGGTTGCCGAGGCATGCGCGTCCATGGTTGCCGAGGCAACTAAAATTTGTTCATCCGGGAATGCATCGCATATCTCTAGATCCGCGTCCTCCTCCCTATTGCGTTCTAAACGTGATAAGTGATCGGCCACTTGATTTTTTGTTCCTTTCCTGTCCTTAATTTCAATATCAAATTCTTGTAAAAGTAATACCCAACGAATCAAACGAGGTTTGGCATCCTTTTTAGCAAACAGATATTTGATTGCCGAATGGTCCGTATGAACAATTACCTTTGTACCAATCAAATAGGATCGGAACTTGTCAAATGCGAAAACTACAGCTAGTAACTATTTCTCCATTATTGTGTAATTCACTTGAGCACTATTAAGAGTTTTACTAGCATAGTATATCACATAGAAGGTCTTACCTGTGCGTTAGCCTAGGATTGCTCCTAAAGCGAAATCACTTGCATTACACATGAGCTCAAAAGGTAGCGTCCAATCTGGTGGAACGACAATGGGTGCCAAGGTAAGCTTTTCCTTTAGGGTTTCGAATGCTTGGGTGTAAGAATATCAAAATCGAAGACTTTATCCTGTTCAAGCAAATTGCACAAGGGTTTCGTGATTTTAGAAAAATTATGAATAAACCTCCTGTAAAAACCTGCATGTCCAAGAAAGCTTCGAATTCCTTTAACCGAACTTGGTGGGGGTAATCTCTCGATCACGTCCACCTTGGCTTTGTCTACTTCAATTCCCTTGGATGAAATCTTGTGGCCAAGCACTATTCCTTCATCTACCATAAAATGGCATTTCTCCCAATTGAGGACTAAATTAGTTTCTTCACATCTTGCCAACACCTTCTCTAAATTGCTGCACAGCTGTCGAAGTCATTACCAAAAATAGAAAAATCATCCATGAAGATCTCACGGAAGTCTTCGACCATGTATGAAAAAAGTGCCATCATGCATCTTTGGAAGGTTGTCGGGGCGTTACACAATCTGAACAGCATCATTCAGAAAGCATAAGTACCGTGTGGGCATGTGAAGGTTGTCTTTTCTTGATCTTTTGGTGCTATGGCAATTTGATTGTAACCTGAATAACCATCAAGAAAACAATAAAAGGGTTTACCTGTAAGACGGTCAAGCATTTGATCAATAAAGGGTAATGGGAAGTGATCTTTCCTAGTGGCTTTGTTTAGCTTTCGATAATCCATACAAACCCTCCAACCGGTCACAGTCCTGGTTGGAATGAGTTCATTGTTTTCATTACTTACCACCGTTATACCTCACTTTTTCGGTACACATTGTACCGGACTTACCCATGTACTATCAGAGATAGGGTATATAATGTCGGCGTCAAGCCACTTGATGATTTCATTCATTACAACCCCTTTCATGGCATGATTCAGTCTCCTCTGGGCCTCAATTGAAGGTTTGTGATCATCTTCCAACAAAATCTTGTGCATGCACACTGCCGGGCTAATTCCCTTCAAGTCGAAAATTGTCCATCCTATTGCCTTTTTATGTAGCTTCAACATTTTGATCAGCTTCTTTTCCTGCTCAGGCTGTAACTTAGAAGAAATAATTACAGGCAATGTATTATCGGTTCCTAAGTATGCATATTTTAGTTGCTCTGGCAATTGTTTCAACTCAAGAATCGGTGGTTGTTCAATAGAGGGTTTTTCGAGCTTACCTTCCTTACCTGAGTAATCTAGTGGTTCAAAGTATGTACCTGGTCGATTGACTAGCCAATTTGCCTCTTCTTGTTGTTCGTCATCGACCGGTTCTTCATACTTCTCAGGTTCCTCTTGATCGGCAATGTAGTTGCTGAGGCAACTAAATTCCTCGTCGAAGTTAAACTCTACCGTGGCATGAAGAAGTTGGCATTCTTCTGGATCATCGGCGTGCCTTAGTGTTTGGAACACATTTAGTTTAACTTGCTGGTCATTCACCCTCATTGTGAGTTCTCCCTTTTCAACATTGATCAAGGTTCTCCCTATTGCTAGGAATGGTCTCCCGAGAATGATAGGTGCATGATTGTCTGCTTCACAATCCAAAACAATAAAGTCAGCGGGAAAATAAATTTATCAACTTTTACCAATATGTCCTCGATTTTTCCTTTTGGATGCACATAGGATCTATCGGCTAGCTGTAGCATAACTGTTGTAGGTCTTGCCTTCCCGATTCCTAGTTTCTGGAAACCCAATTTAGGCATCAAGTTTATGCTAGCCCCAAGGTCGCATAATGCTTTCCCGACATAGTGGTTTCCAATGGAACAGGGTATTGTGAAACTTCCGGGATCCTTCAACTTAGGTGGCATACGATTGTGCAACATTGCCATGCATCCCTCTGTTGCGCCAACTATTTCAAACTCCCCTAGCCTTATTCTTTTGGACACAATGTCTTTAAGAAACTTGGCTTAGTTTGGCATTTGTTCAATTGCTTCCACCAATGGCAAGTTGATGTGGACTTGCTTTAGGATATCAAGAAACTTCTTGAATTGATATTCTTGCTTTTGTCGCTTCAACCTTTGTGGGAATGGTGGTGGAAGTCAGATATATTTGATCCTTTCATTGGTTTGGAACCTGATTGACGGCATTGCCGGGACAACTGGAGTTGCCGAGGCATTATCAATTGGGGTTGTTGAGGCATGCTTATCACAAGTTGTCGAAGCATTCTTATCGTCGGTTGCCGAGGCATGCTTATTGCCGGTTGCCGCGGCAATTCCTGGTTCAGCATCTGAGGCTTTGCCGCTAGGTTCGTCTTGATCTTTTTGTGGAGTTTTGTTTGATGAGCGGGCTTGAGCCTCTCTAAGTTGTTGGCCACTTCTAGTGGTGATCGCCTTACATTGCCCATGGCCAGTTCCTCTTGCGACTTCAGTATCGCTAGGTAAACCTCATTGTGGTCTAGTATTCAGGTTTTGAGCAAACTGTCCGACTTGATTTCTAATGATTTGATTGCTGCCTCTTGGTTTTGCAATCTCATCTCGGTCATGTTAATAAAAGCATCAGTTCTTTTTATGAAGTTACTATTCTCAGCCATATAAGATTCAGTTTTCATCATAAAAACATTTAGAGAATTTTCCAAAGAACTAGATGTTGTCGGTTGTTGCTGCGGCAACTATTGCCGTGGCATATTCTGCTGGAATCCCGATGCTTGTGCATTCTGATTGTTCTGGTTTAGAGCATTGTTGGGATTACTCCATGAAAAATTAGGGTGCTTCTTCCAAGCTGGATTATATGTATTGGACATCACATTGGTGTTCCGATTGTAATTCCCTACATAGAAGCTGGATTCCGAATTCTGCAAACATTCAGAAGAATCATGGTTATCACCACATAACTCACAAAAAGAATCCATTACCTTGACCTCATGTGTGTTGTTTGGTTTTCGCATGTTCTGGACCATCTTGGTTAAAGTGGCCAATTGTGCCGAAATTGAATCTGATGATCCTAGTTCATGTATTGTGGCTTGGCGTCTAACTCTTCCTCTTCTAGTAGAGGGGAATTGATAATCATTCTTGGTCAGCCTGTTTAGAATTTGCATTGCTTCCTCCAGCGACTTATCTAGAAGTATGCCGTTTGCCGAGGCATCTAGCATCATCCTTGTTGGTGTATTCACGGCGTTGTAAAACATTGTTACTTGAGTCCATACTGGGAATCCGTGTAGGGGGCATTTGTGTAGAAGTTCTCTATATTGCTCCCAAGCCTCGTACATGGATTCGTCATCTGCTTGCCGAAAAGAAGTAATGTCGTTACGAAGCTTATCAGTCAAATTTGTAGGATTAAACCAAGCAAGGAAATCACGACAAAGATCGGTCCAAGATCCTATTGATTCGGCAGGAATGCTATTCAACCATGCTTTCGCCCTATCCCTCAGTGAATAGGGGAATAATCTTAATCGTAAAACATCGGGGGTGACTCCGTGTATTTTGAACTAGTTGCAAATCTCGAGGAAAGATTTAAAATGCTGTCGTGCATCTTCAGTTGCTGAGCCGCCTAATTGACCAATTGTGTTGATCATATTAAACATTACTGGTTTCAACTCAAAGTGGTCGGCTTCAATTTTAGGTGCGACAACTCCTGGATTAAGTCCATCAAGATCTTCTTCAAGATAGTCTCGAATAGTTCTGTTTCGTGCAAGAATCAATCCTCCTCCTGCTGGAACATCTTGATTCATATTGCCGTCTTGATTAGCCATTGCTACTCTTATCCTTCGTCTAAGTCTTTGTAAGGTTCGTTCGATCTCTGGATCAAAGGGATATTCTGGTGTAATCGGTCTCGTCTTGGTCATATACCAATGCAAAACCAAAGTTTGTTAGCCCTTTGAATCTTAAACAAGAAAAGTAAAAAGAAAGTGCAAGAAAATAAAAACAAAGTTGCTATTACCAATCCTCGGCAACGGCGCCAAAAACTTGTTGCGCGTAATAAGTGCTACGCAATTGTGCAAGTATACACGTCGCAAGTTATAGTATAAAAGATATCGTCTCCACAGGGATTGATGCCACTTCAAGAATCTAGTCTCTTGCACTGTAAAAAGAGTGCAAAGGCAACTCAGTTGCCGTGGCAACTTGCACAACGGGGTTGCCTTGGCAACTAATCGATGGTTGCTTAGGCGACTAGTTGGGCAACTACTTGGGCGTCTGGACAACAATCTTCAAGGTTCAGCAGAGCATTCTTCAATGGTTTCTTCTTATCCCTAAGTCGAAACTCTAGCTACTTGTGCATGCCTTGATAATACATCCCTACGTGAATCAAGGGTGAACAACAACCAATCTTGCGCTCCTCTTAGCCGTTGAAATCCTTAACTTATTCCTAAGCCGGATTAATCTTCACCATCAATAGATTGAATAAAGATCATATTCATTCGTTTCTTGAATCTAACTCTCCCGATATTAGATAAATAGATGAAGTTACGAGATCCTCTCCCAATTCACTCGCAAACAAGAATAAGAACCAAGAATGAATAAACCTTGAATAGAAAAGTGCAAACTCTTATTACCTAAGCAAAATCCAATAGTTTCTCACAACCACAAAACACAATAACCATAGCCAAATAGATTTAGTTCATGGCTAGGTTCCAAAGAAACCCAAGATAAATAATCTCTAGCATGAACCTAATTGAACAAGAAAGAAAAAGATGAAGAATGAAGCTTGTCGAAATCTCCTTGCCCTAGATGCTTGTCGAAAATTCTCTCCTCTTGCTCTCTCCTGGAGTTGTCGAAATTCCTCTAATTTATAGGGCTAGATAAAGTCCTTCTTTGAGGAGGAAGTTAAGTTGGAATTAAATTATCTTTAAAGAATATAATTCTTTATTATAATTATATTCCTTCTAGAACTTCTCCTATCTTCTTGGAATTTAATTCTTCTTTAATCTCTTCATGGAAATCAAACTCCTTTGGGATTTAGCTTTGCTCCACGTCATCTTGGGCTTGTCTAGTCATCAATTTTGACTACCATATCACCTTGTTCTTTGTCGACAATTGCCCTGGCAACTGGCTCGGCGTCTCCTTCATGCATTGCCCTGTAAACTAGCTCGACATCTCCTTCATGTATTGCCCTGGCAACTAGCTCTAGCCTTGCTTTGGCAAGTGATCCTGCATATACACACAAAACACACCAAAGCAGCATCTTTTCCCACAAAAACTACCAAGTTATGTAATCAAGCTCAACGATGGAAGGAACCATGGATTAATGCATGAATGGCTAATTATGCAACTAATATGAGCCTAAGTCTAACAATAATACGAGTAAAAAGGGTAAGAAAAATAGTACTTTTGAACACTTATCATATGTATTTCGAAAACATTTATGGTTTTTTGGTTAAATCCCTCACCATGAACTAATTTCATAGTTGGTGGGGGATGGTTGCGTTGAACGTTGTTTTATGCTTTTGTTTTTAATAATAAATCTGCCCTGGAAATGTTTATCTATTCGGCATACTTTACTGATTCCTAAATACTATGCCAAGCGAGAGCTGGCACTGTTGGCCTATTGCTCCTCAATATTTTAACAGATTTGGGGTGGCAACGATCAAGTTGTTGAATACTAAGGAGACAAGCTTCGAGAGAAGTTGTTCAAGTAGATAAACTTACTTCGGGAGTGAAATCTACCCCTTAGGAGTATAGATTGGATCTTAATCAAATTAGTTTATTTAAAAGCATGCACTATTGAGATATAGGGGTTTTTACATGATCAATTTTGGGCAATAACCATCGAGAGAGGCTTTGCTAATTTTGAATCTGCTCGGCAAACAATGCCAAAACAGGTTGTTATTAAAGGCTGGCACGACATGAATAGCGTGAAAACCAGGCATTCCCTGCCAACGCTCATCATTCATTAAAGCACATTCCTTGCCGACGTCTTTACTTTACTTTTATTTCTTTTCTATTCAACTATTTCTAAAACCAACTTCAAAACAAAACAACTTTTTCTCAAAGCAAGTAACAATCAAAGACAATTGAATTCCAAGTCAATCTCTGTGGGATCGATACTCAGCTTAACTGTTGTATTACTTGCAGACCGTGTATACTTGCACGCAAAAGACTCATCTTGGCACTGTTTTATACTTTTCCAATACATATTTTCTGTCCCTTTTGCCATCATTCACTTAGAGAGTCTACATCCACGTAGATCTAAGCTTTCTCTCGACCATTAAGCATCAAACAAAGGTAACGACTAACTATCGGAAGCTCTTACAAACCCAAGGTTAAAACAGTGAACAAAGTGCATATGAAACTGGAAAAAGCTAAAGCATTCATTAAAACTAAAACATCATCATCCACAAATAAACCCAATCCACTTAAAGTTAGTTCATAGCTGGGCAAATAACATCCAAATTCATCCGTTTAAAACAACCCATTCCAAAATAAAAGAAGTAATAGAGCAAAGAGCAACTAAGAGTAAAGAAATCTCCCAAGCCGCCTTGGACTGTCGTGTACCACCCGAAGCTTGCTGCTTCTCTCAAAGGCTAGCAAGATCGTCCTTTGAAGCTTCAACAATGAAGGATACCAAGATGAAGGAGAATGAAAGCAACTGCCTTTTTTCTTCTCTTTTTCTTAGCTTACAACACCTTTTTCTAGTCCCCCCTTAAATATGGGTGTCATATACTTTATATAGTGGGGCTCCTAGGGTTTTGTGCACTTAATTCCTTGTGTACCCTAGGGAATATTCCCTTCACAAGTGTGGCACAACTGGCTGGTGGAATCACGTGTGGGGACTGTAAAATATCTTCTTTCTTTGTCTTTTTGTGCGCCTAGAAATACCGTCCAAAATGCTGCAGCAAATTTTCCTTTCCTAGAAATGCTTCTTAACTCACCTGCACATCACCACCACAAAACAAACCTTTCCCAAAAGCAGCACCAATTTCATAAACATATAAAACAACCAAGCAAACACCACCATATGCAACTATATGAACTAAATGCGTCTATATGCAATGAAATGAGCTTGAAACCAAACAATAACCTAAGTAAAAAAGCATGAAATGTATACTTTTTGCGAGGTTAACAAACACCCATAACCACTGCTGCAATAACTATTGAATATGTGACTAATTCCAATCCACATACAAAACATTAGACTAGAATTTAAACCAATTAAATATGAATTTAAATTAATTAAATTCTGGTATGATCATATTCAAATCCGAGCTTATAAGTAGTGAAGAAATTATTCTTTCACATTTGTAAAATATATAAGGAGGAATTCTTACAAAATTTCTCCAAAAAGATAATTTACGGGCGGTACATGTCAAAGATAAGTGTTAGCACGAATGTGGGATTACATGCTCCTACTCCCTTGAGGATTACCAACATCCCCCACTAATGCGAAAGAATTCTTTGAAAAGTTGAAAAAAATTTGAAGTTTAAAAAACGTAAGAAGAACAATAGCGAGATTGGTCGCTTAAGCACTAGTGAATGTATCTGGAACTAGTACATAGTGAAAATGAGTAATTATTCTCTTAACGAGTGAACGAATCTGGAACTTGTTAAGATAGGAGGGAACTAATAACACACGACTAACCTCATTCATCCACCAAAGTCATTGAAAATCAGAAAATATACAAATGTATAAAAATATAGCCATCTAACCTCAGGATTCTAGTAAGTGTACTAGAAAAACAACCCAATGTTTTCCATAGAAGGTGACTAATCCTTCTCACTTATGTAGGTTATTCATCATGTAATATCCCAAATTTTGGCCAGTGACCAAAATGTAATTTTTAAAAGTTTTGGGGTTAAAGTATAAACTTTGGAAAAGTTTGAGGATTAAAGTGTAAATTTCCCCAATAAGTAATTTTATTCTGTATAAGAGTGAATCGGATCGAAATAATTACCTTGATATCGGTTTTAAGAATTAAGATGCTTTAAAAGGTACTGAATTTGGATCGAATAAAATTGTTAAGCGTGCTCAAGCTAGGAAAATGTTAGGATGGGTGACCTCCGTGAAGGTCCCATAAAAGTGTTTCTGATCAATATTTTGGACCCAGTAAGAGTAGAGAAAATTCGTATGGATTATTGATAAAGGATTTCTAAGAGAAATTTTATTCTATGGAAATTTTTGATAATTATTAGAATAGTAGACTGAGTTAGGAAAATTTAGTCTAAGTCCTTGGGAAAGGAAATTTTTATGAGATGGTAGTGTGGATTTCCCGAATATGGAAATATAGAATTTTTGGAATAAATCTGTTGGGAATGAACTATTTTAGTTGGATTGTAATGGAATGACATTTTTGAAACAAGCTAGTAAATAAAAACTAGTTGGAGGGCAAATTAGTCATTTTACCCCAATGGCTTTTTTGAAATATTTAAAAAGTTACAAGGACAATTTTGGAAGAAGAAATGGAATATTAAATATTGTCCCTTGATTAATGATAAGATCAATCTCAACTGTTGGATTAAAATGGCATTTTAGTAATTCCACTATCTAAATGAATTTAAAATTCATTTATTCAAGACAAGTGGCCAAATTATATGATAAACAAAAGATAAAGACCATTATTCATCCTAAAATTTCGAAATATGAGAGGGAGAAAGAAAGAAAAATGGAGAAAAATTTTCCAAGTTCGATTCAAGCCCCGAAACTCGATTTTCAAGTAATCTTTTCAACTACAAAGTTGGTCTACTCTTCAAGCTCAATCTTTTGATGTCAATAATTCATGGAATACATGCTTGATTTATGAGAATTTTGATGAGAAATAAATTAGGGTTAATGGACTAAATTGGAGGTTTTGAGATTTTATGATTCTATGTTGAAATTTAAGTTGAAATTAAGTTGTTACGATGATAAAATAATGTTTTTGAGTTGATATTTAAACCCTACATATTTTAGTTTGTATGAATATGATTAGGTTTTATGGATTCAAGTTTGAATTAGGGTTTGTGATGTTGGATAAATGATCTAGTAAGCTTGAATTTGTTATTTCGAAGCAAAACCCTAAAATAAAGGTATAGGGACCATTTCAGAAATTCTGAAAGTTAGAGGACTAATCTGAATTTTTATGATTTTGAAGTGTATTTATGTTATTATTGATGTTGGAGATGTGAAATTGAAGTTAGAATGCAAAACTGATGTTAAATCGAAAGTTAGTGACCATTTTGAAAAATTGTCAAAGTTAAGTGACCAATTCGGAAATGAGGTTTTAGAGAAGGATTAAATCTGATTTTTAGTTGAAATAATAGGATTCAAGTGGTAATGTTAATTTGAGGACTAAATTGCAAAGTTAAGAAGTTTGAATCCTCATCTTTGCTTTAGTGACTAATTTGGAAAGAAGGAAAAATTAGGGGGGATCAATGTTGAATAATTATTTGATGAAAAATGGCGATAGGTTGATGGTTTGAATCAAGTGTTGGGATCAAATTGACAAATAGCAAAGTAAGGATAAATTAGTATAAAGTTTGAAGTTATTTATGGAAGTTGTGTAGGAAAACTGCATTTGGCAGTAAGTTTAAAAATTCACCATAAATTCTACAAAAATGGTTAGAAGGTGAATTTTATACCGATGTAAAGATTCTTCGCCTAGTTTCTCCTCCAACAAACGAAAACTGATTTCGAGTTCCAAGTAAAAAGATATGAATTTTTAAGTGGTGAAAGGTCAGAAAAAATAGTATGATAGTCTGTTCCGAAATCAGCATTGGAAATTGACTTTGAAAATTCGCCATAAATCGTACAAGTTGAATTTGGGATATTAATTTGTATGGTTGAAAATCTTATTGAATCTAGTTTCTTTCAGAATAAACAGAATCGAATTCCGAGTTGTAGATTATTTTATATAAATATTTTTTTGAAGGTAGTGCAATCTGCCAAAAAATGAGAATTGATACATTTTGTATCTAAGGTTAATTAGTAAGCTTGAAAAGGGTTAATGGAAGTTCTAAATGGTTATTAATGACCAAAATGAGTTTTGGACAGTATAAGGAAGGAAAGAGGATATTTGTATATTCGAATGATTAGATTTGATAGCATGTTTGAAAAAATGTTAGATTTGAATCTAACAAATGTTGTTTATATTCATGTGATTAATGAAGTTTGGATACGAATCAAAGAGGATTCGAGATACTATAAAGGAAAGGATCGAGTAGAATTTAGTGAGGCATACTATTACATGGCCCATGTGAGTGCATTTCTAAATGTTTGCATTACATTGAAAATGGCATTGCATTTCTTTATAATACATGATATGATACAATGCTCGACATGGCAAGCTTGATGGAATACCAAAGCGAATTATTGTTTGCATAAATGATGTGATGCATTATGCATACATGAAATATGGATAATGACAAGATTAAAATGAAACAAGATACACCTTGGGGATCCAAGCCCATAGTGCAAAATGAACTAACGAGGTGTTTAATATAAGGAGCAAAGAGCATCCTTATATGAGGACCAAAGAGCGTCCTCTCGAGTACGTACTCTACAATGCACTACAGTGCAGATAGGCTACGGGGTTTCCATGGGCCTCTATCCATACACGACGATAATAATAACAAGATGTTTCATGATACATATGTTACATGATTACATGATACAGATGTTACATGATTACGTGATACATGAAAAAGATGTTACATGATTTCATAATACATGAAAAAGAAGTTACATGTTACATGACAGAGAAATACATGGCATACATGATAAAAATGTTATTGATATATGATAGACATGTTACATGATACATGATAGAATACATGATATGCAAATGATTGCATAATGAAAACATGACCATGAAAGAATACATGACATATGTACATTGTGATATACTTGCCATGTTATAGAGAAAACGAAATGCACTTATATATATGACATACTGTATTACATTATTTCAAGATTTTAAAATAAATAAGTTTAACCGCTCACTAAGTTCATACTTAGCGTGTATCTTATGTCACACGTAGGTTTCTAGAAATCGTTTATCAACGAGGAGCAGAAACTTGGGAGAAATCAAGTTACTACAATAAGTTCAAGAAGTACGCCTTTATCATAATTTGATAGACTAGTGGGCATGTAAGTATTTTAAAATTTAATTGCCTACAGCATAAGTTTACAACGTAATTATATGCTTTTATGGATGGATAAGTTTAGAAATACAAATTGTTAACAATAGCAAAATCTTTGGTATGGTTAAGATGTTGTTTAGCCCTAATCGCGTAAAAATTTTAAAATTAAGAAAGGTTCTAGGCAGCTTACGTAGTTTTCTCCCTGAATTATATTTTTACTTCAATAATTCAATTATAAATTTTGTAAACCAATTTAGGGTCAAAACTAGCTGCAACTAGATGACGTAGTTTTAAATTTATACCGAGAAAGGGTTAAACTACAAATTAAATTTTGGTATAAAAAAATTTAAGTCAAGATTTCTTCCAATGATTTCGTAACATCTTTAATGTATATTCGGTCTATGAGTATACATTAAGGGTGTTACATTTATTGGCATCAGAGCTACAGGTTTAGCCGATTCTGGAGGCTAAACCAAGTTTAATATGATTTGATGTTAAATACATGCCCCTAGGATGTCATGTTACTGACGTACTATTGTGTAACTTGATTATGCTCCTCAATAACATTAATAAGTTATAGTAGAAACAAGTAATATTAAGTATTGTTGAACTGTGTTAGACATCTGATAATTGAGACCAAAAGGAGGTCCAAAGTAGAAGTAATGAAATACAGAATGTTCCATCTCTGGTTCTTACCTCAGTAGAGCCACTTGTATAGCAGAGAAATCTAGCACAAAAATATGAAACCTTAGTATGAGCTTTACAGGTTGTGGTTAGTAGAATTAAGACCCTTGTGCCGCACTGCACCGCATCCGCACCCGAAGAAGGATGTCGATTGTTAAGGAGCTTGAAAGTAGTTCGATAATTGCCAATTTGTGGCATAAAGATGTTAAAGTCATGCTATAGAGGAATTAAACTGCATATATACTAAGAAGTTAGAAGAAACTATATTCTGCTAAGGGAACATGTTCGTATTTAGTGGTCTAATGCCATGGAGTTTGTACCTTTTAAGTAAGTGATGTGATTTTTAGTAATACATTCGGACATAGTGAATGGGTGACTAGAATATATACGAAATGTCCATTAGTAATTAAGTGGATTAAGTTCCCAGTGAATTTAATGGAACTTCCATTTCATGAATTTGAAGTTATTCTTGAAATGAATTGGCAATCTACATATGATGCGTGATGTGTAAAAGGTGAGTGCTTCAAGAACCCGATGGTTCAAGTAAATGTGAAAAAAAGAACTGATCGTTTAGAGTCGTGATTTCTACACAACATCTCAAAGGTTGTTAAGTAAATGGATATAAGGCGTGTTAAATTTATGTGATGATTATACAGATGTCACCCAAGAAGATTAAAGATATCTTGATTGTGAGAAAATTTCAAATATGTTTTCGGGTGAGTTATTAGGATTACCTCCGGATAGAGAGGTACAATTTGGGATTGATGTCTATCTTAGAATTGAACCAGCATCGATAGCACCACATAGAATGGTGTCAATTGAGCTAAGAAAGTTGAAATCTCAATTGCAAGAACTGCTAGACTGGGATTACACTTGACCGGGTGTATCACCATGGGGTACTCCAGTATTATTTTTAGAGAAGAAAGAGGGTTCTCTACAATTATGTATAGATTATCGGTAGTTGAATAAAGTCACTAATAAAACAAGTATCCACTACTAAGGGTTGAAGACCTACTTGATCAGCTTAGAGGTGCAACAGTGTTCTTAAAGATAGATCTTCGATCGGGTTATTATCAACTCAAGGTCAAAGTAGAAGATGTATCAAAGACAACATTCAGGGCTCGTTATGGACATTACGAATTTTTGTAATGCCATTTGGACATGTAAATGCCCTTGCTGCATTCATGGAGTTGATGAATAAGGTATTCTAATACTACTTAGACCAGTTTGTAGTAGTAGTCTTCATGGAAAATATTCTGTATACTTAAAGATAGAAACCGAGCATGATTATCATTTTTGAGTGGTACTATAAACATTAAGAGATAAGCAGCTTTTATGTAAGGTTTTCTCAATATGAATTTTGGTTATCAAGTAATTTTCCTTAAACATGTAGTATTGGCCGAGGAATAAGAGTTGAATTCAATGAAGTACAATCTATTCTTGAATAGAGGCACCAAAAATGTCTCTAAAGTTCGGAGTTTCTTGAAATTAGCTGGATATTATAAATGTTTTGTGTAGAATTTATCTATTATTATTCTGCTACTTACTCAACTATCATAAAAAGGTATTTCATTGGCATGGTAAGAAGTGTCCTAGTTACACTTATCACAAAGGTATTATAAAGGTATCATCTCGAAAATCTAAAGTGCAATTAAGATAAGTTGGTTATCTATGCACAAGGTAGAAGTGATTATAAGAAGAAACGTTTAAATTTTTTAAAAGAAATTAGTTCCTTAATGAAGTCAAAGGAAGTGTGTTTAGTTGAGGATTGTTTCACTAATAGAAATTTCCCTATAAGTGTTTATAGACAATAATAAGAGTCTCGGATCACAAGGATTATAAAGATACCTATAACAAAAAGAATAATGAAATAAAGTATGGACTTATTCTGATTCTATTTTGATTGAGCTATTGGTGCAAGAAGGAGCTTAAGTACAAGAACAAGAAGTACCTAAGAGGTTGTAACCTTCGGCATCTGTATATTATAAAACATTGGTTGTTTAAATGTTTAAATTGTTGGGAGCCTTAAATGTCAGGGCAAAAGAGAAGTTATGATTGTTTATTTGAAGATGGAGGATGATAAAACTCCTATAGAAGAAGTAATATTGATACAGAGGAAGTAGTTTGGAAAACTTCCTAGAAAGTTGTTAGAAATTGGAGTGAGTGATTAGTTCATAAGGAAATGATTTCACTGATTTCTGAGCTTTGATAAAGTACTCACATTGTTTATGAGAAAAAGTGTGAGATCAGTGGGTTAAGCCGGTATGAAAAGGAATAATTTTATTTGAAGAATTATAGTATGACTGCTAATAAATAATTTGAAGCATAGAACAAGAATTATAAGAACTGTCTGTTAGTAAAGCTGAAACTAAAGCCAGTAATCTGAGAATTTTAAAGCCAATTTTAAAATAAATTGGCTATCTATATGAAATGTAGAAGTAAGATGTAAAAAGAAAGTTGATTTTTGGACAAGATGTTATCAATTAAAGCTAAAAGAAGAGAAAAGGAAGAAAAGTATCAATTCGAGGAAGGATGATTTGTATAGGTCAAAAAGGGAAAATTTGGTTTCAGAACTGTTATACCTCAATGAATCGTGAAAGAGTTGGACCAAGAGTATATTAATGGGTCTTATTTCTAGAAGTGAGCAAAAAACTATAGTATATGTACTTATGTTTTGGGGGCATTGGCTAAATTATTTACATGTCATCACTCCTGAATAAATTAAGATGTAATTAGATTTGATACATGAAGGAGTTAGTAGAAATATTGGTTTGAGCTACAAGATCAAAATGTTGAGTATAGCCCAAAAGTTGGAAGGGTTGATTTAACACGTGAAATAGAGGATAAAGTAATAATTATTTAATATAATCTCAAGGCTGCCGCTGATCAACAAAAAGGCTTATGCAGACAAGAAGAGAAGGATGTTAAGTACGAAGTTGAGGACAAAGTGTTTTTTTAAAGGTTTCACCTTAGAAGAAGTTATATTTTATTCAAAAAGGAAAGCTTAGTCCTAGAATTATTGGACCATACGGATTCTAAAAGGAGTTGAACTAGTGGTTTATCAACCGCATTACTCCCGATATGAGTAACGATCAATGAGAATTTTGGCATATAAGTTAAAAAGTTAAGGAACAAGAAAATTCCACTGGTTAAAGTCTTTTGGAGAAATCATAAAATGGAAAAAGTCACATGGGAAAATGAAAAGAGAATGCATGAGTAATACCTGAAATTGTTTGAAACGGGTAAACATTGAAAATTTGAGGACTAAATTTCTTAAGAGGGGAGAATTGTAATATCCCAAATTTTGGCCAGTGACCAAAAGGTAATTTTTGAAAGTTTTGGGGTTAAAGTATAAACTTTGGAAAAGTTTGAGGATTAAAGTGTAAATTTCCCCAATAAGTAATTTATCCAGTATAAGAGTGAATCGGATCGAAATAAGTACCTTGATATCGGTTTTAAGAATTAAGATGCATTAAAAGGTACTGAATTTGGATCGAATAAAATTGTTAAGCGTGCTCAAGCTAGGGAAATGTTAGGATGGGTGACCTCCGGGAAGGTCCCATAAAAGTGTTTCTAATCGATATTTTGGACTCAACTTAGAGAAAATTCGTATGGATTATCGATAAAGGATTTCTAAGAGAAATTTTATTCTATGAAATTTTTTGATAATTATTGGAATAATAGACTGAGTTAGGAAAATTCAGTCTAAGTCCTTGGGAAAGGAAATTTTTATGAGATGGTAGTGTGGATTTCCCAAATATGGAAATATAGAATTTTCGGAATAAATCTGATGGCTCTAGAAAGGTAAAATCGTAGTAGCGGTTTTATGAATATCGGGATATCGGATCGAACTAAAATTTCAGAGATTGTTCCATAAGCCATGGAAAAGTCATAAATTAATATTTATGGAATAATGACCGGTTGGGAATGAACTATTTTAGTTGGATTGTAATGGAATGGCATTTTTGAAACAAGCTAGTAAATAAAAACTAGTTTGAGGGCAAATTAGTCATTTTACCCCAACGGCATTTTTGAAATATTTAAAAAGTTACAAGGAAAATTTTGGAAGAAGAAAATGGAAAATTAAATCTTTTCCCTTGATTAATGATAAGATCAATCTCAACCGTTGGATTTTCCAAATATGAGAGGGGGAAAGAAAGAAAAATGGAGAAAAATTTTCCAAGTTCGATTCAAGCCCCGAAACTCGATTTTCAGGTAATCTTTTCAACTACAAAGTTGTTCTACTCTTCAAGCTCTATCTTTTGATTTCAATAGTTCATGGAATACATGCTTGACTCATGAGAATTTTTATGAGAAAGAAATTAGGGTTTATGGACTAAATTGGGAGTTTTGAGATTTTATGATTCTATGTTGAAATTTAAATTAAAACTAAGTTGTTATGATGATAAAATCATGTTTTTGAGTTGAGATTTAAACCCTACATATTTTAGTTTGTATGAAGAGGATTAGGGTTTATGGATTCAAGTTTGAATTAGGGTTTGTGATGTTGGATAAATGATCTAGTAAGCTTGAATTTGTTATTTGGAAGCAAAACCTAAATTAAAGGTATAGGGACCATTTCGTAAATTCTGAAAGTTAGAGGAATAATATGAATTTTTTATTATTTTGAAGTGCATTTATGTTATTATTGATGTTGGAGATGTGAAATTGAAGTTAGAATGCAAAACCGATGTTAAATCGAAAGTTAGTGACCATTTTGACAAATTGTCAAAGTTAAGTGACCAATTGGGAAATGAGGTTTTAGAGAAGGATTAAATCTGATTTTTAGTTGAAATAATAGAATTCAAGTGGTAATGTTAATTTGAGGACTAAATTGCAATATTAAGAAGTTTGAATCCTCATCTTTGCATTTTAGTGACTAATTTGGAAAGAAGGAAAAATTAGGGGGATCAATGTTGAATAATTATTTGATGAAAAAGGGTGATAATTTTATGATTTGAATCAAGTGTTGGGACCAAATTGACAAATAGCAAAGTAAGGAGAAATTAGTATAAAGTTTGAAGTTATTTATGGAAGTTGTGTAGGAAAACTGGATTTGGCAGTAAGTTTAAAAATTCACCATAAATTCTACAAAAATGTTTAGAAGGTGAATTTTATACCGATGTAAAGATTTTTTCGCCTAGTTTTGCCTCCAAGAAACGAAAACTGATTTCGAGCTCCGAGTAAAAAGATATGAATTTTAAAGTGGTGAAAGGTCGAAAAAAGAAGATGATAAAGGTGTTCCAAAATCAACATTGAAATTGACTTTGAAAATTCGCCATAAATCATACAAGTTGAATTTGGGCTATTAATTTATATGGTTGAAAATCTTATTGAATCTAGTTTCTTTCAGGACAAACATAATCGAATTCCGAGTTGTAGATTATTTTATAGAAATATTTTTTTGAAGGTAGTGCAATCTGCAAAAAAAAGAATTGATACATTTTGTATCTAAGGTTAATTAGTAAGCTTGAAAAGGGTTAATGGAAGTTCTAAATGGTTATTAAGGACCAAAATGGGTTTTGGACAGTATAAGGAAGGAAAGAGGAAATTTGTATATTCGAATGATTAGATTTGATAGCATGTTTGAAAAATTGTTAGATTTGAATCTAACAAATGTTGTTTATATTCATGTGATTAATGAAGTTTGGATACGAATCAAAGAGGATTCGAGATACTATAAAGGAAAGGATCGAGTAGAATTTAGTGAGGCATACTATTACATGGCCTGTGGTGAGTGCATTTCTAAATGTTTGCATTACATTGAAAATGGCATTGCATTTCTTTATAATACATGATATGATACAATGCTCGACATGGCAAGCTTGATGGAATACCAGGTACGAATTATTGTTTGCATAAATGATGATGCATTATGCATACATGAAATATGGATAATGACAAGATTAAAATGAAACAAGATACACCCTAGGGATCCAAGCCCATAGTGCAAAATGCACAAACGAGGTGTTTAATATAAGGAGCAAAGAGCGCCCTTATATGAAGAGCAAAGAGCGTCCTCTCGACGTGCGTACTCTAAAAAACACTACGGTGCAGATAGGCTACGGGGTTTCCATGGGCCTCTAGCTAGACACGATGATAATAATAACAAGATGTTACATGATACATGATACAGATGTTACATGATACATGATACAGATGTTACATGATTACATGATACGGATGTTACATGATTACGTGATACATGAAAAAGATGTTACATGTTTTCACGATACATGAAAAAAAACATGTTACATGATAGAGAAATACATGACATACATGATAGAAATGTTATTGATATATGATAGACATGTTACATGATACATGATAGAATACATGATATGCAAATGATTGCATAATGAAAACATGACAATGAAAGAATACATGACATATGTACATTGTGATATACTTGCCATGTTATAGAGAAACCGAAATGCACTTATATATATGACATATTGTATTACATTATTTCAAGATTTTAAAATAAATAACTTTAATCGCCTCACTAAGTTCGTACTTAACGTGTGTTTTATGTCACACGTTGGTTTCTGAAATCGCCTATCAAGGAGGAATAGAAACTTAGGAAAAATCAAGTTACTACAATAAGTTGATGAAGTACGTCTTTATCATAATTTGATAGACTAGTGGGTATATAAGTATTTTAAAATTGAATTGTCTACAGCATAAGTTTACAACGTAATTATATGCTTTTATGGATGGATAAGTTTAGAAATACAAATTGTTAACAATAGCAAAATCTTTGGTATGGTTAAGATGTGGTTTAGCCCTAATCGCGTAAAAAAATTTAAAATCAAGAAATGGTCTAGGCAGCTTACGTAGTTTTCACCCCTGAATTATATTTTTATTTCAATAATTCAATTATAAATTTTGTAAACCAATTCAAGGTCAAAACTAGCTGCAACTAGACGACATAGTTTTAAATTTAAAACCGAGAAAGGGTTAAACTACAAATTAAATTTTGGTATAAAAAAATTTAAGTCAAGATTTCTTCCAAGTAGTAAGTTAAGGTTATACTTCAAATTTTTCAATACGTTATTATAACAATTTTTTAGATTTGCCTGTCGGGCCACCAAAATCTCAAGAATAGCATGTGGATTTGAATATACAATGATAAAGACTTATAGTCATTTTCAATAGTGGGTCGCAAATCCACCCTCGTAAGTGTCGCATTTGTTTACAATGGGCCGATTATTATTGCTCACTGTTTAGCGAAAATAAATTTATAGTAACATAGATCACGTTGGAAAATGATGTTGCAAAACGAAAGGCATATCACTCTGAAAAAAATAAAATATTTGTTAATACTGTTTCAACAATACTTATTAACTACTTTAACAAGTGAACATGTGCTTCATAAAATCTTCCTTCTTTTTGAAATACAAGATCAATCATGAAACTATTAGGGTTGTCGAGACAAACTTGAAATATTTTGACTGAAATGTCCATTGCAACTTGCTCCCAGATTAAATTACTACTTCATTTTTCAAATATCTCTAATTAATATCAAAGATTATTTCTATTATTTAACAATTCATATTTCACAACATCTGATCCATAAAAAGGCATGGTATGATTCGATGATTGGTAAATCTGAAGAAAAGAGCAACTTTAAAATATACATTTCCACTACAACAATCGTGAGGTTGTTAGTAAATGGACATAGGCGTGTTAAATTTTTGTGATGATTATACCTCATCACAAGAAGATTAAAGATATCCCGATTGTGGCAAGATTTTAGATATGTTTTTGGATGAGTTAAAGATTACCTTAAAAACAGGTAATAATGGGATTGATGTCTATCATATATAAAACCCCAACGTTTTCTCCACATAGAATTTTATCATGATAATAGTGTCATGTGATTAACTAACTCATATAAATCATACTATTATTGCATAATATATTCTTTATCATGGACATGCTTTCATCATGTGTAATCTCGTTATATCAGAAGAAAGGAGTTCTCTGGTCATGCTTTCATTATGCAGTCATTTATAAAGTATTTATCATGAAACAGTATTTTCCGCATCCTTATCAATAACATTTCTGATCAGTATGTCAATAGTCTATGTCATAAACATTCAAAATCTTTTCATATATCATCGCTGCAAAACAAAGAAAGAAGATGTTCGGATTTAAATATTAACATACTCTATGTAATATCTTTTTTTGCTGGTATGTTATTTATCATGTAAATTGTATATCAAAGCTATCATGTTGATAAATCATGTATCACTTATCATTACGTTTGCGTACTCAATCTTCATGTCGCATCTTGTTATTATTATCGCAGATATCATGCGGCTAAAAGCCCCAGAGCATGATTATCATTTTTTGCCTTAGTGCCTTGTGGAAAGCAGATTTAGAGACGCTGGATAAATATAAGGGTTTTTGCATTCAATAAACACAAGTATGTATAATGCGTGACTGTTTTTTAACTGGATCAGGGTGTATGTATGTTTCATTTAATGAAGTCATTATCCATTTTCAATACGGAGGCATAGTAAAATGCTCCTAAAGTTCAGGATAATTTCTGGAAATTAGCTGGATATTATAAATGTTTTGTGTAGAATTTGCATTGATTATTATTCCATTTTTCAATGTTATGCAAACATTTAGAAAAGGCACTCTACCTTTGAAGGATGAAGAATGGTTCAGCTCTTTGATTCACTTTAAGAGAAGTACCTGAACTTTCTTTTGAATTTTAAATTATTTAGATAGCGGAATATAAAAAAAAATTTGTTAGATTCACTTTGAGTCATATTTCAATCAAATGATTTCATCTTTCCACTTAAAATTTTCTTCAAAATCTTTCTTTGCTACTTTTTAAATACTAAAAAAATATTGGATAAAGTAATAATTTTTAATCTTCAACAATTCCTTTATTATTAAGCATTTAAATGCTATTCAAATTGAGGACAAATAAAAATTTAAAGGCTCAACCAATCATCAAAATATTTCTATAAAATAATATACAACTTATAACAACCTCTTGTTTGATTCGAAGAAAAACTAGATTCGACAAGTTTTCAACAAGTTATAAATTAATAAATTTTTTCGAAATAATGGGATTTGTCCAAAATTTTCAAGTCAATTTCAAAAAGTTTGAGGATTAAAGTGTAAATTTCCCAATAAGTAATTTTATTCTGTATAAGAGTGAATCGGATCGAAATAATTACCTTGATATCGGTTTTAAGAATTAAGATGCTTTAAAAGGTACTTGAATTTGGATCGAATAAAATTGTTAAGCGTCTTTCAAGCTAGGAAAATGTTAGGATGGGTGACCTCAAACCAGAAGGTCCCATAAAAAGTGTTTACGATCAATATTTTGGACCCAAATAGAAGAGTAGAGAAAATTGTATGGATTATTGATAAAGGATTTCTAAGAGAAATTTTATTCTATGGAAATTTTTGATAATTATTAGAATAGTAGACTGAGTTAGGAAAATTTAGTCTAAGTCCTTGGGAAAGGAAATTTTTATGAGATGGTAGTGTGGATTTCCCGAATATGGAAATATAGAATTTTTGGAATAAATCTGTTGGGAATGAACTATTTTAGTTGGATTGTAATGGAATGACATTTTTGAAACAAGCTAGTAAATAAAAACTAGTTGGAGGGCAAATTAGTCATTTTACCCCAATGGCTTTTTTGAAATATTTAAAAAGTTACAAGGACAATTTTGGAAGAAGAAATGGAATATTAAATATTGTCCCTTGATTAATGATAAGATCAATCTCAACTGTTGGATTAAAATGGCATTTTAGTAATTCCACTATCTAAATGAATTTAAAATTCATTTATTCAAGACAAGTGGCCAAATTATATGATAAACAAAAGATAAAGACCATTATTCATCCTAAAATTTCGAAATATGAGAGGGAGAAAGAAAGAAAAATGGAGAAAAATTTTCCAAGTTCGATTCAAGCCCCGAAACTCGATTTTCAAGTAATCTTTTCAACTACAAAGTTGGTCTACTCTTCAAGCTCAATCTTTTGATGTCAATAATTCATGGAATACATGCTTGATTTATGAGAATTTTGATGAGAAATAAATTAGGGTTAATGGACTAAATTGGAGGTTTTGAGATTTTATGATTCTATGTTGAAATTTAAGTTGAAATTAAGTTGTTACGATGATAAAATAATGTTTTTGAGTTGATATTTAAACCCTACATATTTTAGTTTGTATGAATATGATTAGGTTTTATGGATTCAAGTTTGAATTAGGGTTTGTGATGTTGGATAAATGATCTAGTAAGCTTGAATTTGTTATTTCGAAGCAAAACCCTAAAATAAAGGTATAGGGACCATTTCAGAAATTCTGAAAGTTAGAGGACTAATCTGAATTTTTATGATTTTGAAGTGTATTTATGTTATTATTGATGTTGGAGATGTGAAATTGAAGTTAGAATGCAAAACTGATGTTAAATCGAGTTAGTGACCATTTTGAAAAATTGTCAAAGTTAAGTGACCAATTCGGAAATGAGGTTTTAGAGAAGGATTAAATCTGATTTTTAGTTGAAATAATAGGATTCAAGTGGTAATGTTAATTTGAGGACTAAATTGCAAAGTTAAGAAGTTTGAATCCTCATCTTTGCTTTAGTGACTAATTTGGAAAGAAGGAAAAATTAGGGGGGATCAATGTTGAATAATTATTTGATGAAAAATGGCGATAGGTTGATGGTTTGAATCAAGTGTTGGGATCAAATTGACAAATAGCAAAGTAAGGATAAATTAGTATAAAGTTTGAAGTTATTTATGGAAGTTGTGTAGGAAAACGCATTTGGCAAGAAAGTTTAAAAATTCACCATAAATTCTACAAAAATGGTTAGAAGGTGAATTTTATACCGATGTAAAGATTCTTCGCCTAGTTTCTCCTCCAACAAACGAAAAAACTGATTTCGAGTTCCAAGTAAAAGATATGAATTTTTAAGTGGTGAAAGGTCGAGAAAAAATAGTATGATAGTCCATTAAAATCAGCATTGGAAATTGACTTTGAAAATTCGCCATAAATCGTACAAGTTGAATTTGGGATATTAATTTGTATGGTTGAAAATCTTATTGAATCTAGTTTCTTTCAGAATAAACAGAATCGAATTCCGAGTTGTAGATTATTTTATATAAATATTTTTTTGAAGGTAGTGCAATCTGCCAAAAAATGAGAATTGATACATTTTGTATCTAAGGTTAATTAGTAAGCTTGAAAAGGGTTAATGGAAGTTCTAAATGGTTATTAATGACCAAAATGAGTTTTGGACAGTATAAGGAAGGAAAGAGGATATTTGTATATTCGAATGATTAGATTTGATAGCATGTTTGAAAAAATGTTAGATTTGAATCTAACAAATGTTGTTTATATTCATGTGATTAATGAAGTTTGGATACGAATCAAAGAGGATTCGAGATACTATAAAGGAAAGGATCGAGTAGAATTTAGTGAGGCATACTATTACATGGCCCATGTGAGTGCATTTCTAAATGTTTGCATTACATTGAAAATGGCATTGCATTTCTTTATAATACATGATATGATACAATGCTCGACATGGCAAGCTTGATGGAATACCAGGTGCGAATTATTGTTTGCATAAATGATGTGATGCATTATGCATACATGAAATATGGATAATGACAAGATTAAAATGAAACAAGATACACCTTGGGGATCCAAGCCCATAGTGCAAAATGAACTAACGAGGTGTTTAATATAAGGAGCAAAGAGCATCCTTATATGAGGACCAAAGAGCGTCCTCTCGAGTACGTACTCTACAATGCACTACAGTGCAGATAGGCTACGGGGTTTCCATGGGCCTCTATCCATACACGACGATAATAATAACAAGATGTTTCATGATACATATGTTACATGATTACATGATACAGATGTTACATGATTACGTGATACATGAAAAAGATGTTACATGATTTCATAATACATGAAAAAGAAGTTACATGTTACATGACAGAGAAATACATGGCATACATGATAAAAATGTTATTGATATATGATAGACATGTTACATGATACATGATAGAATACATGATATGCAAATGATTGCATAATGAAAACATGACCATGAAAGAATACATGACATATGTACATTGTGATATACTTGCCATGTTATAGAGAAAACGAAATGCACTTATATATATGACATACTGTATTACATTATTTCAAGATTTTAAAATAAATAAGTTTAACTGCCTCACTAAGTTCATACTTAGCGTGTATCTTATGTCACACGTAGGTTTCCTAGAAATCGTTTATCAACGAGGAGCAGAAACTTGGGAGAAATCAAGTTACTACAATAAGTTCAGTAAGTACGTCTTTATCATAATTTGATAGACTAGTGGGCATGTAAGTATTTTAAAATTTAATTGCCTACAGCATAAGTTTACAACGTAATTATATGCTTTTATGGATGGATAAGTTTAGAAATACAAATTGTTAACAATAGCAAAATCTTTGGTATGGTTAAGATGTTGTTTAGCCCTAATCGCGTAAAAATTTTAAAATTAAGAAAGGTTCTAGGCAGCTTACGTAGTTTTCTCCCTGAATTATATTTTTACTTCAATAATTCAATTATAAATTTTGTAAACCAATTTAGGGTCAAAACTAGCTGCAACTAGATGACGTAGTTTTAAATTTATACCGAGAAAGGGTTAAACTACAAATTAAATTTTGGTATAAAAAAAATTTAAGTCAAGATTTCTTCCAATGATTTCGTAACATCTTTAATGTATATTCGGTCTATGAGTATACATTAAGGGTGTTACATTTATTAACATCGAGCTCTGAGTTTAGCCGATTACGGAGGCTAAACCAAGTTTAATATGATTTGATGTTAAATACATGCCCCTAGGATGTCATGTTACTGACGTACTATTGTGTAACTTGATTATGCTCCTCAATAACATTAATAAGTTATAGTAGAAACAAGTAATATTAAGTATTGTTGAACTGTGTTAGACATCTGATAATTGAGACCAAAAGGAGGTCCAAAGTAGAAGTAATGAAATACAGAATGTTCCATCTCTGGTTCTTACCTCAGTAGAGCCACTTGTATAGCAGAGAAATCTAGCACAAAAATATGAAACCTTAGTATGAGCTTTACAGGTTGTGGTTAGTAGAATTAAGACCCTTGTGCCTGCACCAGCCTGGTATCTGCACCAGTAAGGATGTCGATTGTTAAGGAGCTTGAAAGTAGTTCGATAATTGCCAATTTGTGGCATAAAGATGTTAAAGTCATGCTATAGAGGAATTAAACTGCATATATACTAAGAAGTTAGAAGAAACTATATTCTGCTAAGGGAACATGTTCGTATTTAGTGGTCTAATGCCATGGAGTTTGTACCTTTTAAGTAAGTGATGTGATTTTTAGTAATACATTCGGACATAGTGAATGGGTGACTAGAATATATACGAAATGTCCATTAGTAATTAAGTGGATTAAGTTCCCAGTGAATTTAATGGAACTTCCATTTCATGAATTTGAAGTTATTCTTGAAATGAATTGGCAATCTACATATGATGCAGAAGTGATGTGTAAAAAAGGTGAGTGCTTCAAGAACCTGATGGTTCTGAAGTAAATGTGAAAAAAAGAACTGACTGTTTAGAGTCAGTGATTTCTACACAACATCTCAAAGGTTGTTAAGTAAATGGATATAAGGCGTGTTAAATTTATGTGATGATTATACAGATGTCACCCAAGAAGATTAAAGATATCTTGATTGTGAGAAAATTTCAAATATGTTTTCGGGTGAGTTATTAGGATTACCTCCGGATAGAGAGGTACAATTTGGGATTGATGTCTATCTTAGAATTGAACCAGCATCGATAGCACCACATAGAATGGTGTCAATTGAGCTAAGAAAGTTGAAATCTCAATTGCAAGAACTGCTAGACTGGGATTACACTTGACCGGGTGTATCACCATGGGGTACTCCAGTATTATTTTTAGAGAAGAAAGAGGGTTCTCTACAATTATGTATAGATTATCGGTAGTTGAATAAAGTCACTAATAAAACAAGTATCCACTACTAAGGGTTGAAGACCTACTTGATCAGCTTAGAGGTGCAACAGTGTTCTTAAAGATAGATCTTCGATCGGGTTATTATCAACTCAAGGTCAAAGTAGAAGATGTATCAAAGACAACATTCAGGGCTCGTTATGGACATTACGAATTTTTGTAATGCCATTTGGACATGTAAATGCCCTTGCTGCATTCATGGAGTTGATGAATAAGGTATTCTAATACTACTTAGACCAGTTTGTAGTAGTAGTCTTCATGGAAAATATTCTGGTATACTTAAAGATAGAAACTGAGCATGATTATCATTTTTGAGTGGTACTATAAACATTAAGAGATAAGCAGTTTTATGTAAGGTTTTCTGAATATGAATTTTGGTTATCAGAAGTAATTTTCCTTAAACATGTAGTATTGGCCGAGGGAATAAGAGTTGAATTCCAATGAAGTACAATCTATTCTTGAATAGAGGCACCAAAAATGTCTCTAAAGTTCGGAGTTTCTTGGAAATTAGCTGGATATTATAAATGTTTTGTGTAGAATTTATCTATTATTATTCTGCTACTTACTCAACTATCATAAAAAGGTATTTCATTGGCATGGTAAGAAGTGTCCTAGTTACACTTATCACAAAGGTATTATAAAGGTATCATCTCGGAAATCTAAAGTGCAATTAAGATAAGTTGGTTATCTATGCACAAGGTAGAAGTGATTATAAGAAGAAACGTTTAAATTTTTTAAAAGAAATTAGTTCCTTAATGAAGTCAAAGGAAGTGTGTTTAGTTGAGGATTGTTTCGACTAATAGAAATTTCCCTATAAGTGTTTATAGACAATAATAAGAGTCTCGGATCACAAGGATTATAAAGATACCTATAACAGTAATAATGAAATAAAGTATGGACTTATTCTGATTCTATTTTGATTGAGCTATTGGTGCAGTAAGGAGCTTAAGTACAAGAACAAGAAGTACCTAAGAGGTTGTAACCTTCGGCATCTGTATATTATAAAACATTGGTTGTTTAAATGTTTAAATTGTTGGGAGCCTTAAATGTCAGGGCAAAAGAGAAGTTATGATTGTTTATTTGAAGATGGAGGATGATAAAACTCCTATAGAAGAAGTAATATTGATACAGAGGAAGTAGTTTGGAAAACTTCCTAGAAAGTTGTTAGAAATTGGAGTGAGTGATTAGTTCATAAGGAAATGATTTCACTGATTTCTGAGCTTTGATAAAGTACTCACATTGTTTATGAGAAAAAGTGTGAGATCAGTGGGTTAAGCCGGTATGAAAAGGAATAATTTTATTTGAAGAATTATAGTATGACTGCTAATAAATAATTTGAAGCATAGAACAAGAATTATAAGAACTGCATTAGTAAAAGCTGAAACTAAAGCCCGATGTCTGAGAATTTTAAAGCCAATTTTAAAATAAATTGGCTATCTATATGAAATGTAGAAGTAAGATGTAAAAAGAAAGTTGATTTTTGGACAAGATGTTATCAATTAAAGCTAAAAGAAGAGAAAAGGAAGAAAAGTATCAATTCGAGGAAGGATGATTTGTATAGGTCAAAAAGGGAAAATTTGGTTTCAGAACTGTTATACCTCAATGAATCGTGAAAGAGTTGGACCAAGAGTATATTAATGGGTCTTATTTCTAGAAGTGAGCAAAAAACTATAGTATATGTACTTATGTTTTGGGGGCATTGGCTAAATTATTTACATGTCATCACTCCTGAATAAATTAAGATGTAATTAGATTTGATACATGAAGGAGTTAGTAGAAATATTGGTTTGAGCTACAAGATCAAAATGTTGAGTATAGCCCAAAAGTTGGAAGGGTTGATTTAACACGTGAAATAGAGGATAAAGTAATAATTATTTAATATAATCTCAAGGCTGCCGCTGATCAACAAAAAGGCTTATGCAGACAAGAAGAGAAGGATGTTAAGTACGAAGTTGAGGACAAAGTGTTTTTTTAAAGGTTTCACCTTAGAAGAAGTTATATTTTATTCAAAAAGGAAAGCTTAGTCCTAGAATTATTGGACCATACGGGATTCTAAAAGGAGTTGAACTAGTGGTTTATCAACTGGCATTACTCCCAGATATGAGTAACGATCAATGAGAATTTTGGCATATAAGTTAAAAAGTTAAGGAACAAGAAAATTCCACTGGTTAAAGTCTTTTGGAGAAATCATAAAATGGAAAAAGTCACATGGGAAAATGAAAAGAGAATGCATGAGTAATACCTGAAATTGTTTGAAACGGGTAAACATTGAAAATTTGAGGACTAAATTTCTTAAGAGGGGAGAATTGTAATATCCCAAATTTTGGCCAGTGACCAAAAGGTAATTTTTGAAAGTTTTGGGGTTAAAGTATAAACTTTGGAAAAGTTTGAGGATTAAAGTGTAAATTTCCCCAATAAGTAATTTATCCAGTATAAGAGTGAATCGGATCGAAATAAGTACCTTGATATCGGTTTTAAGAATTAAGATGCATTAAAAGGTACTGAATTTGGATCGAATAAAATTGTTAAGCGTGCTCAAGCTAGGGAAATGTTAGGATGGGTGACCTCCGGGAAGGTCCCATAAAAGTGTTTCTAATCGATATTTTGGACTCAACTTAGAGAAAATTCGTATGGATTATCGATAAAGGATTTCTAAGAGAAATTTTATTCTATGAAATTTTTTGATAATTATTGGAATAATAGACTGAGTTAGGAAAATTCAGTCTAAGTCCTTGGGAAAGGAAATTTTTATGAGATGGTAGTGTGGATTTCCCAAATATGGAAATATAGAATTTTCGGAATAAATCTGATGGCTCGGTAAAGGTAAAATCGTAGTAGCGGTTTTATGAATATCGGGATATCGGATCGAACTAAAATTTCAGAGATTGTTCCATAAGCCATGGAAAAGTCATAAATTAATATTTATGGAATAATGACCGGTTGGGAATGAACTATTTTAGTTGGATTGTAATGGAATGGCATTTTTGAAACAAGCTAGTAAATAAAAACTAGTTTGAGGGCAAATTAGTCATTTTACCCCAACGGCATTTTTGAAATATTTAAAAAGTTACAAGGAAAATTTTGGAAGAAGAAAATGGAAAATTAAATCTTTTCCCTTGATTAATGATAAGATCAATCTCAACCGTTGGATTTTCCAAATATGAGAGGGGGAAAGAAAGAAAAATGGAGAAAAATTTTCCAAGTTCGATTCAAGCCCCGAAACTCGATTTTCAGGTAATCTTTTCAACTACAAAGTTGTTCTACTCTTCAAGCTCTATCTTTTGATTTCAATAGTTCATGGAATACATGCTTGACTCATGAGAATTTTTATGAGAAAGAAATTAGGGTTTATGGACTAAATTGGGAGTTTTGAGATTTTATGATTCTATGTTGAAATTTAAATTAAAACTAAGTTGTTATGATGATAAAATCATGTTTTTGAGTTGAGATTTAAACCCTACATATTTTAGTTTGTATGAAGAGGATTAGGGTTTATGGATTCAAGTTTGAATTAGGGTTTGTGATGTTGGATAAATGATCTAGTAAGCTTGAATTTGTTATTTGGAAGCAAAACCCTAAATTAAAGGTATAGGGACCATTTCAGAAATTCTGAAAGTTAGAGGAATAATATGAATTTTTTATTATTTTGAAGTGCATTTATGTTATTATTGATGTTGGAGATGTGAAATTGAAGTTAGAATGCAAAACCGATGTTAAATCGAGTTAGTGACCATTTTGACAAATTGTCAAAGTTAAGTGACCAATTGGGAAATGAGGTTTTAGAGAAGGATTAAATCTGATTTTTAGTTGAAATAATAGAATTCAAGTGGTAATGTTAATTTGAGGACTAAATTGCAATATTAAGAAGTTTGAATCCTCATCTTTGCATTTTAGTGACTAATTTGGAAAGAAGGAAAAATTAGGGGGATCAATGTTGAATAATTATTTGATGAAAAAGGGTGATAATTTTATGATTTGAATCAAGTGTTGGGACCAAATTGACAAATAGCAAAGTAAGGAGAAATTAGTATAAAGTTTGAAGTTATTTATGGAAGTTGTGTAGGAAAACTGGATTTGGCAGTAAGTTTAAAAATTCACCATAAATTCTACAAAAATGTTTAGAAGGTGAATTTTATACCGATGTAAAGATTTTTTCGCCTAGTTTTGCCTCCAAGAAACGAAAACTGATTTCGAGCTCCGAGTAAAAAGATATGAATTTTAAAGTGGTGAAAGGTCAGAAAACAGTATGACAGTGTGTTCCAAAATCAACATTGGAAATTGACTTTGAAAATTCGCCATAAATCATACAAGTTGAATTTGGGCTATTAATTTATATGGTTGAAAATCTTATTGAATCTAGTTTCTTTCAGGACAAACATAATCGAATTCCGAGTTGTAGATTATTTTATAGAAATATTTTTTTGAAGGTAGTGCAATCTGCAAAAAAAAGAATTGATACATTTTGTATCTAAGGTTAATTAGTAAGCTTGAAAAGGGTTAATGGAAGTTCTAAATGGTTATTAAGGACCAAAATGGGTTTTGGACAGTATAAGGAAGGAAAGAGGAAATTTGTATATTCGAATGATTAGATTTGATAGCATGTTTGAAAAATTGTTAGATTTGAATCTAACAAATGTTGTTTATATTCATGTGATTAATGAAGTTTGGATACGAATCAAAGAGGATTCGAGATACTATAAAGGAAAGGATCGAGTAGAATTTAGTGAGGCATACTATTACATGGCCCAGGTGAGTGCATTTCTAAATGTTTGCATTACATTGAAAATGGCATTGCATTTCTTTATAATACATGATATGATACAATGCTCGACATGGCAAGCTTGATGGAATACCATGTACGAATTATTGTTTGCATAAATGATGATGCATTATGCATACATGAAATATGGATAATGACAAGATTAAAATGAAACAAGATACACCCTGGGGATCCAAGCCCATAGTGCAAAATGCACAAACGAGGTGTTTAATATAAGGAGCAAAGAGCGTCCTTATATGAAGAGCAAAGAGCGTCCTCTCGAGTACGTACTCTAAAAACACTACGGTGCAGATAGGCTACGGGGTTTCCATGGGCCTCTAGCTAGACACGATGATAATAATAACAAGATGTTACATGATACATGATACAGATGTTACATGATACATGGTACAGATGTTACATGATTACATGATACAGATGTTACATGATTACGTGATACATGAAAAAGATGTTACATGTTTTCACGATACATGAAAAAAAAGTTACATGTTACATGATAGAGAAATACATGACATACATGATAGAAATGTTATTGATATATGATAGACATGTTACATGATACATGATAGAATACATGATATGCAAATGATTGCATAATGAAAACATGACAATGAAAGAATACATGACATATGTACATTGTGATATACTTGCCATGTTATAGAGAAACCGAAATGCACTTATATATATGACATACTGTATTACATTATTTCAAGATTTTAAAATAAATAACTTTAACTGCCTCACTAAGTTCGTACTTAACGTGTGTTTTATGTCACACGTTGGTTTCCTGGAAATCGTCTATCAAGGAGGAATAGAAACTTAGGAAAAATCAAGTTACTACAATAAGTTCAGTAAGTACGTCTTTATCATAATTTGATAGACTAGTGGGTATATAAGTATTTTAAAATTGAATTGTCTACAGCATAAGTTTACAACGTAATTATATGCTTTTATGGATGGATAAGTTTAGAAATACAAATTGTTAACAATAGCAAAATCTTTGGTATGGTTAAGATGTGGTTTAGCCCTAATCGCGTAAAAAATTTAAAATCAAGAAATGGTCTAGGCAGCTTACGTAGTTTTCACCCTGAATTATATTTTTATTTCAATAATTCAATTATAAATTTTGTAAACCAATTCAAGGTCAAAACTAGCTGCAACTAGACGACATAGTTTTAAATTTAAAACCGAGAAAGGGTTAAACTACAAATTAAATTTTGGTATAAAAAAATTTAAGTCAAGATTTCTTCCAATGATTTCATAATATCTTTAATGTATATTCGGTCTATGAGTATACGTTAAGGGTGTTACACATCAGGTTTATCTCCACATAAACCACTCGAAAAAAGCTATGAAATAATTAAGAGCTTTATACTACAGTTCACCCTCTCAAAAGAATAGGTAAATTCTTAAAGTTCATTTATAAAATGAACCACCCAATCTATGGGATAAGAATTCATTAAGAATAAAAACTCAACCTCTTTAATCGGTGAATTCAATAAGTTCTTCTCAATAGAACAATCCAAACTCTTGGGATTGAATTCATTAAGAATTATAAAACTCATCCTCTTCGGTGGCAAGTTTATTCAGTCATTCACGATAGGACTACCCACTCAACACTGGGCTATGAACTTATTAAGAGTATTTATTCAACCAAAGTCAGTAAATTCATCAAGTCTTTTTCACTAAGACCACCCAAATCATGGGCTGTGAATTTATTAAGAGTAATAAAACTCAATATGGGCATGTACATTGTTCGTCATAGGGATAGGTAGTAAAAAATGTACACTATGAGTACTCTTCATGGTTTCGTTTGACCACGTTGAACTTAAATAACTAAGTTGGGTATCCACCATGAATTCCTCAACCAATGGGCTTAGACTCGTCCTCCTCGATGAATCTTGAACCAATTTCTGACTTAACCCTTTGGTAAGTGGATCAGTTAGGTTCCCTTTCGACTTCACATATTATAAAAAGAGTACTCCATTCCTTATTAAATGTCTCGCTAATTCATATATTATGCGAATATGTCTCTTCTTACCATTATAAGTTTGGCTTTTAAGCCACACATATTGCTGTTCGTGAATTACACAATAAAGATACTGAAGAAGTCAATTTTTCTCAACAATGGAAATTCTACTAATAAATTTTTGAGTCACTCGACTTCTTGCTTAGCAAGGTTAAGAACGATAAATTCTAACTTCAAGATAGTGCGAGCGATACAAGTCTGCTTATAAACCTTTAAGAAATTGCTGCACCATCTAAGTTAAAGACATACACACTCGTGGAGCTTACTTCATCATTATCGATAACTCAGTTGGCGTCACAAAATCCCTCTAAACTGAAGTAAAGTCAACAAACTCGAGTTGCCAATCTATAGTACCTTTAAGATATTACAGTAAGCATTTTGAGTGTAATCCAGTGCTCATCACTAGGAATATAAGTATATCTACTTAACCTACTCACTGCATAGGCAATACCAGGCTGAGTATAGATCATTAAGAACATAAGCCTTCCTTAGCATTCTCAACCATGAAAATACTACTTCCTTTATTCTTAAAGAGAAGTAATCTAGAGTCATAAGGATTTTTAAATAGGGATAACATCAACACTTTCAAATTTCTTTAACACCTTCTAAAAAATAGAGTATTTTTCTAAAGAAAAACCCTTTCCTTTTTTAGGCACCCTTAACTCCTAATATCACTTCATCTCTTTCAAGTGTGATTCAACATTTATTGATTCTAACATCAATTGAACTTTATAGCTTCTCTAAAAGTATTTGAATCCTCATCTATTAAGCTATATGTTCAATTATAAGTCAAAATCACTTATTTTTGTAAAGAATGATGTTTTATAAAATATGGTCTAAAGGTAGTAGCTACCTTTTATCTTTAACTTCTTCTAGGCTCTAATTCAAACTCTAGAGTGTCATTGGCATGAGTACTAGAAGAAGAGGCATGATTCTCTAGGTGTGTTACAACTCTTAATCTAGGCTTATTTAGAGGAAATGAGTCCTCACAACAATCTTAGATTCACAAATTTGAGAAATCATGTAAAGACATGAACCAATATGGGACTATATGTAGCATACTCTACAAACACCGCATCAATGATTTTATGTTTGATAGAGGTTTTCTTAAAGTCAGGCTAAACCACCTTTTCCAGACATCCCCATACTTTCAGGTATTGCAAATATGTTGCACAATTCATATAGAGTATAGTCTAATTTTATGAGTTACTCGTTTTAATATATGATTAACCGAGAGAATGGCTTTCCCCCTCATAACTTAAGAATTCATTATCTCTTCTAAAGTTTTACTTTTCTTTCTTAATATTTTATACAGAAGAAATTTGAATAGAGGTTTTTTTATTTATGTCATTCTTCTCACTCACCTCTTTAAGAAAATTAAACCATATCTACAATCTCTACTGAATCTAACACGTTTTATTCTCCTATCTAGCTAAATACACAACTTCTATCTTAAGAGAGAAGTTCTCAGCTTCATCTTTAGTCTAAGGAGATAAACCTTTGTTAATCTATAAAAAAATCTACAAAGGTGATGTATCAGTGTTTTCCTTCCTTACCCTCACAGTTTCTAAAGTTTGCTAGATCAGAATGTAAAAAAGAGTTTAGATCTAAGTTTAGAAACTATCTTTTAGAAGGTTTAGTATGCTTACCACAAATGTTTTTAACTTTATATGTCAAATACTAATATCTTATTTTACCCAATCATACTAGAGTAATGACATATTAAAGATATTTTATCTTTTCCCTAAAGAGAATTTTACAAGGAGATTTCAATACACTCCTTTGTATAGACAATTCTTTTCTTCCTTTTTAATCCTCATATGAAGAGAGTGATTCAAAAAATTAATGGCTACACCAAAGTTTTATTAAATTCTCTTTATATTAGCTTAAAGAGACTACAAACATCCATCTACTATGACTCGGAAGAATCTTTCTTGGAAAGATTATTTTATTTACTATCATTCTAACTTATGCACTAAGTTAGGAAATGTTATTTAGTCATAGTATTTTATAAACTGGAATAATGAGCATAGTAATGCACCAGGTAGGTTTTAGGAAAGAGAGGTAGTGCATGAAACACTCTTAAATACCAAGTCTATCATTGAATTAATTCTAGACATGCATTTTTAAAACTATCTCACTTCTTTCCAATTAGTCACATATGAATATTTTCCTTATTTAGATCTCTTTAAAACTTATGCTTAATATTTTTCACTTATAACAGTATTTTATTAAGCATACACATGATGAGGTTTTCTACTCAGAAAGGTCATCTAACCTTAGAGTACAACCTAGTCTAAAACATGCTTACTGAGTTTAGAGACTAGCTTAAAGGCTAAACATAAATTCATGTATTAAAAAGCACGAATTAATAGACATTAAGTCTAAGTAATCTGACCTCATAGGTTGAACCATAGTTCCTAGAAAAGGATATTGGAGATATTTCCCTTCCAGTATCATCAGCTTCGAACTTCTCCAAAATTTACAACCGTCCTTGTCCTTTAATAAACTTCTCAAAAGTAATTATTAGGATGACAAAAGAGTTGCAATATATTTATTCCCTTAGTTATCAGAAGTAAAATAATTTTACCCCTACATGTCGATTATCAAAAAGGCTAACATTTAAATATTATTAAAATATTGCAACTTCATGATAACATACTAATTAACATACATGGTTTATATTTCATATCATGTATATGTTTACAAATTCCTGAAAAATATTTTAGAAATTATCAAAAAATAGTTCTATATAAATAGGCATTTCAACCACTTTTAATTGTATTGATATTTTCAAATAATTGATGTAGATACCTATTTTGTCTGGGCCTTGAAGCCCAATTAATTATAACCCATACCAAATACCCAATACAGCTTAATTGACCCATGACCCAATTATAATTAAAAACAACCCAAACCCGGTTACAAAACCCAACAATACCCATAACCCTAATTACCCTAAAAATTATAACCTTATCCCTTGCTCTGCCGCCACCGACCATCCAACTTCCCCTTTGCGCGTGGCCGCCACGCGCGGCTCTTCCCTTGCCACGTAGCTGCCGCGCGTCAACCATTGGCCGCCACCACATCGACCGAACAATGCCCAAGCCGCACTGCTCAACCGCCCTGCAAAAGAAGAAAATGGGATATCATTATCCTGCAAATCTGATATGAAAAGCGGATTCTTTTTGGTTTTTAAATATATATTTTCGGTTATTTAAACCCATGCAAACAATGTAATTGGGGACTTTTGATTTGGAGTAAAATAATAAAAAAATAGAGATTTTGAAATAAAAAAAAGAGTTGGTTCAGTTTATCATCCAAAAAATTAAACACAAAACATATATAATAAAAAAGAAGGAATCAAAAAGGTAAAAAAATATACCTTTATATTCTTCTTAACTCAGATCTACGTGTTTAGAGGCATTGGTTTGAAAATCCGGTCTCAGATTCGGATTCAGCGTATTGAAAGAAGCTGGAAAGTCACGACCTTTAAATTCTTCGGCAGTCGTCAATGGCAGCGACTATAGCCAGCGACCGGCGATCCACGGCGGTGCAGGAGGCCGGCGACCAGCCCTCGGCAACAAAGGGGAGAGCGTTTTTAGAGAGAAATTTTTTTTTTTTGTTTAAGAATGAAACAAATGATTTTTTTTGTTAAAGGTCTTCACAAAACGACGTCGTTTTAGTACCGGCCCTTAAGGCCCAAAACGACGTTGTATCATCCCTTGACCCGCATATCGACCCGACCCGGCTAAGGGATCCGCGTATTTCCAAAAATGGGTAAATTGTATTTTAGGTCCTTCTGCATGGTACATTTACTTCCTCTGTCCCTGCACGTTTTAAAGGTTTTGCAATTTAGTCACTAAATTCGATTTTTATCTCATTTTGAAGGGGAAATTACTGGTTTAGTCCCTTCGCCCCAAATATATTTTCAAAATGGGTCTGCCTCATGGTTTAAATACCTTTTAAGTTCCTAAAAGTTTCGACCGTTTTGCAATTTAGTCCCAAAATCTAATTAAATCAATTTTAAAGGGGACATTTGCATTTTCGGTCCCTCAAACGTTCGACAGTTTCCAATTTTGTCCTATCTCGAGGATATAATTGTGGATTTGGTTCGTAAATTATTCAATTTTTTTACCCCTATACATTATTTATTTTCATTTTTATTATCATTACATGTTTTTCTTGTTTATTTATTATTATTAAATATATAATGTGTGATAATACGATGATATATTTATATATATAATATATAGTATATTATAATGTGTACATCATGTGTATAATATATGTACAGTATATTTATCTAGTATATAGTATATTATTATGTATATATTACAATATATATATATATATATATATTAATATGTTTATTATTTTTTTATAATTATTTTTAATGTATAATATATTAGTATATGTACTATAATATGTATTACTTTGTGCTTAGTATATTATAAAATATATGTACATTACTGTTATTATTATTATTGTTGTTATTATTACTATTATTATGTTCGTAATATTTATAATCTAACATATATATATATATATATATATATATATATATCCGTATATATATCTTGTACATTGTTTTAATCGAATTTTAAATTTAAACCTTTTATTAGGGATTCTCGTGAAAAACGTACATCGAACATAAGGGGTGCCGCTTTCCATTAATCTCTATCGCAAAATACCATTTTTTAAATTCTAAATTTAATTTTCAAAATAGATTTCCTTCATTCGAGAATCTAACGGAAATTATGCCCCGGGTGTAGGGGTGTAAATTTCTTTCATACAAAAAGTATATTCTTTTAAATATTTTAAAGGGGATCACAAATTTTAAATTAAATTCAAATTCTTAATTTTCATCACTAAGACACCAAATAATCGACTAGGTACCAATTTTGGGCGTTGTGGGGTGCTCACCCTTCCCCACACGTAATTGACTCCCAAACTTATTTTTCTGATTTCGCAGACCAAAACTTGTTGTTTTAATAAAATGACGAAAAAGTAAATTTTATTAAAATAACCGGGTTTTCAGGTAATCCAATCTCACCTAAATTAAAAAGATTGGTGGCGACTCCATTCAAAACCATTTTTTTGTAAAAAAGCGCGTCAAGCACCACCGCATGGCGGGACCGTTGTTATAATTGAAATATAATTCAATTTTAATAAAAACATATAAAAAAAATTTTGCTATTATTATTAGCATTGTAACCTACACCATTTACTCAACCGTTACAAAATTTTATAAAACGATTTCAAAAATGCTTTAATATCCAATTATAGTTTAGTGAATACATTGCCTTTGAAATTTTAATGTTCTTAATCACATAATAAGAACTAAGCAGCCAAAAGCTATAATATTCAAAACATTAGTAATAATAATTACCAAAATCAATACATGTTATAAAATATGCCTTTATACCATCCCATCATTAATATGGTTTTAAACCACCAAAGGCTATCTAACATATTTTATAAGAAATCAGATTTCAAGCTCATCGTATTCTTAGTTTGATACATTAAAGCCTTCCTACTAAAATATTTTAATAAACGTTTCCACATAAAACGTTTTAACTTAAAATTTAGCATGCAAACGTTTAAGAATCAATAATCAGTTTAAATCGCTCATAATACTGACATTTCTTTGATTCTTACCACTTTGAAGTTTCGTCTGCATTTTTCCTTTTAAGTATAACCTTATGTAGAATAGTTAAGATTTGATTTTGATAGGTTAATTATTCACTTTTGCAGTATAATCTATTTCTAAATTGTTGGTAGAAATACTGCAAAACCAGGGTGTTAGCACGGAATGAGAATAAAGTAAAAATAATCGAAAATAATGTTTAACTGTGCCGCGATAAGAACCACTGCCTTAGAAATAGATTCGCCCTAACTGGTGTAGTTGCTACAACAGGTGGATCGTCCCACGAGGTTAGCACGGACTCTCCGAGAGTTTGTACACCCAAACTTCAAAGTGAACTATGGTAGTACTACTCTTCTCTAAAATTAAAGCTCGAAAATGTTGTGAAAAGCTTACTCGAGAAAAAGGATGGTCGGGAGAATATAGCAAATGTATTGCAGTGAGATGATACCAAATGAAACAAACCTCACATATTTATAGTTAGATTTTGAAGGGTAAAAATGTCCTAAAAACATGGCAATAAATTAGTTAAATGCATTGCCCTTTTAACGTCAAAATCATAGTTAAAATATTGCAAATACAGGCTGTTGAAACCAACCTTTTAAAGCTTGTAAAATGTCATGTAAAATCCACGGTTAAGACAATAAAATAAAATTGGATTTTGAAATTCAAAACGTCCATGACATTTGCTATTTCCATAAAATATTTGCTGCCATGAAAGCTACGTTAAAGCAGCAGAAACGCCCATAACCACTGCTGTGCAATAACTATCGAATATGTGACTAATCCTAGTCCACATACAAAGCTGGAAAATGCAGCAATTAGACTAGAATTTGAACCAATTAAATCTGAATTTAAATTAATTAAATTTTGGTCTGATCATATTCAAATCTGAGCTTATAAATAGTGAAAAAATTATTCTTTCACATTTGTAAAATATATAAGGAGCAATTCTTACGAATTTTCTTCAAAAAGATAATTTGCGAGCAGTACATGTCGAAGACACGTGTTAGCACAAATGTGAGATTACAATCTCTTTTTTTTACAATAATATGGGCCTTGTTAAAATCTCCCTTATAACCGGATTCCGATAACATCAGAATCCAATCAGCGGAAGAGAAAGAGAGTGCCCCTAATTATATTAAAACTCGAAATGAAAAGACTTACAAATGAACGATATACCCACTACACCTTGTGCCAGTATCAACGACCTGGCAACAACTATGCTAGAAAGCCAAATAGAACTCATAAAAAACTGGTAAAAGCTAATGCAACCACGCCAACAATTTCAAAAGCACTCACAAAAATACAACACATTACCATGTGAAGAATTTAGTCTGCAAACCATAACATTGGAGACGAACAGGAAATTCCATCTTTCGCTAATCTGTCGGCATACGAATTGGCCTCACAGTGGACAAACGTAAATTTCCAGGATAAAACCCTTCCAAAATGTCTGCACAGCTGGATGTCTTTAGAGAAAATTGATGGAATAGAAACCTGATTATTTATCCATTCTATCACCAATTGACAACCAGACTCGATAATCAAGGAAGATCATGCAAGCTTCCTTTACCGCTAAGATTTTAGCTCCGGTCTGATCGAGCATACCCACGCATTTAGAAAAGCGACACAAACAAGTCCCATTATGATTGAAAAGGGAGCCTCCTATACCTGCAACACCGGAACTTCCTCTAACCGCGCCATTGGTGTTGAATTTCAACCACCCTCGAGAAGGAGGAGACCATTTAAAGAGGGGTTGGGAAGCCCTCACTTCCTTTATCGAAATCCTTGCGTATGGGCAAAGGGCGAAGTGAGAAACAGAAGGGAATTGTAAGGGCCACTTCGCATGACACCACCAACCGATTCTAAGCAAAATTGTGTCATAGAGCTGATTCGCATCATAGATGAGATTGTTAAACACCATGTTGTTCCTGAATAACCATATAGACCACACAATAGCAAAGAAAGCCAACCTCCAAACTTCTGAAGATTGATTATTAGGAAGCAAAGTAAACCAATATAGCAGCAACTTACTCGGTGACGAAGGCATGGTAAAGGCTAATATTCCAACACGCACACCAATGTTGCCAAATACGCCAAGAAATCGGACAAGAGCAAAATAAGTGTTCTACTCTTTCATCTTCAATCTGACAAAACACACACAACAAAGGGTCTGACCAATTAGAGTTTCTTTTTGCCAACTCCATCTTGGTAGGAAGTCTTCCATTTTCCAAGTAAAAAATTCCACTTTTGGAGGCGCAAGACCAGTCCAAACAAGCTTCCAAATAGGATCAGTCGATACTCCTTCAAGACTACGAGAAGTACAAAAAAATTTAGGTGAAAACCAACCATTAGAATTATCTGCCCATCTGATAGTGTCTTGCTGGTCTCTAGAGATAACTTGTTTATTAATTACGACCATGAAACTGTCCAGGATAGGCGACTCCCAAGAAAAAATTCCTCGGCGCAGTGATACATTCCAATGCCATAGATCATTCGACCAAAACCCAAAAACCTTACCCGATCGATTGCAAGCGATGTTGAAAATTCGGGGGAAATCATCTTTTAGCAGACCAACTTCCGTCCAAGGATCCAACCAAAAATCGATGAGCGTGCCATTACCTAACACCAATCTCAAATTAGAGGAGAGCATATCATAATTGTTCGAGGCTGCACTACAAATGTTTCTCCAAATCCAAGAGGAATTACGCGATGGATGTTGATTAGGAAGAATGACAGAAGGATCATATTCATATTTGGCTGCGAACCCTTCTCCATAAGCTTTCAGGCTCACTGCCGAATCGCCAAACCCATTTGAAGAGAAGACCATCATTTTTTAATTTTGGATCAGTAATACTGAGGCCACCAGCTATTTTTGGTGAGCAGACAACACCCACTTCAGCCAATGAATTCCTCTAGAATCTAAAGTACCCCAAAGGAATCTCGCCATCATTTTAGATAACTTATCAGCAACAGAGTCTGGCATCTTGAACAATGACATGAAATAAACTGGTAAATTAGACATGACCGATTTTATCAATGTGATTCTACCAGCAAAAGATAGTAGCTTCGATTTCCATCCAGCTAGCCGCTTGTTAAACAAAGCAATAACGGGATCCCAAATGGAAATGGAATTCCCAAATATTTCGTGGGAAAATTGTCGCAAGTGCAAGAAATTCCAGCAGCCAAGAGATTCAATCTTGACACATTGACATTGACCCCAAATAGTTTGGTCTTCTTCATATTCAGAGCTAAACCAGAACATAATTCGAATATCCGTAAGACCCTTTTGATGTTTTTAAGCTGCCCGTCATTTGCTTCGTTAAAAATGATCAAGTCGTCTGCGAATTGAAGATAAGATACGACTAAACCCTCATTTCCAATGTCTATGCTTGAAAAGAGACCGCTATTTGTAGCTTTAGAAAGGATAGAGCTAAGGGCTTCACCCACGATATTAAAAAGTAGAGGGGTAAGGGGCAACCTTGCCTTAAGCCTCTGGAAATTTTAAATAAGTTCGATGGGGAACCATTAACCAAAATTGATATAGAAGCAGATGAAATGCAAAGGCGGATCCATTTGCACCATTTCTTGCCAAATCCCATTTTTAACATGATCAGATTTAAGAAATTTCAATTTACAGAATCATAAGCTTTCTTAAAATCCGCTTTGAGCACAATTCCTTCATTCTTGGTTTTATTGATTTGATCAACAACTTCATTTGCAATGAGCGAACAGTCTAGGATCTGTTTGCCTTTATAGAACGCAAATTGAGTCTCCCCAACAACTTCATTGATGCAACTCGCCAGCCTCCTAGCTAGAACCTTAGCAAGTCTCTTACTCCCTTGAGCCAACATGGTATATTTTTAAGGTTTAGGGTTTAGAATTTAAGGTTACAGCTTAAAATTTTTTTTTTTAGTGTTAGGGCATAAAAAAAGACCGAAAATGACAATTTTTTTGTCCGTATTACGCACACTAGAAGCTGTCGTAAGTAGCTTTATTTTGCAGTAGAGCTTACCTCTCGATCTTTTCGAACATAAAACCCTAAACCTTATTTTACATCTTAACAAAATAAACAACAAAAATGTCTTAAATTAAAAAATATGAATATTGTGATTTTTTTATTTATTCCAATGGCAATTACGAATCGTTACATTACAGTTTTTTTTTTGTAATAAAGCTTCAAGGAGGTTATAAAGAGAATAACAATGTAATTAATTCAATACAAAGATGAATTTATGGATTATTATGACTCAAATCCTCTGTAAAACATCAATATAAACAAAAACAAAACCAAGTTTTGTCATCGGATCTATCATGGCATATTCAACTAAAAACTTGTCATTATCACTCATCTTTTTCATGCTCCTCCATGTAAGTTGTAACATGGGGCGGTTGTAGTATTCTTGGTTACCCTCGAGTCACGATAATAATCTACAACAACATAAGCCGGGGAACCGACCTCACGGTCCATTGTAAATCGGGAGACGACGATCTTGGAACTCATGTCATCTCGTTTGCGAAAAATGGCAGTTCACGGTCCGACCTAATATCTGGGAATCCACGTTGTATTATTGCCGGATGTCGTGGCTAGGAGTGTTTAAACGGTTTGATATCTTCTCGGCCAGCAGAGATTTCCCGTATGATTATACCCTCTGATTAGGCCATCAATTCTAGGCTTTGCTTCCAACTGTTTTTTTTTAACGCCATAATTTTAGGGCACTTTTATTTTGGTCCAATGAAAAAGAAAATGTTACCTCTTTTAATTAATTTTTATATTTTATATTATTCACAATTTGTTTTAAATTAATGGAACCATAACAAATGGTTTAGTGAAAAAGAAAATAATGCTATCTTAAAAGATTCGAATTCGAACAATTATATCTGTAAAGTATAAATACCTTATCAAATAGTTGAGAATATGTATAAACAAATATTACCTCTTAATTATCTCAAGACTATTAAAAAATAATGAAAATATTTTAATACAATTGTATAAAAATATTTATTTAAAAAATCAAAACTGAGCCCCTGTAATTACCGAAATTCTTTTTTAAAACATATTTTTATATATTTCTTTTCTTTTTTTTATTATTGGGAGAGATGAAATGATTTGAACCATAAAAAAGGTCAATACTATTTAATCACTAAAATAACATGACTATTAACTTGAAAAATTAATATTTCATTGAAGTTGTGCTTTGTTGGCCTTTTTTCAATTAATATTAACATATATATATCAGGTACAAAAAATATAATCTCCAGAGTATGGAAAAATAAAATAAATATACTCATATTAAACATATTGGCATTCACTTCAAATCTAAACAATATGAAATGGAAAAAAAAATACGAGAAGATATTACAAAGTGCTGTTATGAGCAAAAGTTTTTGTAGGAAGTTGGCCTTCGAATTGGAACTTAAAATCCCAAGACAGAATGGCAGATAGTGTCAACGTAGTTTTTAACATTGATTGAACCATTTTGCAAGGCCGAAAAGATGTCTACTCTCTCTGCCAACTCTATCTAAGCACTTACAGATATCCGGTGAAACCGGTCCACTTTTAGTTCCTGCCAAGCTTGAAAAATCCATGAAAAAAATATTCCAGGGATAAAGAAATAAAAGGGGGGGGGGGGGGGCTGCGGGTAGAGAACTCCTGTGTTTCGCTTCCGGTGTGTACATTGCTTCTTAGACTGGATTTTGTGCTCCCAGAAAATTAGCATTAATCTGCAAATGTAACTTTTATTAATAGTGGTTTATTTGGCTATGGAAACATGTTATCTCAACTCCAATATCCTTTTGAGTTTGCCATTTACTTTTATACTGCAATTAGAGCCTCCAACCAGCAATAACCTGGTTTGAGCTTTGGTTAGAATAACACTTGTGTTATTCTAATGCCAAATTGATGCCTAAGAAAATGATATTAGGATCCATTTATCTTAGTCAACTTTAAACAATAACGACCAGTGTTAGTTTTATGACCTTTTCTTGACTGATACATACAGTCAAAGGATCAAGGACCAAAATGACTCAAATTCAACTTAACTCACTATTAACCTTGAAAAGTTATTTTGCTTGCTATCAGATAAATCGAAGCGTTGGTGTAAATTAGTCCAAATGGGAGTTGCCGTCACTAGCTACAATTGGACAGCAGTTCCTAAAAACCTAAGACAGAACTATTTACTTCTAAGCTACAATTGGACACCAAGATTCTATGTCACCGGTATGCATTCAGATAACATTACACAATGAAAAATAACCCTATTTCATCATACCTGATTGGTCAAGGAGGTGGAGGAGATGACAACAACCGATGCCTGAATAGTTTTGCTAGTGCTCTGCGCTGACAGTCCTGCATACAATTAATGTACACATATAAATCCTTAACAAAGAAACCTTTATTGTGATGAACAACTTAATGTGATATTCATGCATATCACGTATCCATGTCAAGTACAGCACAAGAAGAAATACTCTTTTTCTATTTTTTATTGGAACAATGTCACATGGAAATAAGTTGCTTCAATTCTCTTGGAGCAATTGGTCTTAATTTTTTCCTACTCCAACAGGTGGAAGTCCCACATGCATAAAGGTTTCAAAGGCTGCAATTTTTTTCACACGATCATGTGCATGCAGTTGATTCAGAAATCGTAGCAAATTAGCAACAGAAAAACTTTCAGGAAGATTTAACATGAACCAGAGCCACAATTGTTAGTTGGAGATACCAAATCTCAACTAAACATGTCTATCAGAGCACCTGTCTGAGAGGCAATTAATTCAAACCAGATGCTTATTTTAAAAAAAAAAAATCTCAGACGTCACATGAACCATTTTAGACGAGTTTACTAACACACAGTGTTCCCATCATACATAATATTTTGCTAAGCCTAGAAATGGAAATCAACCAAATTTTATGTAGAAACCATACATTCGCAACAATATGCCCCCTGCACCAAAAAATGTTGTGAGGGATATACACATGTTATGCAAATACAAATTCACCTTGAACATATTTAGATGGAATGGTCTATCTGGATTCATTCTCCTCAACTTCAAATAAGTATATGCAAAGCTAAGTTGGTCTCGTGAGGTAAATCGATCAACTTCATCGAACCACAAGCACGAAAATAAATTTGACATCGGCGTATGGGCTCGGATGATAAAGGAACCTTCGGGCACATCTGTGCAGGGTACATTAAGCACAAATCAGTTCCTGACATAGTAGACGCTAAGATTAAAAAGGAAAAATAGGCTGTTATTTAACATAAAGTCATCAAGATACGCACAACTTGGAAGAGGAGTATTTGGGTCTGAAGGATCAAACTTTCTGAGCCCATCGGACTGGTAAAACATAAACTGCTCATCAATGGCTGTATGGTTGTACTTATTCAGACGCTTATTTTGGAGTACCTCTTCCCAAACACAATGACGATCATAGTGGTTTGAAATGGCATACTCTGCTCTCATTCGCCACAAAAAGAATTCAATGATGAGCATTGGGTCAGTATTAAGTCGCATCTTACTGTCAAGCCAAATTGAATACCTGAAAATAAACATTAAAATCATAGTATTTAATTTAAAGAACCTGTTTGACTCGGAAGGAAAAGCATGAGGCTTAAAATCTAGACATAACCTCACCAAGAAGAAGGGAAAAGACGATGTGCTAAAAACTTTGGCACCTTTCCAGTTTTCCGCATGTCCAAGTACGGTAAGTTCTTCACAACAACAATTTTCCACAGACCAACATATCCTTTCTCATCAGGAGTGTGTCCTTCTGAAGACAGTTTCGACAGTGTTTGCTCATCCACAAACATAACAAAACACACATTTTTCTTAGAAAATTCACTTATCTGAAAAGAAAAAGAAAAAAAAAGACATGAGCATTACTGACATAATAGAAAGTTGTGCAGATTATTCCAAAACTAAAACGACACTATATACCAATCACCTTGTAGCTTCTTCTGCTATATTACCCTATAAGCATTAGTTAAGGACCACCGGAACTAAGGCCAGATAAACATATCTACTCAAAAATAGTTGAAGGTCTTGAAGAATAGGATATCATCCGACATAAGACTTGCAACATATGAGAATGAAACAGAGGCAGGAAAAAATCAAATTACAAAGTCAATAATAACCTGCGTACATTTCATACATCAGATTACAGTCTCAGACAGTAAAATTCTCAAAAAAAAAAAAGTTTTTTATCTCCATCCTTTAAAGCCTTTACATGCATTTAACTTTAACTTTACCAATAAATAATACTCCGAAGAAGTCCTTCATCTTTCTTAAAACCTTCAACTTTGTAACTATTCTTCTCTCTTCAGTTGAAATAAGTGGTGAAGATGATATATTCCTTAGAAAAGGTTATGCTTCTTATTCAATAGCTAAATGACTCATGAATGCATAAAATAAGTGCAAATTCAAGGTAGAACACAAGAGGATTTGAACAAAAGATGCTCATTCTCATGTCCAGAAGACATGAATATGTACATCATACAAGGCAAACAATGAGATTTCACAAGCAATGGCTCATTTACCATTCTGCTAGTTGGTCTTCTTAGAAAGTCAGAGCTTCCAAAAATGCAAGAAGATACTGCAACATGACAAGTATTCATGTATGCCTTGTCATCTTCACTCAGCTCAAATCCAGGGCGTGAAAATATTGACATTCCTTTGACAAAACCACAATGAATAGTTTGATTCCTTGCAAAGAACGATTTCTCTCTTTCTTCAAGAGTTTGATACCCTCCAAATCTACTCTGACGTAAGTTGGCATGCAAAGGATTCACCTCCCTCTCTACAAAGTCTAGCGAAAACTGTGTGAAATTCATATAATTCTTGGGCTCTAAAATATTATCAACTGCTGCTGCAAGCCCAACTTCGCAAGGGAAATCTGAAACAAAAATGTTTAGTGTTAAGTATGAGAAATAATATGCACAAAAAAATTTGATTGACTTTTAAGGATTTAGATCTTCAGTCAAGAAAGTAAGAAGGGGTGAAAGAGACTTAATTAAGCATACCAGTATGATAAATTAAATGACTCTCAATGACAATTTAGTCACCACAAAATCTACAAAATGCAAACAAGAAATGAATGGAACTTATCAGTCTTCACAAACATTCTTTCAAGCATTTTATCGAGTTCACTCCAGCTCTGTTTAGATTTAATCATGTCAAGGTTTAAAATATTAAATGCAAAATGCAGTTTTGACATTAATAATGTACCAGAAGAGATCAAATTTATCATTTATGCTAATTCTATCCCAACATTGTTCGAAAGGGACAGAATATGACAAATTTAAAATGAGGGCAAAAAATATTAACACAGATCACATAAAAAGCTGAAAACGAATAAGGTTCAACAATCATCCATTTTTCAAAGTGATGAAATCAATAAAAAGTTGATGTTGAAAGCTAACTAAGATTTTATTTGGTTTGTTTTTCCTTCTCTTCTGCTCTTTAACAAACATATTCCACCACTCACCAAACAATTAAAAATATTTCTCTCAAATAATCTTAACAACAAACAATAGTATAAAAAATAAAGGAAAAAATAATGTCTTACGCTGCTTACGACGCTTGCTTTTGGGTGGCGTTGGGGTAGCATCGTAGATGGAAATCTGTTGATGTACTTCTTTTGATAAGGGCAGATGTTTTTCTTCCTCATTACCTGAACTTATACGAACACAATTAGATTAATCATGCATGAAAAAAATAACAATCAAAGAAAAATGTAGGATTCAGAGAAAATAAATGAGCGGAAAGGAGAGATGAGAATCTGACCATTGGAAAGTAATTTAAGGACAAATGTAGCAAAGACGAACAAGAAGATTAAAGCGAGAAGAAGAAGCAGCCAATTGAAGAATCTAGGTTTAAGAAAATTACGAGGAAACCTCCTTCCTCGACGACCGACGCGAGAACCCTGCTCGGTTCGAGCCACCACGGAGTTCAAAATCGCACCGATTAAGCCGCCTCTTCTCTCTTGCGACCATTCTCCATTGTACTTAAACAAAGCCATCGCAAAGAAAGCTCTGAAGAGATTGTCGCCAATAATAACGAGCTCATCATCATCTCATCTTCCACGAATTAAAACAACAACAACTGTGAGATCTATTATCTATGCATCCGCCACTGTTTCAAAACAACAGAAAATTGGAGAAAGATCTATTACGAGAGTTTTTCTTCTTCTTTTTGAATGGGAGAATTATTATCGCTGAGAACACCACCACCGACGGTGTGTCTGGTTTTAGCCGCGTTCCTAAATAAACGCCAAGTTTTTTTTATTAATTTCACTATTTTCTTTAACTGAAATTTGATTTGTTTTTGGACATGTCATAATAATTAGTTTTTTAGTGGAAATTTTTGTTGAGTTATGGAGTATTATTTTAGAAACTTTTATTGAACATTTATGATTTTTAGAAGGGTAAATTTCAACTTTCCTTCACTTTTATTTTAGTCACCAACTGAGTTAAATCGAAAATTGAAGGATGGATGATGGAAGCCACCAGAATTGACTTGAACTGATTTTTACCGACGTAACAACTACATCTCATTTACAGTATTTTTTTATTTGATTTTATCTTCTTCTTCAAAAGATGAAATTTTTTTAGTTTTACTCTTTTGTTATACCGACGTTGAAATAATTATTTTTTGGCTTCTTTTTCGATCACTCAAGACACAAAACAAATTTGCATCATCATTTTCTATCACTCTATCGGTTTAGATTTTTTCAAAATCACTTTAAAACTTGCAAAACACAATCTAAACTTTAAAACGTGTGAAATGTCAAACTATTCTGATAGACAATATCCAACATTCGATCAGCGTAGAAATATAATATAATGCTCGCTTCATCCTTCTCCACCTCTCCACCATTCAGATTTGGAAGACAATGCAACATCGTTGAGAAATCAAAGAAAAACCAAAACTATGGAGTTTTTCACAAAATACATAAAAAGTTTTAAGGTCATTTCATAATTTTAAAAAAGAAGTGTTCAGTCATAACACCGTTAAGTATTTAACGGCTGAATGATCAAAATAGGAGCAAATCGAAAGTTTAATAATTAAATTAAACAAAGTTAAACTTAAATGACTAAAATAGAAATAATAAAAACGTTGAGTGATTAAGTTTATAATTTACCTTTTTAAAAAATATAAATTACATTTTACAACAATTAAGAATAAAATCAATCAAACCTAAGTATGTATCAATTCGTTAGTTGTAAATCGAATCAAATTGGACATATCTGGTTTATTCCATGTTAATTTTTCTTTTAAGATAATATTGATTTTTTCTTGAATGTTTTGGTTGAATTCTTTATTTTATAATATAAAGTTTTTATTTTTTATTTCATGATACGTGGTAGTTGTTATAGTATTGGAAGAAGTAACCGAGACTATATGTCGACTTTAAGCAAACAAAAGAAAAATTGACCTGCAGTTATGCCAACTTTATTGACCTGCAGTTATGCCAACTTCGGGCCATAAACAATATTCATTACATATTATTTCAACAAACTTTATTAGTTATTCCATTGATTTGATAAGAATAACTATAATTCATAAAATAAGCAATGATTTATTAGTTCAATTATTTTGGACAAGTCATAATGATTAATCACATTAGTCGATGAATTTTTTGAATTATAACGTACTGTTTTTATTTTTAGTATTTGATTTTTTTAAAAAATTATAACCGTTAATATCAATCATAATGAAATGATGGATATCTAAGCAAATATTTATTGGTTGACTAATTTGAATCAAATATTGTAAAATTTTATTATGAGTGTGATTTTTCTTACCTAATTTATTACATTCACAATGTCATAATTTGAATCACCAATCGGCCGGAGACTTTAGTTGAATTAAATGGTCAAATTGATATTCACCTAAACTTTATGGGTCAAAATAACACATGTCAAATTTGTAATTAATCTAAACTTCAAAGGCTAAATTAAAAATTAACCCCTTCTACTAACTTGTAACATTATCAAACTAACAACTGGTGTCTCGTTTGGTAAAGTGGATGTAAAAAAGATGTGTTGTATTAAATAATATATGTGTATTAAAAAGATGAATAATGGATGGTTGTTACAACATCAAGGTGCTTGATTGTAAAATCTATGATAAAATTAAAAGATGAGTGTTATGTATGAATATATCATTTTACCCTTAAAATCTTAGCTTCAGATTTCCCCTTGTTTTGAACATTGCTTATTATATTATTTTTAGGATTTATAATTTTAGGGTTTGAGTTTAGAAGTTAAGGTTTAGGGTTTAGGGTTTAGTGTGTTCTAGGATTCAAGTTTATGGGTTGTGAGTTAGGGTTTATGGCGTATAATTCGACTTGGGGTTTGGGTTTTAGGAGTTGGGATTTATTATTTAAGGTTTAGATTTTATGATTCAATATTTTGGGTATGAAGTTTAGGATTTAGGTTTTGAAGTTCATAGTTTAGGGTTTATGGGTTTGGATTTTGGTGTTTATGGTTTAGGGGTCGAGGTTTATGGTTTAGGTTTGGGGTTTAATGTTTATTGTTTATAGTTTAGAGTTTGTGGTTTGATGTTTGAGTTTTAGGGTTTGGGTTTAAGGTTTAGGATTCATTATTTAAAGTTTAGGGTTTAAGATCAACATATACATAATGATGTAAATATGTAAAAAATAGTATGAGGGTATAATTGACAAAACTGGCGTAAAGCTGACGTTTTAAATAAACACCACCTCCATCTCGTGATAAATATCACCCAACTTGCGCATAAAATAATACGATGTATTAATTTTCACATCTATCAAATGCACGTATAAAGTAAGTTTCGTAATAAAGACATTAAATAATACAACATGCCAGTTACAACCCAACCAAATAAGGTGTAAATGTAACAAATCGATAACATAAGTGACCGAAATGTAACTTTCACAAAATAGGTGACCTAAACTGAATACTTATGAAACAAAAGTGATCCTTTGATAGTTTACCCGAAAAGAAAAACTCTAAAAAACTTAGTATTTAGTAATTACGCCTAGTTAGATATTAAATTACGGAACGAAGTCGTTTTGAGTCATCTTTGGAGGACACCATTTACAAATTGTGCGCAGCTTCGCCGTCGCAAGCATCAACAGCAGAACCATAATGGCGACCGAACTGGAAGAGCTAATAGACTTCCTCACTTCCCCCTCTCCTCCAGTAAGTTCCCATTTATTCATTTTAACCTTCTATTTGCTCCCCATAATTCGACGCAATTGATGTAATAAAATCTCGAATCTGATTATTTTTTTCCTTTTTACTTATAGTTTAACCTGTTTTCAAGTTCTACTCTATATTCATCTACTTATCAGCAAAACTAAGATAAAAAAATTCATTTCTGGGTCATTAAATTTTCATTCAACAAAACCCCATTTAATTTCCAGCCTTGGTTTTTCCTTTTAGAACTTATAGAATTCTAATTGTTGAATCTTAAATATGCTTTTACAGAAGTTTCTCCATTAGGGGTCGTTACTGTTTCTAAGTTCAGTTGAATTACTTGTGGTGATATTTATTGATGTGGTATCCGTAGGTGAAGAATGCGGCTGTCGATATTGTGCGTGGATTAACAGGGTCTGAGGATGGCTTGCACTCACTTTCGAACTATGCCAACACCGTGCTTTCATAGTTGTCTCGGCTTTTGAGTGATGAGAAGGTGTTAATTTTTTCACAAAACTTTCTTTAGCTAATCATTAGTGCTGGTCGATTGAGTGATTTTATTGAAAATGTTTGAATCAATTAACACAAGCGTCTATCTTTTGATTTTTCGAGAATATTTTGTTTTATGGCGTGGTTGCCTCATGTATAAATGTTCCAGGAAGTTTCAGAGCCAGCTGCTGAAGCTCTCGTAAATCTGTCCCAAAATGCAGGACTGGCTGCTAAGATGGTTGAAATGGGGATAATTAAAATAGCCATGGATTTGTTGTATAAACCAGGCTCTAGCATTACTCGGCTGCTGGTTATGCTCCTAGTTAATCTAACACAGTTGGATGATGGTATTTCTTCTTTGCTTCAGGTGCTTTTGTCGTGTCCTATCACTCTTACCAATCCTTCCTGAAATCTGCATGAATATCATGAAAGTTCATAATTTTCTTTTTTAAAGTATTGCAAGATTTGTATCGAATGTTGTGTGTGTGTGTGTGTGTGTGTTCATATATCTTCTTAATTCTTATCTCATTATCATTATTTTTTCTGCCTTATCTCTGGGAATCGTTAATTACTTATCACGGGACTTTCTGTGTTTCTCAGACTGGAGATGACAAGATGCAAGGGCTTTATGTAATGAAGCTTGTAAGATCATTCTGTAGATCAAGCGAAACCAGTGGTGTGTTTTATATCTTTTCTTAAGTTCATCCATATCCCTTGTATACATGTATTTGTTTTCTATGTTTCTTGTTCAAATGTTTACCTCACATTCTTTTGTTACATGCTTTCAAGATGACCCTTTTGATCATGTTGGTTCCATACTTATAAACATCTCAAAGAAAGAAGAGGGGAGGAAAATGTTATTGGATCCCAAGCGTGGCTTGTTAAAGCAGATTATTAGACAGTTTGATTCATCTAGTCCATTGAGAAAAAAAAGGGTATGTAAAAATGATTAGCGAAGCGGTAAGTTTCTTCGTTATTACTCATATTATGGAAATAGTTTACAAGTGGGGTATGAAGATGAGGAAGATCCAAAAGTAATGGAAGCATACGAGCAAATCGGTTCCGTGGTATGTTTCAACCCATCCTCTCTCGTAATTGCTACGGTGTATGATATAGTCTTTCTATTAATTATGAATCTGATATCAACTTGTTGTATTCGTTACCAGCTTGTTCATGGCAACGAAGCTGAAGAACCATCAACAAACACATCAAACTAGCAGTTTACTTTGAATGTTTATTGGTTTCTGCATTACCCGTTCAAGATGTTACTCTGTAGGTTTTACAAGGCTGCTTGGAGGTGCTACGACAGGTCCCTTATTTTAGCTTAAACGATGTCGTATGTGGAGCGTCGATTACAAAAGTTGGGTTTTTTATGTGAAGTTATTCTGATAGGTACTATTTGTTTTCGATTTTCTCTGAGTATATCATTTTGCTTTATTTATATTAGGATCCGACGCACAGACCGTTTATATGATTTTAAGGTTGTAAATGAACCGAACGTTTAATGAACCATTCGGTAGGAAGCTCATTTATTTATTAAACGAACGAACATGAATAAAATTTTATACTCGTTTGATTAAATGAACGAACACGAATAACAAAGTGTTGTTCGTTCATTTATGTTCGTGAGCGTTCGGTAATTCATTCGTTTAATTTTATTCACATATATTCATTTATATTTATTATTTTTCATAACAAAAGTAATATATTTAAAAAAACAAAACTTATATTAAAAATATGAAATAAAAAATTAAACAATACTCAATGTACTTTAGACTTAAGAAAAAAATAAGCAATATTCAATATTCGTTTATTATTTTAACGAACATGAACACAAAATTATGTTCGTTTAGTTATTCGTGTTTGTTTATTTTTTGGGGTTAAAATTAAATTAGTGAACATGAATATACTCTTGTTTACATTTGTTCGGTTGCTTATATGATTTCATGAGTTGGAAATTTTAATAAAAGTACTTTTTTCTCAAATACGAATTTTTAAAAATTCCAGGCTTTATGTTGGGTCGTTGACATTTGAAGGGAATTTTTGCCGTCCCAAATAGTGAATATAAACAATCTGTCCTTTTTATGTCCTGTGTATATTTTAATATTAAAAAATTAGATTCATAGTACATCAAAATATTAAATTTAGAGTTAAATTTTAAAATTAAAGTTTAAGGTTTAAGATATAAGGTTTTATGATTAAAGTGTAGGGTTTGGTTTTTTAATGTTGGGGTATATATAGAGACAAAAAAATGATAGAATTTTTTAAGAAAAATAAAAAAGATTGAAACTGGTTAAACTTAATTAAAAATTAATTACTTTGATATCTTTAAATAAAGACATTGATTAATAACTTAGTTGCTCTAATTTGTATTGCTTAATTCTTATGATATCTGTCTATTTCATTTAAACTTTTCTAACCAAACCTGTTAAACTTTAGTACCGAAGCCAGATTTTTAATATTACTCATTCTTTTATTTTAACTCTCTTTTTTCTATTTTCAATTACAATCATTTTTTTTTCAAAAGAAGATTACGTTTTCTAAAAATTTGTATCAAATTAGAAAGACTTGATAATAAGAGATTTATTAGTTGTTCTGATGTTTATAGTCACATCTTGTATCGATTTGAATCTTGATATTTGTCTATAGAATATCAATTTTTCTACTTAATTAAGGAAAGAGTTGATAATGAACACCGGAAAATTGATGTACAATTGGGGAAATTCTAGGGTGAGGTAGCCTAAAATGAGGCTATACCGAAATTCTTACAAAAAATATAAGAATTTATGTATAGCCTTATTTTAGCATCATTTTAGGCGTCTCACGTAGTATAGTAATAGTTTAAAGAATTACGAAGGCTAGTTAGTCAGCTCATCATAATTTATCTGTTCTGATATGGATGGAAAGTAAGTTTAATAATAAAAAAAAATTTTACCGATGGAAATGAAGTACATTTAATGATCAACCGTTTACCTTTTAATAAGAACACTTGCGGTGAGAGGATCAGTACTGCAATCGACGCTCGATACTTAAACAAAACAAAGAAAAATTCTAATAAAATTTTCCCTTGTAAAGAGAGAATGGAGAGGGAAAAGAGAATTCTCGGTTCTAAGATCGAGGATCCGCAAATTTCCGAATCTATTGATCTTGGCCAAAAATTTATTTAGTTATATTCTACTTTGTTTTCTCTATTAAGTTGCTTTTGTACCAAAAATTAAAAGTAATTTGAGATTTACTAGTTGATTTAATGACTAGAGATACTTATATTATCTTATTTTATATGAATTCGAAATTGGATATAAAAATGTAATATAAAAAAATCCCATTCAATAGTAAACTACTGGTAGGTATAGATTCGCCCGGGCCCATCAAGCTATAAAAAGGATTACTCTTACAGCCGTCGGATCAACTTAATTAAAAAGAAAACCATAAATAGAAGGACCACAAATTTGTCACTGTAAAACATTTCTCATAATGGAGCCGCATGCACCAAAATAATTTCTCACATTTTCCTTTATAACCAATGGTGTTTTTATTTGAATTTTCCTATTTAATTCCAACCCTAACAAGGACTTCGATTTTTTAAATGTTTCTTTCGTTATTAGTAGTTGGTTTGATTCCTCTCATGACTTGAAACTTATAATAATTGTCCATAAAAAAACATTCTTTATTTTCTTTGAATAAAACGACAAATTTGACTATTATTATTATTATTATTATTATTATTATTATTATTATTATTATTATTATTATTATTATTATTATATTATTATTATTCTGGTTTATAACCCATTAAAAGCTGGCCGCACAACTTTTAAGTCATCGTCCTCTTCCTTTTTCTTCCAAATTAATGTGTTTCCTTTGAAGTAAGAAGAAAAGGAGATGGAATTGGCTATATCCGATGAGTTGTTGGGAACTGTGGTTCCGATTATTGTTTACTGGGTTTAATTAAGAATATACGTGTGTTTAGGATCTCTCCAAAACTATAGATTGCATTCAGAAAATGACAAGAATTTGGTTTCCAAGCAAACCGTCGTTAAAGGCGTCCTTTTGCAACAAATACTTCAGGCTGCTGTCGCCATCCTTATGTTCGCGGTAAATCCTCGCTGAAACAATTATTGAATTTATGATTATGGTTTTACGTCGATGATCTAGTGTTTTTGGATTCTGGGTATCGTTTCTTTTATGCTGGGTATTGTCGTTGAATTTTACGATTGTTGTTAATATAATAAATCTCAAGTTGTAGGTAGCCATGGGTTTGAACTTGAAAGGCTATAAATTGGATAAAAATCATTTATTTAGGGGTGCGTATAAGGTTTGGTACAATGCATATTCAAATGCGCACACAAACAAGAACAATATTAGAAATTTAGCATACCTGCGTAAGATAGATATATGATATATCCAATACTCGACTCGAGTCCGAGTAACATAGCTTTGAATTGTCATTATAATTCAGCTATAATTTGACTGTAATTCTGCATATATGCTGAATAATCTGTCTCCAAACTTTTTATTAGATATGAGGTAGGCTGAATAAATGGGAAAGTATGCTTTGTTTTATGGCTTCTTGTGTTTTGATCTCTTGTTTATCGGTAGGAAGTATAACTTAACAGGTATCGACGTATCGTAACCACATCGGAGCTCCTTTTATTTTAGGAATGATTTCGTAAGTTTCTGTGTATCTTGTCGCCTGATGAAACACTTATATAATCCGGTTGTTCCCGATTTATTCTGTTCAAGGCCTCCTGTAACTTGCATAATTTACAGTCGGATGTTGGATCGTTAACTGGTTTTATTTTCCTTTGTTCTTCATCATCTTTACTCCACTTTTGATTTCTGTTAATTGAACCCGAACTGAACTGACCTATCTTTTCCAGTGTAGAATGCACTGTATAAGCAGTTTCGGTTGTGAAATTGTCTCTGTTGTATGTAATTTTTTTATTATCAAACATTGCAATTTGCAGGTAGCTGGGGGCAATGGTGGGGCTTCTGCACAACAGTCATCTTCCTTTATTGTTGTAGTTAGACAGTTTGTTACGGCAATGGTGGTTGTGGATACGCGGCAGTATTTTCTCCATAGATACATGCACGAGAACAAGTTCTTGTATGGGCACGTTCACTCTGTGCATCATCGTCTCGTCGTTCCTTATGCATTCGGAGCTTTGTACAATCATCCAGTGGAGGGGCTTCTCGCCGACACAATAGGCGGTGCCTTATCGTTTCTCCTGTCCGGCATGTCTCCTCGAACATCCATCTTTTTCTTCTCATTTGCCACCATGAAAACCGTGGATGACCATTGTGGGTTAGTGCTGCCCGGAAACCCCTTCCATATTTTCTTTAGAAACAATTCCGCGTACCATGATATTCACCATCAGCTTTATGGTACCAAATACAACTACTCGCAACCGTTCTTCGTCATGTAGGATAGAATTCTTGGAACGTACATGCCGTATTCGCTCGAGATGAGAGAAGAAGGGGGGTTCGAAGCGCGGCCAAGGAAAGAGTTGAAAGATGGTTAAACTAGTTAGACAGTGGTGAGCTTCCTTTCCAGTTTCTCACCTAAAATGTACCAACAGTATTATTCTTTTTCCTTGTATCAGTAAACCCCACTGCTGTATATTCCTATATTATCAAGTTCTGAACTTCAAACTTATTTTTGTTTATAGAAGTAATACGAAGGGTCCGTTTGATTGGCAAATTTTATTTTACGGGAAATGTTTTCTATGTTTTCCGGTGATCGGAGGAAGGAAAAAAACTCAATCAAAGAGAAGATACTTGAGATGGATTTTCCATTGCAATTGAATGGGTATTTTTCTTCCAAATGATTCATTTGTTTAAAGTACATTTGATTTCAGATATGAATATTTTCTTTATGTAAATTTCGATGGTCCCTCTCTTAAAAGCATGTTTAATTACCGAAACTGTTTCTTTAAATATTTCTTATTAGATTTGTGTATTTTTGTTAACTAATCATGAAAGGTATACTTGATAAAACTATTAGCGGTAAAGGAAGATTAATGAAGGTCATGACAGGTGGCTCTACTTTAATTCGGTACCGTAATACTAAAATCGATAATAATTGTGTTAAATATAATAGTGATAAGCATAGTAATATTGTGCCAGTCCTACAAAACAGGATGAAAATTGGCATGAATGTCGGAATTTAGGGTAAGTGTTTGTGGATCAATTTAAATTTTTAAAAAATTTAAAGTCATAAACTAAAATTTTTAAAATTTTAAGGGTTTAACTGAAATTTTTAATAATGTTGAGAGATTTAATGAGAATTTTTAAAAATTATGAGAAAAATTTAATTAAAAATATTCAAAATATTAAAGTTTAATATTAATTTTTAAAAATTTTAAGACTAAATTATTTTTAAAAAAGAATTACGGGTCAAATTTTAATTCCCAAAATTTTTGGAGGAATCATGTCCCCTAGTCCCTTAAACTTTCTCCACTGATGTTCAATGTCTGTTAATAAAAAGAAGGCTTAAAGGTTAAATTGGCACTCAACAAAAAATTAAAAAATCAATTAAGCCCTTATGAAATTGTAATACCCAAAAAACCGGCCTAGTCATAATAGAGTTTTTGATGATCGGAAATCAACTTCCGACGAATAATGGAATTATTAAATTTAAGATATTGAGTAAAAATTGATTAATTATTGGACCATTGTTAACTATTGGGACTAAATCCTGGAGATTTAAAATATGTAGTTATTGGTTAAAACTTAGAAATAAAGCATGGAATGACATAAATTTAAGTTATGGCTATGTACAAGGACTAGGTGTGTAATTAGACCATCTAGTGACTAAATTGAAAAGAATAAAAGTGTGATTAGTGACTAAGTTGAAAAGATTCAAAGTTAAGGTGCCATAGTATAAAAGTTAAGAACTACAAAGACTTAGAGTGTAACTTGACCATGGCCTTTCTTCATAGGAAGGAAAAGTTCTTGAAGGACTAGAAGTTAAATTTACCCATTGCCATAAAAAGGCTTATGTGTCAATTGGTGGTATAGTTATAGAAAAGTTAAAGGATGATGATGATGTTTTAGATAGTTTTGATTAATTGAAAAGAGGAATTAAAAATGAAGAAATAATTCTCTAGGGGAGTAAATAATAAAAGAAAGAAATGGCTATCTCATCTTCATCTTTTTCCTTAGCTTGATTAAGCAAACACCTCCCTATGTGTAAGCACACACCTCCATTGATGAAGCTTTGAAAGCTTAAATTTCTATAAGATTCATAGTCTTCTTCCACTCTAATCTTATTCACGGTAAGCCTGTGGTGCAAAAGCTCATATTTGCCTTGAAGGAATATGGAAATTCTTTTATCGATTCCATATGATTAAATATGGGAAATCATTGAAATCATGGCATTGTCTTTGTCTTGTAAACAAGGTAAAAGTGGGGACTTATCCATCTCTTCAAAAAAAGCCTAAGTCAAAGAATAAAGGTATCGACATATGTGACCATCCATAGCTTTGGAAGGTTTGATGATTGTAGTTCATGGTTTGGATGACTAGGTGTTATCCTTATTGTATTATCTTCTATAGTTTATTGTATGATTATTCTAGAATTATTCATTGGCTCATATAGAGCATTCAGTGGCAATGATCATATCATTGGGAAGCATTGGTAAGTTTGTAACACCCTAAACTCGGTGTCACATTGGGCCTCAAGCCCAAACCTATTTATTAAAAATTTGCGAGCAAGTTTAGCCCAAATTCATAAATTTCATAAACCATACAAAGGAATTGGAAGTGTACTAACATCATTTGATTCACCAAAAAACCTTGATTCCACAAGCTTCAAGCCTTTCCTTTTCCTTGAGCCTTAGAGTGCTCTCCTACTTCTTTGACTACAAAAGATGAATGATAATCGTGTTACATCACTAGTGGGGAGATTAGGAAGCTAAAACACAAATTATACGAAGAATGGAGCCTCCAATACCCCATTCTCGTTCTTCCCAAAGACCCATTCTTCTACCACAATCAACCAATTTTACCTTGATGGATAAATCCTTGAGTGATGATTAACCTACTCTCAATGACAAATCCGAGATTCACACTTGAAATGACCAAGATTCAACCTTTCTTGTGGGTGAGGAGTTGGAAGATGAGAATGAGGGAAGGATAAAGACAAGGGGACAAGGTGATCCCATTCCTCTTGCTTTTCTGTAGAGGAATTAAAGGGACTCACCTTTCTCTTTTTAAATAATTAGATAATTACCTAATTACCCTCCCAGTATCTTCTTAACTCAACCCAACATCAAAACCAAGCCTAACACCCTAATTACAAGCCCACTAAGGCTCATAAAGTCTAAACATCTTGGCCCAAACACAAAGCCCACACTTCGGGTTAAACTGACCCTCATATTTTGAAATTCGAGTCGTACAAAGTTTTTTTTTTTGTGTTGTCTTGCAAAATGTTGCATTAGCAAGTTCATAGCATTGATAAGATCATTGCATCGATAAAAACATTGTATTGATAAGATTATCATATTGACAAAGATAGTGTATTGGCAAGGCTAATGTATTGATGAAGCTATTGTATTGGCAAGGATTATTGGAGCTAAGGCTCAATTATCTTTCAACAACATTTTGCCATTGATATAACATAAGACATGTAAGTTGCCTTATAATGAAAGCCCTTGGACACTTTGGCATGGTACATGGCATATTGGGACTACGGTCTATAAGCTACGGCTCAAGGTAATGACCCTATGTTGTACTGGCGATGATGGAGGATAGGGAGATGATGGATGATGGTGGAGGAAGCATTGAATCATTGTCATTACATTGATACAAGCCATTGCTTTGTGCTTTGAGCTTACTTAACACGGACCAAAGTTACCTATGTCCAGAAGTGATCCAAGGCAAACAATGTAAAAGACTCGTAAAGACATTGACAAGATTATTGAAAGAATGAGCAAGAACAAGACATGTAAATGAATTCATGACATCAAGCATTTAACATATATGCATTGCCTATATTGCTTTCATGACAATCTTTGGCATTGACAATATATGTATTGCTTACATTATTCTTATGTTATCCATTATTATTGTCAAAATGATATTGCAAGGTCACTACCTCACTAGGCAAAGTATGCCTAATGCATTCATTTCCATGCATGTTTCAAGTTTAAGGACTCCTAAAGGATCGATCGTGATTGGAGGTTGCAAGTCACGCTCACAAGCTTCTTAGTAAAGTCTATTTCTTTATAACTTCTAGAATGGTGGCATTTGGCATGAATGCATATTGAACACTTTATGTTACTGTTATGTGTGTTTGTGAACTTCAAGTATGGTATGTTTAATATGAGTAAAATATGCACTTGTTAACTACATGAATTTTCTAGATGGGAGAAAGTATACTATGTTTGTGAATATGTCCTTGGCATAATGTTTGTACTTGCTTGATCATGGATGTACAAAAATGTTGGGGAAGAAATAAAGTATTTTAATAAACTGATAATTAGATTGCATATTCATAGCATATGACTAAAGGCATGGTTAACGAAATAAGCATATGTCTTATTGACATTTGACTAAGTCTTAATATGGACTTATATGATAGGGAAGTCTAAGGACTAAGTAAAATATGGTCCAGGTATGAAATGATATTGTTGGTCAAGGTAAGAAATGCATAAATGGTGAAATTAGCCTTAGATTAATGTTAATAAAGTATTACATTATTTTATATTTTTCCATTTTAAGTAAAAAAATATTTTTCTATAATTTTATACATAATTTTAATTTTTTTTATAAATTTAAGTATTTTTAGATTTTCTTGTACTTTTTACATAATTTTTTTATATTTTAATTTAATCCATGTATATGTAGTACCTTTTTCACTTGGTTTTTACGTAGAAAACTCAAAAGACTTCACTAATAGTCTTGTAATATGCTGATAATTAAGAATTTTGATATAATTTTCATGATTTATGGTATTTTATATGTGCAATGAAGTGTAAAGTTAAGAAGTATCTCATTTGATGAAAGATGGTTGTGCTTAATGGGGATGGTCATGGTTATATCTAGATTCTAATATCGTAGTCATTGGAACACTAGATCTGCTCATGTATGCTCAATGTGCATCCGCCGCTGCCAAGGTTAGAGCTAGGCAACATATAGCATTTAGAGGCGATCAGATAACCAGGCAACGTGATCGGGAGAACAGCATGCAAGTGAATGTTCCGAAAACCAAAATTTTAACACATAGTTGATAAGTCGACAAAGTGAAACAAGTAGACCAAGATTCATAACAATCCAAAGGTAAAAACATAAACCCGAATCTTAAATCACTTCGAACAACTATTCCAAGGTTCACTATTACTCCATTTGCCGAAACTTACCCTATTGAAATTCTAGCTCTTGGATGATTGCTTGTCTTTTGCCTTTTGAATCTTCAGCACCTTCTTCACAATCTTCTGCTCCTCCACCAAAAAGGCCCGAATGATTCTGCAATATTTCCGCAATCAATAAAACAAGTCTAGGTATCAAGCAACAAAATACGAGTACAAGAAGACTTGAGTCTACAAACCTCTCCCTAACAGCGCTTCCGGATAAAACTCCACCGTAGGCACGGTTCACAGTCCTACAGTTTCTCGGCAATCTAGACCTCTTATACTCAGCAGGCCTCAGGTGAGGAATCTACAAAATATAGGTCCATTCAAGATCAACTGAGAAAAGCTTTTACACAAAACTGAAATATATCCAATTTCTCCTCAATATACCCACATTATATTACAATTGAAAAGCCATGAAACAAGATAAATTGAAATAATCACAAAATAAAAGATGCCAGCGATCAAAATGAGCTTAAAATTAGAAGCTATGGTCAATCAAAATCTCCAATGAATCACATTTCTGCTCCCTAGAAAACGAATTCCTTATAAATTCAACAGTCATTCAATAATTTCCATCAAAATCTTTTGAACGAAGAACTTACTCCTTGAATCCTCTTGCCAGTAACAGGGCATTTGGGTCCACTAGCTCTCTTCTTTGTGGTTTGATAAACAAGTTTCCCTCCTATAGCAACAAAAACAAAACAAAAAGAGGAAAAAATCATCGCAAAGCCAAAGCACCATTAATGAATTCAAAATAACAAAAAAAAAACAGTAATGAATATGGATTATTGAGAGAGAGAGAGTTGGAAGGAGATACCAGGGGTTTTGACGACGCGGTGCTGGTTGGACTTGGTGGCGTAGCTGTGACGCGTGCGGTAAGTGAGCCGCTGAACCATCTTGGAGGCCGGAGTAGTCAGGATTTTGGTTCTAGGGTTTTTGGATTGGAGGCGATTTTATTTACGGTCCCCAAGGGATATTTAAGGGAAAACTAAACTGGGCTCAAACAACGACCGGTTGACTACATTGGGCTCTTTTGTCTTCGTTTCAGTTTTCCGGCCCAAATCTCAACCCAAGAATACCCCTTTCATGAATTTGATATTCTATGATTTGGTTTAATGAAATCATAGATTGAGTTGTTCGAATAATGTTTAGAGTTTAAATTTTTATAAGTTTAGTTGGAAGGATTTTTAGAGGTTCTATGAATTCATACTAGTCAACCAATAGATTAGATATCGGTAGACATGTTCAACAGCTGAGTTGATAAGAATCTTGTGCATAAAAAAAGAACGTTGATAAGAATGTTATGCCTGATTAAAACATGAGTTGGACTCGAACTTTAACATTTATGGTCTAAGTTTGAACTAACCCGAACCGGTTTTTAAATTTCTAATATATTCTAGTATTTTGTTTTATATAATATATAATTTATGTAACATAAAAATTATTACATCGTAAACATTAAGAACATATTAAGTTGTTTATGTATAAAAGAATAAAAAATAAATAAACTTTTTTTATATAACATCATTAAATAATAAATTAAAAAATAGAATAATATTATTTTAAAATAATTATTTTGGATGTACTAAAAACGTGTTTGGATTAGCTATTTATAAATATAAACAGATTTAGATAAAACTTTAAGTGCATATTCTCGTGCATACTGCATAGATCAATTCCAATTCGGCCCACGAAATACAATTTTTTTACATCATTTTTTTATATTTCTTTATCTTTCATGCCTTACCCCAAAACTTTTTTTATTCAATTATTTATTAAGTTTTCATTGATTTCAAAACTACACAACTAAAATCATAATCTTTAGTTTTTTCGATTTAAATACTTCAAGTTCTTGATAATTTTAAAAGTAGGGAAATTAAACTTTGGTCCTTATTTTTTTAAGTTTAAATACTTTTTAGGTTATTGTTAATTTTGAAAGTAGCCAAATTATGACTCATTTTATTTATTTTTTGTTTTAAATACATCTTACCTCTATGTGAATATTTTTTATTGTTAACTTAACAATTAGTCCTAAACTCCATTTTATTACAATTCAGCTCCAATATTTCATCCCCTAGATATATTGTTAAATAAAATTCAATTCATGGAAAAGCGAAAGAGTCTAGCTTTGTTTCAGCCATATTGTAAAGTTTGAAAGTAGTAACTTGTTAAAATGAATCTTAATCGAGTTGGTTCATACCGTTGTCATCGTTTTTAAGATTCGAATTCTAATAATTTGATGTTGGTAAATGAAACTTCAACTAATACATGTAAATTTAATTTAATTTTCTGCTAATTTTAGCTGTGAAATAGATTTATACAAAAAAAAGTGACTATATTTTCCAAGAAACTTGTTACTGATGTGCAAACACAAGATTTTTTTTTTCTCTTGAAAGAAAAGAAAAGCTATGAATTGAATTTTACAATCATTCTGGGAAAATTTCAAACCATAAACTATACTTTTCATTGATCTCCTACAAGGATGTCAGCTTACAAATTACAATACAAAGATGATTGTGGCTCACTAAATTTGTCTTCAAGGACCAGGCTTTCCTCTACTAACTTTACTATACACAGATCTCTTTACCTATGCTACTCGAACTCTTCTTTTTTTTCTTTTAAGTACTGATGCCTGTGTCACATAAATATATCCCTATCCAAATCTCATCCCGAACTCGAGTTAGAGTAACCTAGTTCTTTATAAACCAAAAAAAAAAAAAAAACTACTGTATGGAAATCAAAGAGAAAACCAACCAATCAACCAATCCTCAAAATAAAAAAGGTTTCTTGATGAGAAACCAGAGACAGTTTTTTACCAGCTGCAAGTTTTTATCTGCTCTGTATCACTTTCAAATGTCGAAACTTACTTTGAGGTCATTCATCTTCCTTGTTGAAGAAACTAAACCACTTGAAACTTGTTTGTCAATCAAGGTTTTCAAGACCTGTTGTGGATAGGATCGGATCCTCTGTGAACTCTTCGTTTGCTCGACTGATTTGGATCGAATCTGTTGTTTACGAAAGGCGGTTTCTTCTCGGTATCCATTCCATTCGTATCAACAGCCTTGAGAACTCGTTGATTCTGTCTGAAGACAACGAAGTCCATATTTCTCAAACCAGAAACTTCAACTGGTTGAACTGCTAGTAACCCGAAAACCATAAGAAATATAACTACCCTTTGAGCACTGCAAACCATTTTTTTTTTGTTCTTTCTTCACTAAACTGAGTCAATTCAACTCAAAACAAACAAGAAAGAGACACAGACACTATATCTTTGGTTATGTTCCATTGCTGTAGACATAAGCCTGTTATTTATCTGCCCGGTTGGATTTGGAAAGGACTTTAAAGGCATATTAAAGCTATGGAGGGACCCAACATTAAAAGAGGGAGTTTTGGGATTCACTCAAAATCATAAGGCAAAATTAAGGCTGTTGTTTCGGTTTTAGAAGAATCTGACATGGATGAATAAAGGGTTTTTGGAATTTGGAATAAAATAATACCCTTAAGAAGCCAAGTATCTTTTTCTTTAAGCTTCCTTCTCTCTCTAATCTCTCTTTATATTATCTCCATCATTTGTTGCCACTGGGGCTGGACGTTCGATCGAGTCGAGTCGAGTCAAAAAATTGAGTTATTCGAGTTTGTAAGTCCTATTTTACGATTCAAACTTTATTTAATTTTTTTCGAATCAAGTCGAGTTTATGAAATTCGAGTCGAGTCGAGTTTTAGAGTTTATGTACAAAGTTAATTGTACACATATATTTCTTCATATATACTATATGCATATCCTTAGGGGTGCACATATATATTTCTATATGCATATACTTAGGATAGACGATGCACATATTGATTCAAATTTTAACGACTTTCTATATGCATATATAATATACATATATATTTCTTCATAGTTTCACATGTGATACGCATAATATATCATGCGGAATTAAAAAAAAGTCAACTCGAATATGAAAACTGGTTAACTAATTACTAAAATTTTCGAGTTATTTAAGTTATTCGAATTTCTATTTCATAACTCAGACTTTATTTTAAATTTTTTCGAGTCGATTCGAGTTTATGAAATTTCGAATCGAGTCAAAACGAGTCGAGTTTTTCACCTCGAGTCGAATAATTTAGTTTTTTCGAGCCGAGTCGAGTTTTGCCCAGCCCTAATTACCACTGAGTTTTGTCTGCCACATCATCCGACCAGTTCCTATGTGGACATTTGACAGGGGACCCACTTATTCTGGTAAGCTTCTAGAATGTCTATAGGTACGAGTATGTGTTCGATACGCGAAATAATGAATAAAATACGGCACATACTACTAAAACTAACAAATCTGATGATTGTTGCAGAATAAACAAGGGGTGTTAAAAAATAAAGGTAATATTCACCCGTGGTCCCTTTTATTTAAGTTTTGTTCTATTTTGGTCACCTAAATTTAAAAAAAAGACTATTCTTGCCATTTACGTTTAAAAACGTTTCTGTTTTGGTCACTGAACCATTAGTCTCCGTTACTTTTGTCTTCAGTCTGTTTTGTTTTGGTCACCGATTTTAATTTTTTTTGTTTAAATCACTTATGTTACCGTTTCGTTCTATTTTGGTCACTATGCCATTAATCCCGTTAATTTGATGATGTGTCATATTATAAAAATGGATAATTTCTAATTTAATCCCTGCACTTTTAAAATTTTATTTTTTCACATCATCAAACAAAAAAATCCATAATCTTTTTGTCTCCAAAAATTTATCCCCTCCACCGATCGGGCTTGTTAACTCTGGGTTCCACTGGAACCACGCATCAGCTTTGTTTGTCTTCAATTTTTTGAATGATTTTTTTTTCGTTTTCTTCAATTTCTTAAAAAGGAATAGGGGTGCGCATTCGGTTAATTCGGTTAATCGACCGAACCAAATTATCCAAAATTCATTAACTAATTTTTTCCTTTTAACCATTAACCAAACCGAAATTTTTTCGAAAATTTTTAACCTAACCGGAAAAAATTCTGTTAATTCAGTCAGTTTTCGAATTAACCGAAATTTATTATAAAATTTTGATTAAATTACACAATTGGTCAATAAATTATGCTAAAATTATCTTTTTAGTCACTAAACTTTCATTTTTGTTAATTTGATAAAAGTTTAATGACCATTTTATAATATATCAAAAAATTTAATGATCATTTTATAATTTTTAAAAGTTTAATGACCAAAAATAAATATATGTAATATATATAATAATTTCGGTTAATTCGGTTAATTAACCGGTTTCGAGCCGAATTAACCGATAACCGATGTTTAAAAAAACTCTTAAACGTTAAAACCGAATAATGCACACCCCTAAAAGGAGCCATCGCATAAGTGAACCAGAATAACATAAGTATTCTAATTGTCTTCTTTGGTTAGTTCTGTATCGGAGTTAACATCAGTTGTGTTTCATTGTTTCAATAGACATTTGTAGCTGACGATAGCTAAGGCAGCAACAACGGTTGACGGCGGTGGCATTAGTAAAAATGAAGTAAGGTTGGAGAGGAGAAAATTTTTAGGGTTTTTTGTTTGAAGATAGTAAAAGTTTAAAAGTTTAAGGGTTAAATTAAAAATTACTCATTTTTATTAACGCGACACATCATTAAATTAACGGGGATTAATGGCCCAGTGACCAAAATAGAACTTAACGATAACGTAAATGACTTAAACAAAAAAAATTAAAATCGGTGACCAAAACGAAATAGACCGGAAACAAAAGTAACAGAGACTAATAGTCCAGTGATCAAAATCGAAACATTTTCAAACGTAAGTGGCAATAATAGTCTTTTTTAAATTTGGGTGATCAAAATAGAACAAAACCTAAACAAAAGGAATCATGAGGCGAAGATTACCCAAAAAAAATAGACATTCCTTTGGTATTAAGTAAAAGGGTGTTCGTTGTTTTTCTTTAATGGAAATGACTGGTCAAGGCAGAAGCCATGGGATATGGACCACTTAGAACTGCTAGATTGCTTTGCAACAGTAGCAAATCAAAGTTAATTCCATTAAAAGAATGAGAATTTAAAGTGAAAGTGCATATATATAGATATATATTCTATGTAAAAGAAGAGACAGTTCAAAAATCAAAAACTTGTCTTTTTTGTCCGTTAATTTGTTCAAATGTTTCTCGTTTATCCATGTAGGATTATACGTATTAGTTTTCTTTATTTCGTTTTTTATTAAAATATGCAAAATGTCACATGCTACATGTAACATTCTAAAGCATAAATTCTTGCACTTTAGGACAAGTTTTGTTTTTGTGAAGTTGGGTTAATAATGGTGGCTGGTCAATTCATCTTGGCTTGAACTAAATGTTCCGATTCTCCACTTTTTATCATCCAATTGAACGTTCCAAAAATAAATAAATAAAAAGAAAAATCAAATTATGAGTTGCTTTTCTAAATACGGGTGTTTATATAGACAACCGAGGTTGGTCTAAAAGTGGATACTTTTAAAACTTTGATTTAAACCAAAGGGGCAAAAGGATTGATGAGGCAGCCACAGCCAGGCAGCCTCGACGGTCTTTGTGCCAATCAGACCATCCACAGTCAGCCTTGCCTGAATCCCTGACCCACCCACCCATTAAAATACCAAGACATCAAAAGCCAGTTAAAGAAAAGATGTCTAATTCCCAAATCCCAATCTTTCATCTATTCCCTCCCTTTCTTTTACTCGGACAGATAATTAGATCGGTTTTAGGGTTGTCGATGTCATCGGCCCTGTCAATAGTCTTTCAGGCAAGTTCACAGAGTCAGGATATCAACACCGTTATTATTCACCTTGGGCTGAGTCTTAGTGAGTTCTGCATAGACTACTCCCGAAAGAGTTGGGGGACAACCTCTGACCCGAGGAAATACTAGCGTTGATGTCCCGACTTTATGTCCATCTTTAATCAAAAGATTGGATCATACACCTGAACCGATTTAAAGATGAACAATAGAGATATAAACAAAAAACAAAATAGAAAGATGAAATACATATGAATATCAATATGAGATATACACAAGTTTTTTCACCCGGCAGGGACTGCAAAATGAAATGTTACCAAAAACACAAGTTAAAGGCAGAATCTTTAACTGGCTTTTGTATCATGTCTGGTTGAGGGCGAGTTAGAATATATGCTGCTTTTGTTTCAAAAGAGAATACCACTAAATATTTGGCATCCATTGATGTGACCAACTAGTGGAGTCTGAAAGTGGGATTAGCATTTCAGATTTTAACAAATCCCAAATGGTATTCGAATTTCACCGCTTTGCTCTAATGAGGTTAATACAGTAGATAAATGAAAGACAATGTGGTGCTTCATTTTGTTTATTCCTCCCTATTTCATCACACACCACACAGCTCAAAACTATCTGGATTCGAACAAGTGTCAGGTAAGAAGTGTGTCAACACACACACACATTTTTTTATAATAAAAAAATCATATATTTAAAAGATTATACTCATAACAGATACAAGTGTTGGACACAAAAAATATAAAGAAAATGAGGAAAATCAAGATGTAGAGAATGAGAGAGGAGCTCATATACAAGAAAACAATGATTGCTACAAGATATGGAAACGACTAGCAATTCATTAAAACAGAAATCACTAGAGCTCCGAAGTTTTGTCAACTTAAATATTAGGGGAATAAACAATATAATATTTTCAAGTTCTTCGATAGGGCGAGAACAAAAGGGAACGATCGACCTTGCTCATCAACTACCGATATATTGTCAGTGCAGGGCTTCATGTTTCAAACACTAACCTGCTGGGGAGTCACTGTAGTTCCAGATGCGATGGTAAAATGCATGCCCCTGTGTTGCCCAGATTGTAGCACAAATGTAACCTGTGTTGCAGCCGCTGCTGCTTCCTGATACGGATATGAAACAATAATAACATAAATATAAAAACCATGTCTGTGATGTACGGTTGGTTTTCAAGGTCCAAAAAAATGCGAAGGGGGTAAATAAAAAAAAGGTATAAAGAACTGGGCATACTCAGGAAGAGAAATGAACATGGGGTTTTCAAATTGGAAGTAGAAGAAATGGGAGAATAACCTGTCTTTGCCTTCGTCGCTGTAATATACTGATGGCCCAAGCCATGATATAGCATGGCAAGAGAAATACGCCAGCACGAATCAAGAAGATCTGAAACATGAAACTAAGCAATTTAAGAAGAAATGGCTCCAAATGAGACGATGAGTCTAATGCTGATGCTTAAGAAGTGCACATGTGAAATACTGGAATTTGGCTTTCAGTAAAACTTACAGTGAAGACAGTAGACAAATCATCGTCGGAATCAGCATCCAGAACATTCAATGCATGGCGCAATAGCAGAAGTGCCATTAACTGATAAAATTGAGGAAAAGTTTTGAACATTTTAAAAATGAACACTCAATTACATTGTCAAGTAAGAAAATAAAGATCGTCGAGTTACATGCTTAGACAGCGCAGTAAAGTCATTTCTCCAAATCAATTTCGTCAAAATATGTCCTTGAGACATGACTTATATAAATCAATAAATAGAATAGATAATAGTCCATTTTCAGGAAATAATTTTAAACTCGCTTTATCAACAAAAATGCTGAACTGGCTTAAAGGATGTTGAACACCATGTTAAACATGATTAGAAATTGAATACGTAAACCATCTCCATAACCAAAAGCTTACAATTACTGCAGCTGAACGGCAAAATGCAGCTCCACTGGCATTTGATGTGGCATATTCATCGTACTCAGTTTCCAAAAATTGCCGTTCTGCCTCTGCAATGGCTAAGAGGCGAGGATCACGCAAGTCCAGAGGGGTGCCAGAGATTGTCCAGACTCCACTTCAAGACATACAGAAATCAATAAGATGGAATCTTCCATACAGATCATAATTCACACAGTACAGAGCAGGTGTCAGTGTCATCCGCACAAAACTCCCTCCAACCGCCAACCATTGCATTAAAATGTCTTACATGTGAGGCAGTCAAACTTACCCAATATCAATAGTGGTTTCTTCAGTTTGGGCGCGAGGTAGAGCAGTATAATCAGGTTGATAAGGCTGCAAGTTGAATGAAAAGCACATACTACCTTAGCAAGGAGACATTAACAACCAAGTTTCAATAGCACTAATCATAAACAAAGAATTTAATAAGGCTTCAATAGAGATTAAATGCCTAAATGTATCCAACCCGGGGCAAAAAAAAGTGGGTTTCCCGTAAATCAAAAGGCTAATTAAAATTCCTCCTAAAAGTAGTAGATTTCACCCTCCACTCCCGTCAAACTACTTCGAAATCCACATACTTCCGTTCCTTGCACAAAAGTCTTGAAGTTCTAGTTCAAAATTATGAGTCAAATGAAAAGGGATGAAACCAAGTTGCAGTAATCGATGAATGTTTCTGGACAAAATAATGAATTTGATGGGGGATGCTAAAGCAAGTAGATACCTGATGACAAATCTCGCAATTTATATTGCCTTTCTCATTGCACCAATGCTGCACGCATTTCCTATGTGCATACTGCAATTCAATACACAATTATACATAGATTTCAAGAACTAATTTCATGTAGCATGTTTAAAATGCCTAGGCTAATTGCGAAATTAGCACAACTCGTACGAGGTTCATTAAACAGGAAGCCGAATCGCGAAATTGGTTCGAATTTTTATCATGAAAAAGAAATGGAAAATATTAATGACAAAATGAAAGAAACTACCTTGAGGCTGCCACTGCAAGCACAAGGAGTCTCAAGATTCTTAATGGAATCTTCATCCTGACAAATGCGGCACTCCGCGGACTGAATCAGCGTCTCCTCCTCGTCCCCACTGGCGATCTCCTTCTCCTTGGAATCTGACAAGCGCGACGACCTCGGAATCTCCTCTGAGGGAACAGCATCGTACACCACCGGCTCCGGTTTTACCAGACCGTTGACATTCAACACCAGATGATCACTCATAATTTCTTCAGATTGAACAAAAAAAAATCTTCGATTTCTACCAGTTCATTCAATCGGTAATAATAATAATAATTTAAGGAAAAGCCGGAATCGTGCAGAGTAAGAGCAGCGAACCCGGGGGTTTCCGAAGAAATGAGAGAATAAAAAAATTACGGAACGAATGGGAAACACAGAAAAAAAAAAACAAAAGGAATCTTAAAAACATTTACCTTCAGCAGCAAAAAATGGGGAATTTGCCTTTAATTAAGCGAACGAAGATATAGGGGAGAAAATTTATAATTAAACCTTTCTGGTTATAAGTTTCCTTTCTAAACTTCTTATGATTGGAGGGTTGAAATTTTCCTGTTTTTCAATATGTAATAATAGTTTTACTTTCCTCTCTTTCGGCGCCTGTTTCCTTGCTATATTTGATTATATAGTACTATAAAATAACAGAACTTTAGATATGAACAAAACAAGTCATTATAAGGCACTTTAACAACACAGCAGATATGGTATGATGGAATTTAAAGCCAAGATGATGGAAAATTAAAGCCAAGATGATGGCGGCCGGAAATATGGTATGATGGAATTTAAAGTCTCTGGTCCTTGGCCTCCAGTGGGTGTGAAGTGGATGGCTTGGTGTCCGGGATATTGGTTTTTTGATGGTATACAGTGGCTAGAATTTGATGGCACGGTTGTAATAGAATTGTTCGAGGGTTGGCTTATTTTATCCGGTGAACCAAGGAGGAAAATAATCTCGTGCGGAAATGATCCCTCCAAAAATTTACTTTCCCGCCCAAAGTCAAGCATGGTTCACACAGCAGGTTGGTATGTCAGTGTTTCGTGCCCCAATGGTTCACCCAGATTGCCCATTTCGGGATACAATCTTTCTGCAGCTCGATCAGATTTAGGCAGCGGGGCTAGTGTTGACTCTACGAGTGCCGGCTACTGTTCCTCTGCGGCTCGGTCAGGCCTAGCCTGTGGGGCCAGTGCTGACTTTGCTGGATCTGGAAGCTGTTTTTCTGGGCATAATTGTTGGTTGCTAGCAGATTTACCTAATTGGGATTTTCTTGTTATTTTTAAAAAAGAGAAAGTCTGCTGGGCATTTAATGTAAAATTTTATTTGTCCCATATTGATGGAAGACCGGACAAGGGAATGAAGGAATTTTATGTGGTTGCCTCTTTCCTTTGGAATTTATTAACGACCCAAAATCTTACCTTGGTCAAGTTTCTCTATTTCTTCTTGCTTAAGCATCAGACATTCTTTATGGCCATAGAAGATATATCTCTCGAGCTGGTTAAACAACTAGAAGGGCTCCAATTCACCAAGGAGGAGCTGACTGTCACAGATGAAATAGATAACTTGGGATCAGAATCGGTTGAAGGTGAGGAGAAATGGCTCGTGGGGAAGCTTGTCTCACCATGGATTGTGGATGGTCCGAAGCTTATTAGAGTGTACTTCTCGGTCTGGAAGGAACACCCGTTGAGGAAGCCTCTTCACTCGGACCAAATATGTTCTTATTCAAATTCAAGAGGGCTGAGGACAAGGACTTTGTAATGTCCTTGGACTTTCGATGGGGATCTCATTGCTATCAAACAATTTGATAAATTGCTTAGCCCAAGGGAGTATGATTTCAACCCTCTCCAGATATGGATTCGTATCTATGATGTCCCTTTGGGCTTCATGAATAGTAAGGTTAGGGAAGCTGTGGGCAATAAATTTGGAAAATACATTGTGACGGATCTACGGGATGAGGAAAGATGTACTAGTGAGTACCTATGGATTAAGGTCGAATTGGATTGTAGCAAACCACTCAAGAGATATACGGTATTGGGTAAAAACATAAAAACGGGCCAACCCCGAATTTGCTTGGCTAAGTATGAGAGGCTCCCAAAGTTTTGTTTCTTTTGTGGCATTATTGGCCATGAATATCATCTATGCCTGGACTTCCCTGCTAGAAGCAACCACAAGTTCCAGTTTGGTGATTGGCTTCGAGTGGAATCCCCCAAGTTAAACAACCTTGCCCGTAAGAAATCTCGACCGGGGATTGTATTTGTAACAAACAACAAAGACTCGACATCGGGAAGGAAAGGCGGAGACAAAGCTATTGAAGGAAGTGGGGAAAATGATAATGGAATGGCGGTGAAGGAAAAAGGGAAGAGGGAAGCCGATGGTGCAAATGAGTCCAAGGAAAATAGCTTGGTGTATACCCCGGACCGAGCCAAACACCTCACCATCTTGGAGCCTAAACCTAATAGTGCAAAGCGATCCTTGAAAGGGAAGATGGAAGACAGTAGCTTGAAGATTGCAAAGAAAGCTAAGTCGATGACTTACCCACCCTCGGATGAAGTTGAACATGGAATAGAGGTGGTGTCCCCTCTCAAGGAACCCATATTGGTGGAGGCTGGTTCATAGCCCCGTCGGGAGCAATGAAGACCCTATGTTGGAACTGCCGGGGCTTGGGAAACCCCGAGACAGTTCAAGCATTGTCAAGGTTCGTGACCTTGAATGATCCCGACTTAGTCTTTATTAGCGAAACTAGACGTTTCAAGAATAAAGTAGATGGTGTTCATAGAAGATTAAACATGGTTGGTTGTATAGATGTTGAGAAAAGTGATGAATGTAGTGGATTACTTTTGTTATGGAAGGAAGGTGTAGATGTTAGCCTCCTATCCTTTTCAAAATCCCACATTGATGTCGAAGTTGCACTTGGGACTGTTAAAACCTGATTCAAAGGTATGTATGACACATATGATTGCACAAGGAAGCATGGAGATTAGGAATTGCTAGACAAACTCAAAGGGGAATCCCAATTACCGTGGCTCCTAGGGGGTAATCTTAACGACATCCTTTGCATGAATGAAAAAATTGATGGGAGAAAAAAACCGAGAGTGGAAATGGATGCCTTTAGAGACGCTCTTGAGAGAAATGGCCTCTGGGACATTAAATCGACTCGAGGATGGTTCACTTGGCACTATAGGGACAATGTGGACAACCATGTCAAACAAAGAATTGATCGGTATTTGGCTTCTATTCATTGGCTTCATCTGTTTGGACAATGTGAAATCACATCAGAATATACAACGGACTCGGATCATTGCTTTCTTTTCCTTAATACTGAGGGCAAACAAAGAATGTAAGGAAATAATGGGGACTATTTCAGGTTTGATGCGTGCTGGGCTAACGATGATGAATGCTCGAACATTGTTAGTAGCACATGGACCACCCTAGGGTAGACACCTTGGGGAAGCTTAAGAATGTTGGTGAGAGCCTCCATGAATGGCAATTGAATAAAAGAAAATCTGACGTGCGGCGTAAGAAATAGCTCCAAAAAAGAATTGACTACCTCCTCGAGCAAAGCACTACCGAGGCAAGATTGGAGGACCTTAAAAACTCAAAGAATGAGCTGAAACAATTCTTGAACATGAGGAGGTGTACTGGAAGCAAAGGTCTCGGGTAAAATGGCTTAAAGAAAGGGATCGAAATACAAGCTTCTTCCATGCTAGGGTAAGTAATCGAAGAAAGAAGAACTTGATTAAGGGCATCGAGAATAATGAGGGGAATTGGGTTGAAAGAGTTGAAAACATTTTTGAAGTGGCTAAAGAGTTCTTTTCTAATCTCTTTCAGTCCGACAATGGCTCAACCTCTAGCATGATCCTTCAAGCCGTTAAGACTTGCATAACGCCATAGATAAATGACAAACTATGTGCGGAATTCATGATGGAGGAAGTCAAAAAAGCTTTCTTTCAAATTCACCCAAACAAAGCCCCAGGTATGGATGGCTTACCCGCGTCTTTATTTCGCAAATTTTGGTCCATCCTTAGTGTTGAATTTATTAATCTGTCCCTTGATCTGCTAATGGGTAGAGTTAACATGGGTGAGGTAAACCAAACTGTTATTATGCTTATCCCGAAACTTGGTAACCCGACCCTCATGAAACATTTTAGACCAATTAGTCTTTGTACTGTGGTCTACAAAACTTGCTCTAAAGTTCTTGTGAACAGATTGAAACCTATTATGCCTTGTTGTATTGCTGAGAACCAAAGTGCCTTTGTTTCAGGCAGACTTATTTTTGATAATGTTATTGTGGCTCATGAACTTTTTCACCATCTAAAGGGTGCAAAAAATAGACCTAATAAAGGGGCAGCGATTAAATTGGATATGTAAAAAGCTTATGATAGAGTTGAATGGCATTTTCTTACGGATGTTATGACCAAAATAGGTTTTGCCTCTAAATGGATTGACATTGTGATGACTTGTGTATCTACTGTTTCTTATTGTTTCAAGATTAATGGTGCCATTTCAGATCCTTTCAGGCCTTCTAGAGGATTAAGGCAAAGGGATCCCCTTTCCCCGTACTTTTTCTTTTTCTGCACACATGGGCTCTCGTCTTTGCTACTAAAGGAACAATTAGAGGGGCGTATTAGAGGTGTTCGTGCAAGCCAAAATGGACCAAGGTCAACCATCTCTTGTATGCCGATGATTGCCTTTTGTTTATCAAAAACTCAAATAATGAAGCCATGAGACTTAAGCATGAACTGGCGGTTTATGAAGCCTCCTCAGGGCAAAAGATCAATGTGGAGAAATCATCTATCTATTTTAGCAATGGCATGAATGACCGAAGCAAATTTGAAATCAAGGCTGTTTTGAGCATGAGGGAAGAGTTTTGGGGCAATACCTTGGCCTCCCTTTAATAGTGGGTAAAAGCAAAGTGGAAGCTTTCAGGTACTTAGATGAAAAATGGACAAGAGGATGTGCAACTGGACAAAGAACTTACTTTCATTTGCTAGTCGAGAGATATTCATCAAATCAGTGGCACAGGCTATACCGGCCTATGCTATGTCATGCTTTCTTCTCCCGGATTGCATTATTGACCCTATGGTGTCCATAGCTAGAAATTTTTGGTGGCCCGGGAAGAATAAATTGAGGGGATGGTCTCATGTGGCGTGGCAAAACCTGTGTATACCGAAAGGATTTGAGGGATTAGAATTTCGGGATCTCAAGACATTCAATCTTGCACTTTTGGCCAAGCAAGTCTGGAGATTGCTATGCAACAAAGAGTCACTATGTTTCAAGGTGCTCTCGGCATAATATTTTCCCAATGGGGATGTGTTTGAAACAAAACATGGGGAGAAAACATCATGTGTATGGAGCAACATCTCAAAGCAAAAGAAGCAATTAAAGAATGCTTCTATTGGAGAATATGGACTAACAGTCAGGTCCGAATTTTTAAAGATAAATGGGGGAGTACCAAACCTATCTTGCTGGAAGGAAGTCACTTGGACAACGAGCTTAACTCGATTCGGTGTGCCGAGTTGATGGTGCATAATGTTGCTGCTTGGAATGTTGTCAAGCTTAATCAAGTATTCTGTGATAAGGATGCGTATGTGATTAGTCAGTGCCCCATTGCACCCCACTCTGGTGATCTGATCGTTTGGGGACACCACTCGTCCGACAGCTATACCACTCGATCTGGTTACAATTGGCTCCTTCTACAGAAGCATGAGGTAAGAGACTCCTCGACAATTTGGAAGGCAATGGCAAAGCTTCCCACTTTGCCCAAAATTCGACTGTTCGGGTGGAGATTGTGTCATGAAGCTCTCCCTTTGGGCTACAAACTTAAAGCTATTGATCTGGACCCTGGTACTTGTAAAATGTGTAACGACGACATTGAATCATGCCTCCATGCCTTCCGGAAATGCCCTAACCTTAGAAAAGCCTTTGATCTTTGCACGCTATCGATATCCTTGCCAAATGGTTAATTCTCGAGTTGCAAGAAGTGGCTAGAGGAAGCACTCAAGAACCTTGACAAGGAAAAGTTCACACTTCTCATTATTCTCATATGGAACCTATGGAATCGGAGAAACAAATTGACTCACGAGAACAAGGTTCTCCCAATTCGAGCTGTTGTTGATTATGTGCAGGTATTAGCTTCGGACTACAAAGCAGCCCATGAGGCACATAAGTGATCATGTCCCTTACAGTCGAGCTAAGAGATGACCCTGCCCACCCGAGGGTACCATCAAGATAAATGTTGATGCAGCATTCATGCCAAACTCAGGGGAAGCCTCGATTGGAATAGTGGCCTGAAACTCGCATGGTTTAGTCCTTGACGCGAGAGCTCAAAAGCTACAAGGGGTGCACACTGCTGAAACTACTGAAGCTTGTGCCTACACTCTGGGCCTAAAAATGGTTGTTGAAAATGATTGGACAAGGGCCTTTATTGAAGGAGATTCTATGGCGGTGGTTAAAAAGCTGAACGCCACATCACTTGATAGGTCGATCACAGCAGCATACTTAACCGAGGCGCATGCCATACTGGCCGAACACATAAACTACAAGGTCACACATATAGGCCGAGAAGCAAATAAGGTCGCTCACTCGCTTGCACATTGGGGCATAAATTATAATGAGCCTTTTACTTTCTCGTATGATGTTCCAGATTGTATTGCTAACTTTGTAATTGATGATGTCATTTATGGCTAATGAAATACAATCCATCTTTCAACAAAAAAAATAATCACATTCCTTTAATCTAATCCTCTAGTATAGGGAAAAATGAACATGCAAGTGGTATAATAGTAGGGATTTTGGTTCACAGCTAGTCTTCTATCCTGGCACCCTCATGAAACGATTACTCTCGATCCTATATTAAAAGTTTGATGATATACAATCTTACATTTCCCATCAGATGGTGACCCTAAGTGGAGGACATAGTAAACCAAGGAAGTATAATGATAATACACATCATAACACATGCATTGTCTTCCTTGGCTGCAAACTTCTAAGCATATCTTTGATCTCCTCCAGACAATGATATTAACTTCTGCCTATACGAGTGATTATATATCGTCCTTTCTCTAGATCATACACTGTCTTCAACTGGGGTTTCCTCCATTTCAATATAGACCAAGCTATGAATGTCAATATTGCGAAAATGACAATGATGGAGAATAATGTGGGTGAATCATTGCCGATAATGGTAGTTATCCAATCAGATTGCTGTACATCCAACTTGGCCGTGGTTTGCAATATGAAAGCTCCCAAGGCCCAATCTAGTGGTCTGTTCTCTACCTGATTAGCAAAGCTGATCCTGTTTATGATAGAATCCCATTAGTAAAATTTCATATGTGAGAACTGACCCCAGATAACAGCGATAAGTGGAACATTTCTCTGCAACTCGGAATATATAATGATTATAATCTTGTAGCATAAGGTAATGTAGTAAATGTAGTGGTTCTAAGAGAGTTTGTTACCTTTTCCTTTATGTAATAGCCTTAGTGCAGCGGATCAGCACTCCGAGAAGTTACCCCTAGCTTGAAGTTCAGAGCTATATTTACTTTTTTCAGCCATAAAACCTAGCGAAAGATTTGATGACCGAGGCAAGTAACCTTTAGGTGTGCAAGGATCTATATTAATTTCCTTATGAAGAGAGTCAACAACTGCATTAGGGTGAGAAAAACATAATGAGCAGTATAAACACAATAACTTAACTATTTAGTAAATCCACACCATCGCTATTAAAGGTAACAGAGATTCTATGAATAATCCATAAATGACCAAAGGTAAAAGAAGACAACTTTTAGTCAAAACCACAATATACAAAGTGTAGAGAATTGAGATTTTTGATCAGAGACTTGATGTAAGTTCTCTGGTTTTCTGTATTTTCATTGAATAAAACTTGATTTACAGCATAGCCTTACAGTCGACTAAATACATGGAGTTTTAACTAAACTAGGGCTACTTTAGTGTTATCTTTTATCTACTCCTAGGATAGTAATTGGGATTAAACTAAACTCTTCTAGTAGATAACTGTTACAATAAGACTTGAACTCTAATGTTAGAGTTAATCTATATCACATACACGTCTACAATCTACACAAACAGTGCTCATACTCAAATCTAGATCTCTTAAGCTCGAGTTCAATGCACAATTTAGCATGAGTGAAATTCCTAGCTGGAGTTCAATGCACAAATTCAAGCATTTCTAAGCCTGCAAAACTTTGGCAGAAGGCAGATATGTCAAACATACCAGGACTGAAATCTCCTTTAATAAGTGATTCCCTCAATGATTCATGTGCAACATTCTGAAAAAAGAAAATACAAAAGTAAAAAACTCCTAGGTCAGACAAGGATTCTTTGACAGAATCTCTAATACCATATTACAAATCTCACAATGCAAAGCCATATTAAAATAATACTAATACTAGCAACAAGTTAGATCTGCATTATACTCGTTATTGTTTTAAAGGGATAAAAAAGGGGGGGGGGGAATCTGGCAGATCTACTTCCAGAGTTTTAAGAACAAAAAATTCCCAGTCCACTTGATTTTAACTATGCAAAACATCTGAAGCATATCATAAGAATTGCAAGAAAAGTCGAACCAAAATATTTTTTGAAATAAAATGCCCACCATTTGAACACAACTACCTAAAAACCATAACAAACATAAAAGTAGAAGAGTATCTAATGCATGCAACGGTACCTGGCCAAAATGAAGAAAGCTGTGACTATAGAGATTGTAAGTGAAATTCCCAAACTTGATGGTGCGTGAGAACTTAGAAGGCATATGTTCACTTGAGACAAAGGTTACCTGATATAAGTAAAAGAACAAGTTAATGGTATTTTATATGTGCTTCTCAATTTATACATTAAGTGCACCAAGCAAAGAACATACATAATGCCATCAAATGCATCTGCAATGAGTTGAGGTTATAGCTTCTTGTTTTCCAACCTCTTCTTTATCAGACATTGTGTATTGTTCTGTTGCTTTAAGCAGCAGTAATGTCTTTAACAAAAATAAATTTTTGCATGTTAATGCCTGTTTTTTTAATGATATCCATGTGTTTTTCAGGACAGCCAATGAAGTGTAGTTTATAGCTCACGCTAAACACCTACTTCATAGTTACAAGTTCAGCAAATAAAGGTTTACAGTGGATTATGAACTACTCTGAGATATCATTTCTCAATACACAAGAAATAGCTTCAAAGAAGCAATAAAGAAAGGAAAAAAAGAAATAGCTTCAAGTAACTCTAAAGCATAGGGCCATTAATGAGAAGCTCAAATGACTTGTAAATTCTGGTGTGGAAGAGGAATCCAATTAACTCCACCCAAACGCCACGGGAAAGAATTCCAAATTAAAGAATCTAGAAGCAGGGAAGACTAAAGATAACAACAAACCTGAGCAGATGCCCCACCAAGTTCAATAATTCCAGTTGTATCCAGAGGATTACCTCCAAGAGTACCCAGTGCATAGTTTGCAACAACCCTAGCATAGACCCCTTCATCAGAGCCTAAGACAGTAAGAACATCCAAAATTAGCCTCAAAACGTGGATCCGGGATTAGAAAATACAGTATAAACATAAGCACTGAAAGGTCTCCCACCCAGTGCATAGTTTGCAACAACCCAAACATAGACCCCTAACATGTACTAACCACCGTTACTTCTCTTCCATTGCTGCCATTTTTGATTCTTAAACATCAAAATTTTCCCATGTTGGCATACAAAATTCACTCCTACAACTAAAGATGAACTTAAACCTCTTAATACTCTACTCTTCTAGTCCTATTCACATGTTGGATTCAGAACACATCATATTCTATTATAACTGAAGTAATCCACATTGTATTACCTGTAATAACCGACGTCCAGTCATCGTGAAACTTAAACCCAGACACCCTAAGCAACTTCCTACACTCCTCCAAAATCTTGTCCTGCGACTCAACATCCAACAACCTCATCCCCGCCGTCGCCATTAGCCTAATTTCCGTCTCTCCCCACTGTTCTCTTGGAACATTGTTCCTCCCAAATTCCAGAAGCTCTCCCAAAGAATCCGACACTGCTTCCGGCTGCTCCCCGTAAGCTGACAATCCCTGATTAACTTTCAAGCTATCTGATCCTCCTTTGAAGTCGAAAACAAGGTTTTTGCTTCGATCAACTCTGTACCGAAACACGTGGATCCTCGTTCCCGTGCTTCCGGCATCTATTATAATTCCGAACTTAGTTGACTCTGCTGACGAGAAAAGGAAGACGTAACTAAAAACCAATAAAGCGAAAGACGTGACGATTGAGATTGCAAAGATAGAAGGGGTTGGCCTGGTTTGACGAGGGTTTCGGGGGAAAAGTGCGGTGGATCGGGAATTGGGACTTGGAACTTAATTGGATCCATTTTAGGTGATTCAATGGAGGGTTTGGGTTTGGAATCGACCCGATTTCGAGCATGCAATCGTCGCATCAAGTGATCAACAGCTGGTGTTGGGGAGGAAGCATGTGAACTGTTAAGAGCAATATGGAAGAAAAAGAATCGGAACTATAATCGAAAAATGAAGGAATAAAAACGATAAAAACCAATGGAAATGGATTTTTAGGTTTTTTTTTTCCTTTGAATTGGGATTGAATCGGAGAGGAGAGGCTGTGACTTCCAAAGGTTTCAGCGTTCTCTCTCTCTCCTATCTGATTTTATTTTTCTTTTTGTTTTGGAGTTAATGTTTGCATTTTTACGCTTACCAGAAGTGAAAATTCCCTCGATTCGATTCGGTTCGGTTCGTGCTTAGAAAGATCAGTTGACCGGTTTGGACTTATAAGTTTGTTCCTTGAATCGTCTTTTCCCCTGTGTTTAGGTTTTAGTTGGATTATGACACATGCCTTTAAAAAGTTGAACATAACCACTTAATCAAGTTCATTACTTGACTTTAAATATAGGGTAAACTACTAGAATAATCACTTATGTTTAGTAATTGTATATTTTGGTCACCTATTTTTAAATTTAACTGTTATGGTCACTTACAGTTTTGATTTGTAAACTTATGATTATTGAAACGTTCCTGTCGTTAAATATTAAGAGAAGGCAGTTTTGACAGCGGAAAATAATAAAATAAAATCTATCTTTATTCCACGTGGATTGACTATTTGACTTTTTACCAACGTTTGATTAAAATAATTTCTTAATTTTAATTAACTCACACAGTAAATCAACGACATCATTCTAGGGCTCAATTCTCTGGGGAAAAGAAAAGGGTTTAGGGAAAAATAGAATCGATCAGAGAATTTATTCTACTCTAGGGTTTAAGGTAAGAAAAGAGTTTGGGGAAAATTGAAAGGGATTTTAGGGCTCATTCTTTGGACAAAATCAAAAGGAATTCTAAGGCTCATTCTCTGAAATTGGTAAAAGTCTTTGAAGAAGGCTTCGCGAAAGGGTAAGTCTATGTTTTAATGTATTTTTGGTTGAATTCAGTCTAAGATTCTTTCATTTTTTTGTTCTTTATATAGAAATATTTTGTTTGTTCATTATTTTTCGATTAGGTTTTTCAAGTTGAACCTTATTTTGATCTTTGATTATTGTCTTTGTTGAGTTGTATTGTAAATATTTTGAATTTGACAAAATAATTGGAGGGAGGGTTCGCGAGCAGGGAGATGAGGTAGTAGAGGATTGTAAGTTTTCTGGATTAAGGTTCTTCAAGTTGACCTTTATTGTTTTTGTTTGACTTTAATGTTTGCTCTCACCATCATCATCATCATCTTCTTCTTCTTTTACGAAGAATTTTTTAAAGAAAATGGGTCTTCAAAGATTTTATTAAGTGGATTGTTTTTAGGGTTAACTTTACAGTGTTATTTATTTTTATTGTCAGTCCACGTGGATTACACATGGAATTTATTTTGTTGTCAAATCAGCTTTTCGTTAATATTTAACGACAACAAACATCTCAGTAGTCATAAATTTACAAATCGAAAATATAAATAATTATAACGGTCAAATTTAAAAATCAGTAATTAAAAGCGTTTACTTATTAATCATAAGTGACATTTCAATAGTTTACCCTTATATATATATCATATCTGATTATTCTTTCTCTCTCAATGTTTTTCTTTTTTGAAAATTTTCTTATATTGGTCAATCGATAACTTTCCAACGACATGGCTTTTTCAGGTGACCCGCTTTGAATCTTCAAACAATCAACAGTTGACTCCCATAATCCTGAAAACAACCTAAAAGAAAGGAGGAATTTATATATTACCTGGATAGTGGACGTATGCGCCTTCATAAGGACCAAAAGAGAAGCCTTTATGAAGATTTATCGGTTCCAAAATTTCTTATAGATTAATAAGGCAGTTGTATAGTCAAAATTTATTTCTCATGATACCAAGTTGACGATATTGATGTTTAAAATGAGCAGATATCGAATTAGGGAAGCGGAAGATTGGACTAAGGTAATTGATGGCAGTTTCAAGCGATTTACTATAGTTGATTTAGGACGGAGAGTTACATACATGGTGGTTGGAGTAAAGGAGAGGAAAAGAAAATCTAATGGGAAATGAGAGGAGTATTATCCCCTTGGTTTTGTCTGCCCTTCTCTCTTCGGTTGCATGGCTATTTATAAGTTTAGGTGTTATTGATGATAGAACAATGGCAGGCCTAGTGACAATATTAGTGGGAGGTAGAATTAGGTCTAGCTCAATTCTTAGGCTCTCAAGTCTGGTCACGTGGGCGAGTCTCCGTAATTCCTGATTGTGTCTGTTCCCAAGGTAACGTAGGCCTCTGTTTTTTTTATATTTATCTTTTTCAAAAGAAGTGCTGCCGTGAGATTACTTTTATCGTTGTATAAAGGCGTTGGAGTTTATATCCGAATACGAAGATATCATGTACAACCAGGGATTTAAATAACGTTTTCGGTCGCATCGCGTTTATCGCGGTTGTGGACATAACGGATGTCATTGCGGTCATTGCAGGTGTCATGCTCGTGATTTTTTTTTAAAAATTCACACAACTTATTATAAAATTTAATAAATGTAAGTGTAAATATAAAAAGTCACTTTTGATGATTTTTAGAATTTTTGTAATGTTTATAAACTTTTATTAGTATGAGAACACAATTTTTACAATCATTAATTATTATTATATTTATTTACAAATTTTCTGAAAATATTGTATTAGAAATATTAAACATTCAACATATTTAATAAGTTTGAAAACTTTTATAAATAAAATAATTAAAAGTCCATATATGAGACTTGAGATAGGTTTTCAATGTTTCCTGGAAAATATTTGGTCAAATTATTCATTTTCATTGTTATTATTTGTAAAATTCACACAAATTATTATAAAACATAATAATAATTATAATTAGGGTAAACTACACCAGTGACCACCTAACTATTTGGGCATACCTATTTTGACCACCGAACTATCGGACTCGTCAATCAGACCACCCAACTTATTAAATCGACCTATTTTGACCACATGCCGTTAAAAAACTAACGACACTGCTGAGTTGGTTGTGAAAAAGTAACTGCGAAGCATGTGTGGCCTTTTTTATTAATTTTTTCCACGTCTGAAATTAGTATTAATTTAAAAAACATTATAAACAAAAGAATTGAAAACTCAAAAGGCCAATTAATTAACCTAAGACTGATTCATTTGGAGAAAATTATTTTCGACTTTTGAGAGAGAAACTAGAACAATCAGGCAAATTATTTCATAGTTGAGAGTGATAGGAAGGAGAAAAATCTTGTGTGTGCGTTGAAGAAATCGATATTGAAATGTCTTGGGTTCATCGTGGAAGAGAGAAACGTAAACTGTTGTATGGTAAGTTTATCCTTTCTTTCGTTATTTGAAAAATCCCTAAATTTTGTTTATCCTTTGTTTGTTATTTGAAAAATCCCTAAATCTTGTTTCAGATTCGATTTGGGTGAGGGGTTAGACAATGTAAAATTTATCGACAGTAATATTTAGGGTGAATAAACAAGATTTAGGTTTTTTTAAAATATGATTTTGGTTTAATATATCAATTACGGTTTCTTTAAAGTGTATTACATTGTTAGCATTTTAGTTCGATAACGGTTTTTTTAAAATATGATTCTGCAGATAATTTGATTAGATTTATTAAAAATGTACTTGACTGTTAACATTTAAGACCACCAAATGAAATGAATGCTACATTGTTAATGAAGTTTGTTAATAGTTCAAGATTTTTTTTATTTTCTTTCAATGAAGTATCTTTGATATGTAATGCTACATTGTTAATGTCATAGGAATTTTAGTCGGGTTGAATGCTGGAGCATCAAAAAACATTGTTAATTATTTAAAATTTTATGTTTTGTTTCAATAAAGGGTTAATTGATTGTGACAGAATATGAAAATGTGACTTGCTTTTGTACTTTTATATGTGAGTTTTTCATGCATGTGTTGTGTTTTTTCTCTGACTTTTTATGCATGTAGGAACTGATATTATGCATGTGATATAAAGGACCAATGCTTGATTATTATATGATATGTGGAGCTGAATTTTATGGAAGTAGTGGACCATGAGATTTTTTTTAATTTGGAAAAAGTATGTGGGGTCTTTATGTGTCCATGAGGTATGCATGTGTTAGTATAATAAGTCAAGTAAAGGTGTTGGATGATAAAAGTAGGTGGGGTATAGTCTGGTTGGTATATGTGCATTCATGTTTAGTGAACCATGGTGGGTATTTATTTCATTATTATATCTGATATGTTATCTTGTAGTGTTAAGCTTAGTTTAGTTTCATGTTTTGTCTAGTAGTGGACCATGGTTGGTATATGATGCTTACTTTTATGATATGTTGTCTTGTAGTGTTAAGCTTAGTTTTATTTTATGTTTTGTCTTGTAGTGAACCATGTTGAGTATTTATTTCATGTTTAGTCTGGTTGGTGTATGTTGCTTACTGTTATATTTACTTAGTTTATTTCCTGATACTTTTTATTTTCTTATTAACAGAAAAAAATTCATCCAAGTTCACGTTAGTAGTTCACTATAGTGGTTACTTTATTAAGACCCGAAGTCTGTTATATAGTGGTCAGTTAATTGATTACTTTGATAGATGTGATGTGGACGAAACGAGCATTGTTAGTGTTATTGCCATGATTGAAAAATTAGGATTAACTTATGCAATGAAGATATACTGGCAAGTTTCTGAAAATCCATTTGAGATTAAAACTCTAGGCACTGATACTGATGTTCTAGAGATGCTTAGCAAATTACCTAGGGATCATTATGTGCATGTATACTTGGAGGAGTTTATACCCTATAATGCTGCTAGTGTTAAACCTGAAATGAATGTTGAAGTTAGGGTAGAGTCTTCAGAGAAACCTAGTGATGAACCAAAAACAAATGATACTGTTTCAGAGATTAGAGTAGACTATGATTATGAAGTTTCTAAATCAACTAGCTCTGACTCTGGTTTTATTGATAGTGAGAATGATTATGAAGATGATGATGTTTCTAAGGGGTTGGGTTATAAAGTCAATAGGGAAGGGTCATATGGAGCTAATGGGAGGGCAGTGGTGAAGTCAGGGTTGACAGTGACCTTGACAGTGGACATTCTGACTCATTACACAGTTTGGATGATTCAGATTCTGATGGTCCATAGAAGAAGTCAAGATATCCTGAACTTAAATACCACTGTAGACATTTACAATCCAAATTTTAAGGTGGGATTACTTTTGGCAACAAAACAAGTATTGAGAGAGGCTATTAAGGTGTACAACATCAACAATAGATATAATGTTAAGCTTAAGAGAAATGATAATAGGAGAATTCAAACAGTTTGTAAGAACAACTTTGGAGAGCTGCTAGGGCAACATATGTGGGAGAGTTTGAAGCTGCCATGGCAAATTTAGAGGTATAATTATTTAATTTTTAAAATTATTTTGCAACTCATTTGTATGGATCAATAACCTAATTTATGACCATTAATGCATGGCTTATCAAGTTTTGGACATACATGTCTGTCAGGGAAAGACCCTGCAATGTGGTCAAAGTCTCACTTTTCCTGCAGATCTAAATCAGACATCCTTTTAAACAATCATTGTGAGTGTTTCAATAAGGTTAATCCATCTATTTTTCTCGTTACTTTTTCTATACTTAATTTACAACAGTAACACTTACTATTTTGGTTTGTAGATGATAGTTAAAGCTAGAGATAAAGCAATTATTACTTTGGTAGAGTCAATCAGATCCAAATTGATGCAAAAAATTGCTAAAAGAGGGATGGAGCTGAGAAGTTAATTGGCCCTTTGTGTCCAAAATTCAAACAAAGTTAGAGACTGCATTAGCACTGTCACATAGGTTTGCATGGTTTCAAACTTGTATATTTCTAACTTGTACATTGTATTGTATGTTTCTAACTGGAGACTGCATTAGCCCTTGTACATAGGTTTTCATTAGCATTGTCACATAAGTTAATTGGTCATTTGTTTGTTTGTTTGTTTCTGCATTAGCATTGTATGTTTCTAACTTGTACATTCTGCTTTATTTCAAATTTGTTTGTTTACATTAGCACTGTCACATAAGTTCATTGTCACATAAATATTTTTGATTGATTTGTTGTTGGTATATTCTGCTTTATTTATGATTTGTTTGTTTCTAATTTTTCTGCTATGTTTTATTGTCACATAGATATTGGTGGTTAGTTTTAGATTCACATAGATGTTGGTAGTTGCTTTCTAATTTTTCTGCTTAACTGTCACATAGATGTTGGCCTTTGCGTGCTGGTGGAGCAATGTACCAAGTTTCATGTAGTCCTCAAGACCAACATTATGTCAACATGCAAACATCATCTTGCTTATGTAGAAGATGGCACCTAACAGGTTAAGTTTTTTTTTAAATAATGTTTCTTTAATGATCTATATGTTTATACACACTAATCATGTATTTTTTATGCAAGAATTCCATGCATCCATTCCATTTCTGTCATGTCGTTGCTTGGAGAAAGACCCGAAAACTATGTAGATCCATGCTACTCAGTGTCTACCCAAATGGCCATATATTCCCATTTTATTAATCCAGTAAGGGGTGAGAACCAGTGGAGTCACCAACAAACACATTTACAAGTCTTACCTCTTGTCTTGAGAAGGCCACCAGGAAGACCACATAAGAACCATAGAAGAAGGGAGACAAATGAAACATCTCAGGGTGATAAGGTGTCCACGAAGGGTGTGAAGATGTCTTGTACAAAATGTGGAGGACCTGGTCATAATACAAGGACATGCAAGGGTCCTGTTCGTGACAATACTAGACCATCTAAACGAGCATCCACTTCTACTACAAGTAGAGCTCTTGGAAGATCTAAATTGCTAGTAAGTGAACATATTATTTTTTGTGATTAATTTACATTTTTTGTTTAAGGTTCAATAACATATTGTTTTTTGTGTACAGATTAGAAGAAGATCTGGAACAAGTGTGCACCAGGATCCTGTTGCAACAGCAAACCAACCTACTAGGCAACACTAACCCCACCACCAGTCTACACTGTTAGATGGATGCTGACCCCCACCACTCAGGAGAGTTCTATTACACAACCTGGTAGGCAAAACCGAAGCAACAATCCAAGGCCAAGACAACCCCCATCACCAGTCCATACTGTTAGATGGATGCCCACCCCCACCACTCAAGAGATTTATGTCAATCAATCATCTCCAAGGCAGGCTTATGAGTGACCTTTGATTCTGTTGGCCATTCTAAACACTCCAAGACTCACTGTTTTAACTTTCTTTGTGTAATGCGTGCACTTGACCATTAGGATTTAACTTTTTGTTGTGATTATAGGTATCGCATGAAAGTTTTTTGTGTAATGCATGCAGTTGACCATTAGGATTTAACTTTTTGTTGTATACATGTTTTATACGTGTTCAAGGAATGGTCATAACTTAAATTTTTGTTTCTGTAATGGTCAAAAAACAATCTCTTTTGTATGGATCACTTATGAAATGAATCATATTATGGTCAGATCTTGTAATTCTGTTTGTGTATCTACTTTATGTTTTTTAATGCATTCTTTAATAACCAAAAATCCAACATAAACATAGTAATTCAATTACAATAAACATATCCAGATACATAAGCATTCATTCCATTACAATAAGCAACCCAGACACTCAATAATAGGAACCCTAAAATTTAACCCATCTACATAAACATTCATTCTATTACAATCTAACATAGCAATTCCAACAACCCAGGTACATAACTGAAAAACAACCTTGAAACTGACCTAAAATGTAACCGTAAATTAGGACATCCATTTTCCTAAACCTAAACCTAAAAGAAACACAAAACAAAGAAGCAAAACCCTAAAAAACCTCTCATTCCTTCTTTCACGTTCCATAGCTAATTTTTTTCTTAGAAGACCGTTAATCACAACCCTGGATTGATTATATACTGGCGGATCATACCAAACAAAGAAATTGCAAGTCTGGGTGTTTTTTTCCATAATTTCCACACCCCCAAAACCTTCTACCAGGATTATTACTTTTCCATCCCGTCGTTAATGGAGAACGCACTCTACAGAAGCATTCCCGATCCAAGTCCTCACCCTCTATTTCGATTACAAGCTTCAACTTTTCTTCCTTTCTTGCTTCCCTCTTCTGCAGACTTCTCTTCACCAATGTAGCCGTTGGAAATAAGGATTGAAAGAGATAAGGGAATAAACTTTGTAATTAGGGTTCCATTAAATAGAACAATAATGTCCTCTGCTTATGTGGCAATATGCCTCCAACATGGCAATAAAAAAATAAGTTTATCAGCCAACTTAGTAGTGACGTTGGTTTTTTAACGGCATGTGGTCAAAATAGATCGATTTAATAAGTTGGGTGGTTTGATTGACGAGTATGCCCAAATAGTTTGGTGTTCACTGGTGTAGTTTACCCTTATAATTATAAAAGTTACTTTTTATGATTTTTAGAGGGTTTTCCAACACTTATGAAAGGATTTAATTGAAAAGAAAAAGACTTAGTGGCTCAATTGGAAGTTTCATTATGGATTTAAGGACTTAATTGGAATAAAACAAAACATCCTAATTAAACTAAAAATCTGAAAGGACTAAATTGTAATCATAGTGAAACTTTTAAGTCTCTCCAAAAAATCACTAAAACTTGAACCCTCCACCCGCAATTTACCCTTTTTTTTACTTTTCATCTTCTCCTCTCTCGCTCGCGAGCTCTGCAACTTTTTTTCCTTCCTATTTTTATCTCCGGCCACCAAGTGGTGCCGCGATTGTTCTGATAACAGGGATAGCGTTCCGTTATCGCCGCGACAACCGCAATCGCGTTATTTCGCATCCGCCACAGGCCGCAACAGTCGTGATTTCGTTGCCCACTGCAAATTTTACCAAATGTTGCCCACAGGCCGCAATAGTCGTGATTCTGCCACAAACGTTAGCGGTCCGCGATTTAGAACCCTGGGTACAACAGGACCATCCTTTTTTCTAGCTCCCGACTAACCACAAGGTGATCCTGGAGATGTATATGTTTAAGGGCTTGTTGCATTCAAATTAACTTACTACAATAAAAAAATTGTATCGAATTTAAAATTTGTAATTTTATTTTGGCATAATGTAAAAAATACCACTAACGTTTGATTGAATTGTCATTTTTTGAAGCAATCTAGCCCTTAACGTTTTATTTTGGGTCAAAATGACCCCTATGCGGATGAGAACTATTAGTCAACCAACAATAAATGGCTTGAAATGATGTGAAAAACCTGCATGGTAGTGCACGCTGCGATAGCAGTGTCATATAGGCAAATATGCTGATTTTACAGAATGACACATCGGTCAAAAAATAGTTTAAAAAAATTATATAAAATATACAATATTTTTTCTTTTGACGTGTCATTATGCCAAGTCATTTCAAATTGTTTATCGTCAGTTGACTAACAGTTTTTATTCATAGAGGGGCTATTTTGACCCAAAATAAAACGTTGAAGGCTAAATTACTTCAAAATAAGAAAAATGTCAAATTGACAATTCAGTCAAACGTTAGAGATATTTTTTGACATTATGCCTTTTATTTTCATGAGAAGAATATTGATCCCAGAAATCTAACTGAAACGCCGGCTAGACAACATAGATAATAAGAGAGGTGTTTGGTACCTTTATTAGAAGGGGATGAGCATGTTGAGTGCTTATGCTCAGGTTGATGAATTGTGGTTATTTAAAATTAATGGACTTGGTTAAGTGGTTTTGCTCAACTTTTTCCTTCAATTAATTCTAGTTTTCACGACCAAATATAACATATATAAAAATTGTTTTCATTTAAGACCGAGTGAGCTAGCAGATTTGACCGATTGGTCAATTTTTCATCTTTGTTCTTCATATTCTCTTAGGTTATGAGTTCTAGATTCACTAAGAGAACTTTCTTTCCTTTCCTTAAAATCTTGCATTCCCCTTTCCTCTAAGTAAGATTTGGATTAGATTTAAAATTTATAAAAAAAACCGAGTAATTACTTTAGCCTAGTGGTTGGCATATGTCCCTTATCTTCCCATAACATAAGGCTAATCTAATGACCAAAATGGCATCTTTGTAAAAGTTTGAGGACTTAAGTGTAAATTTTCTAAAAGATGATTTTAATCGGTATAAGGATAAATCTGATCAAAATAAGAACTTTGATATCAAATTTAGAAATTAAAATGCAGTAGAAGGTATCGAATTTGGATCGAACAAGATTGTTAAGCGTGTTCAGGCTAGAAAAATTCAGGGATGAGTGACCTTCTGGGAAGTTTCATGGAATCAAATTTTTGATCGAATAAAAGGATTTAGAAAAAGAATTTAGAAGGTGAATATCTAATAATTGGATTGAATAAAAATCATAAAATATTATTTTATGGTATATTGAAGGGTGGTTGGTTGGATCCCAACTAAATTAATTGGAATGTTATGGAATGGCATTTTTGAAGAAGCATTATAATTAGAGATGTAATAGAATGGCAAGTTTGGAACAAGGATAAAAATGAATTTAAAATTCATTTTAACTAAAACAAGTGGCATATTATGGTTTAAATAAAATAACATGTGTATTAATAAAAAAAAGATGAACAAAAACTTCGTTCATATTCTCCAACATTTTGTGGAGTAGGAGAAAGAAGAGAAGAATAGCACAACACCATTTTCAAGCTAATTTTGAAGGTTTTCAAGCATGATTCAAGTAAAATAAATTAAGGTAAATCAATCTACGCTTAATTCTCTTCATTTTGGTGGTAATTATGCATGGAAAAGCTAAATATAGTTTATGTTCATGAAGAAGATGATAATGGAATTTATGAACACTAGTATGTTTAAGGCTTGATTTGATTAGAATAGATGTTGCAGACATGTAAACAAGCTTTAGTTTGATTTAAATCCTATGATGGAATCATAAACCCTAACTCTAGGATTTGGAAATTTGAATTAAAAGTTTGAATTAAGGATGGAATTGATGTGATTATGATGTTTCAAGTATAAAAATGATGTTAGAATGATCAAAACTCCTTGGTGTACCAAGTGACCAATTCGGTATATAGGAGAAATATAGGGGAGAGATTTTGAATAATTGTTTTGGTGATGGAAATGGATACAATGTGATGTTACAAGGCTAATTTGAATATTAGAATGGAAAATTCATCATTAGAAATTAATAGTGACCATTTCGGCTAGAATGCCTACTTAAGGGAAATTATTTTGAAATTTTATTCTAGCATTGGATTTGATGAGATTATAATAATGCTAGCTTAAGTTGGTTTTGGACCAAAATAAATATGTATGCGAAATAGAGGACCATTTCAGTTTGAGGAAGAGATGAAGGGGATGATTCTTAAATTTTTAATTAATATTCCATTAATAAATATTAGTTGGAATTATCAAATTAAGTATGTTAGGGAGCTAAATGACCAAAATACAAACCTTTGGAAGGTTAATGGTCAATTCGGCGAAGGAAGAAAAATAGAGAAAAAATTTGTAGTAAGAAAGAGATTGAAGTGACAAGTGAAATAAAGATGAAGGGCCATTTTGACCAGGAATTTTTTTAGAGGATCAATTCGGTTAAGGTCCTAAGATAAAGAGAAAAATTTCCTAAAATTTTTAGAAATGCTTAATTGGTTAATTTAAGCAAAGGTTGAATATATTCCTAATATGGATTTTTTATGGTATGTGCTACATGAACGGAAAATTAAGCTCCAAGACAAGAATGGAACACTCGACTGAAACCCAAAAACCTTGTTAATTATCTTCTCGGGATGATCAACCCGACAATCCTGGGATAGATAATGATGATAAAAAGGAAGAGAAAACTCAAACCAATGAAAGTGAAGAAGCTACCACTAGTCAGTCTACTTCATTTCCGGTGTTCCAACAACGTAAAGTTTCTACTGTTCGAGACTTTCCTCCAGGCTATGGAAGGTCTGCACCAAAAAGGAAAGTATGGAAACCAAAGTAGTTTCGTTAAAAAAATAAAAGTATCGAGGTGAGTGAAATGTTTATGTGTATGTTAATTATAAAAGGGATGACTTGCGATAAGTCAACCCTGACCTGAAAATGATAATACATTATTTAGAAATTATAATCGATAACTGCAAATGGCAAGATAAAGGATATGTTTAAACTATTAAAACTGCTTGATAAAAAAATAATAGTAAATATGATAAGTATTTCAGTTAAGTTACATGCTTTGATTTGGGAAATAGACTGCCCATTCTGATATATGATGAAATATGGGATGTGAATTGCCCGTTTACATGAAAGATGATGATTGATTGATAATGAAATGAAATGCCCAAGTATTTATTCATGAGAGTCCATGGTATAGTTGGCATGCCATAGAGTCCTTAGCAGCTGCATCACACAAGTTATGATATGATTGCATGTTTTGTGACTACGATGGTGTCACATACGCCTTGGGGGCCCAAGCCCTTGGTGTGCACCCTGGGGATCCAAGCCTATAGTACTAATGGCACTAACGAGATGCTTTAATGAGGAGCAAAGAGCATCATCGAGTACGTACTCGTTTACAAGTTCAAGTTAGACACTCATGTGTCTTATACATGCGACTCAAGTACCTTGATCTCATATTATATACTTTGGGCTATCTTTAAAGAATATTATATTGAAAATGATTACCTGATGACTGATTAATATTGATAGCATGATACTTATATCTGATATGTTACATTATATAAATTGTACTGGGATCGCTTGCCATTTTGCAGGAAACTGTATTACTTTATCATGTAAAGCATGGTATTACATTTTCATGTCTGATTTATGAAATTTTTAATTGCCTCAGTAAGTTCATACTTAGCGTGTACTTTATGTAACACGTAGGTTATCTAAACCAAATATGAAGAGGAGCTGTGCCTTGGGAAACATGTAGATTGTTGTAAGTAAGTTATAGTAGGTACATCTTTAACATGAATCAGTAGCTAGTGGGCATGTAAATATTTAAAATGAAATGTTTATATAGTTAAGCCCTTACCTTAGATATATGTTGCTTATAGATTATTAAACTAGGAAAGACTGTGCTAATGAAAAAGACAAGGTATTATGGTTTAGTAAATAGATCTAGTAAAAGTACCTTGATTATCATTTAACGCGTAATAATTTCAAAATCAAGAAATGGTCTAGGTAACACACATAGTTTTCATTGTAAATTGTATTTTTATTTTAATAATTGACTTATAAGTTTTACAAACCAATTCAGGGTCAAAATTAGGTGTACCTGCCTGACATTGTTTTAAATTAGAAATCAAAAAAGGGCCAACCACTAAACTAGTTTTACAAGTTAAGCTTTTTGAATATGACTCTGAACATCTTTAATGTATATTCAGCCTACGAGTATACGTTAAGGGTGTTACACAATGATATCCATGACAAGTTCAATGGTCAATGTACATATTTCAATAATCAACATTCTTTTTAATGAAGTTATGACATTTCCATAAGGTCCATGATGCTTTCCATGAGATCAATGATTTATTCAATGTTCAATGGCATGTCAATGATTTCAATGATCATGTTTTGTAATGCTACGAACTTACCAATCTTACCATATGTTGTGCGATTTAAGTGCTACACAAACGGTGCAAGTATACACGTCGCAAGTAATAGTATAGTAAATATATCATCTCTATAGAGATTGGTGAAACTCTAATTTCTAGCTTCTTGCACTAAAATAGAAGATCAATAAAAGTGATAGATGGTGATAATTAAAGAGTAAAATAAACTAAAAGAAGGAAGTAAAATAAATAGGAAGTGTAATCGATTAAGAGAGTAGGCCTGGTTATCATGAGTAGTGGTGCGATAGCTGAATAGATTGTCGTGGAAATTGATTGCTGCACCAAATCAATTGTCGTGGCAACTAAAACTGGATGAATTGCCGTGGAAACAAGGTCACAATTTATGTCGCGGCAACTGGGACTGGTTTGAATGTCGTGGCAACTGTGTTTCCTCCTTCAAAGCTCGGCGAAGTGTTCTTCAATGTCTTCTTGTTATTCCTAACATAAGAACTAGTTAATTGTGCATGCCTTGGTGATACATCCCTGCGTTAACCTTGGGTGAACAACGACCGATCTTACACTCCTCTTAGCTGTTGAAATCTGATCCTTATTCCTAAGGTGGATTAATTCTCACCAACGATCGTTTGAATGAGAATCATGTTCATTCATATGAAAATGAATGTTCATTCATTTATTTAATCTATCTCTTCCGAGGATAGATAAATGGGTAACACTCGAGATCCTCTCTCAATTCTCTCAAGATGAAAAATAAGGAATCAAGAATGAACAAACCTTAAATTTATTGAAATCAAAAACCTAAACCATTCAATCGTTCATCACACCACAAACCAAAATAACCCCTGCCAATTTAAATCAATTCATGGTTGGATAAAAAGAAAATACAAAAGATTTAATCCAAGAAATGGATCGCATGAAATAAAAATAAAGAAGAAAAAGTGCGTGAAAAATCCTTGCGGTCCAATCTCTCCAAAATCGACCCCCCTTCAAAGCTGTGATTTGATCTTTATTTATAGAGTTGATGTAATCAACTTTGTGTTGATAAGATTGGTTTGAATGCATTTGAATTCCGTAGAGATCTGATCCTTATCTGATTGGGCGTTTGCAATTTGAATTTAGGCTTCATATTTTGCTTTCTAGATAATCATGCGGATAATGTTGTATTTATCCAGATATGTCGCGGCAATTAGCTTTGGCAATTCCTTTCGTATTCTCACTATTTTCCACGACAATCATGTCCTGCACAAAATAGAACAAACCAACAGTGAATTTTCCACAAAAACCAACAAAATGTAATACCAAGCTCATTAACCAAGGAAACTAGGAAACTATGCATGAATGCCGATTAATGCAACTAAGGTGAGCCTAAGTTTAACATTAATATGAGTAAAAAGGGTAAGAAAAATAGTACTTTTACACACTCATCACCATAAATGATTTCCATGAAACTTCCATATAGTCATGCCTTGAAAAAGTATTTGTTAATGTAAAGACCAATGAAAAAAGACATAGGGAAGGCACCTAGCCAATCCCATTACTCAGCTACACTCACTTAGCCCTTTTAAGAGTTTCTTGATTCCTTGATGACAATTCTTTTGTTAATAGCTCTTGGAGGAGATAATGGAGCCTTAATCTCCCTTTCTTGAACTAGAAAAAAATCAAAGGAAATTGGTTACAATGATTTCCATGGATTCAATGATATTTTCTAACTTCATAGCAAACTTTAGCTATGAAAATAACAAAAGAAATAGCTAAGAAGCTATGAAGGATATTTTGGATTTCCCTAAACTTTCTGTCGCGACCATTTTTGAAATCGGGATGTGCAAAAATAGCCTGGCGATCGGTCTTTTAGAAAATTAGAGTTTTCTAGCCATTTTTAATTTAATCTTGAAAATTTAGGGTTTTTCATATTAAATCAGATTTCCCTTATTTATCCCTGAAAAACATTTTGGAGTCGTCATCGATCACTTCGAGGTAGACCAGACACTGAAAAACAAACCAGCGATTCTGTCTTAAAAATTGGGTTCGAGAGTCGGTTACGTGTAGGGAAGAGTTAGCTGTAACACCCTTACCAGTATTTAATTCTTAATACTAGTAAGGAATGTCACCTAATATTTAACCGTATTTTATACTACTCAATTACTTATTCAAAAATAGCAATTTTAAAAATTTCAGATTATCGCGTAAAACCAATTACTAATTTTTAGACCATCAAATAGCTTCCATTTTCAGGCAGCAACTTGGTAGTTTATAACTACACATTTTAATTAAGAAAACTGCCTAAAAACTGCCTAAATTAAAAATGATCTTGATTACTCTAAAAATCAAATTTATAACTCTACCCGATTTCCATTACTAGTAATTTATTTAAACTAATACAATCCACATTATAAAGTAACCACTTATCTAGATATTAATATTACAAACCATATCGAGACTAGTCAAAGCGAGCTACTATTATTTTATATATGCCAACTAGAGATAATCAAAATACATCAAGGATGTAAATTACTGATACTACTATTATCCCTCTGGTTGATGATGCCGATACCCCGTACTCCTGTCCGGGATTACTACCTACGCGTGAAAACCATCACACGCTAAGTATATACTTAGTGAGGCATTAAAATTATTTAACATAAATCAACATGCTTGAATTATAACAATAATAAAATAAACATGCAATTTGATCACTATTCATTTATTTTCCTTATGTTAATCAAATATTAACATAAAATATTCCGGATTCATAAATCCTATCAATATCATTGCCATTATCCGAGAGTTTACCTACTCTCTAAATTATTTACTATTTATTTCCATTATCCGAGAGTTCACCTACTCTCTAATTTATTAACCATTTATTATCAAATAAATTATTGCCCAACATAGTTTGAGAACTTGAGTACACGAGTCAAAACTGCACCAAAGTGCTAAAGAACCACACCTAAGTGTTAATAAACCACATCGAAGTGCTAAAACCGCTAGACTCTATGGCATGCCAACTATACTCTATACCTTAGTAACTTACTTGGACATACTTTCCAGTTCCATATTCAAGTCATCCATGGCAATATAATTATCATGATTTAAAGCTAAGCCAGTTCATATCCGAAATACCATAAACATACCTGATATATCTAGTGATCAAATGCATCATAGTTCTACCTTTGACAATTCTCAACTTGTCAAATATAAGTTCATGATATAACTATCAAGCAATTATTAATAAGGTAGACTTATCACAAGTCTTCCAAATGATAATCATAATATTATCCATGCATGAAAATGCACTCACCTTGACACTTTATACTTTGTCAATGTCCAACTAGCCTCACTAAGATCAACTTTGGTCTCGTTCCTTTCCTCGATTGCTAATTCGATCTTGATTTCTTTCACAGTCTACAAGTGTATTAAAATGCCATAAGTACATTCCAAGTTATATGTTAGTATTTTACTAACACATAAACAGTATAGTAATAATTTTTCTATAAACACCTTAATATTTTTAAAATACTAGTTTCATGACATAAGTCATTTCATCCTCAATACTATTTCTTCTAACATTTACTCAAAGAACGATTTATAACTTATTCTAACATTTATTCTAGCATAATGCTTCCATAAAAATAATTTTTCACTTTAATCCTTAAATTTTTCCAATTTGCCAAATTGGTCCCCCAATCTTTTTAAGATTTCTGAATTGGTCCCTAATCTTTTACAAACTTCTAAAATGGTCCAAATGACATTTTAAAGCTTGTAAAATCATAATTTCAACATTTCCAATTTTATGGAAAATTTTCCATAATTTCCCCTAATTCTTACAAGTTGCCGAAATCATCCCTATGATTTTCCAAGTTTCCAAATTAGTCCAATTAACACTTAAACATCATTTCCAAGCTTTCACAATCATTCCCAAATCAAAATCAATCCAAATTCAACTTTTATGCTAAAACCCTAACTTTAAACAATTTAAGGTTTAGCTATTTCCATGTAATTTCAATCATCATACAAGCTTTAATATGATTCCATAACATCATATTCATCAAAAACTAACCTTAATTCATCCTAAATCAACATCCCCTTCATCCACCAATTCCTCAAAACTAAGGTTTTAAGTAAGGAAAGCATGAATAAATGGTACCAAGAGATAGAGAATTTCATGGAGATTAATTCTTTGTTTCATGCTTTCATCCAAAATCCAAATAAATAAGCTTGAAAATTGAATTCAAAATTTTTTTCCCTTACCTTATTAAGTTTTCGAACACTTGAGGAAATTTGAGAGACATCTTGAATTTTCTTTTGACTAAAATTTGAGCCATTTGCCATCTATAATAATCATTTTGAATAAAAAATTCTTTTTATTGCAAAATGACCATCTTGCCCCTTAAATCCAAGGTTCCATAAATTGCCACATCATTTTGATCATCCAATGGCCCAAATTAATCCAAGGAGTTAGTGATTACCAACCTTGCCATTGCCATCTTCAAAAATTATCATCTTGCCATTTTTCATCCAATGGCTAAGATTAAACATGGAAAAGTAATCTTTAATCCAATGGTCCATATTAATTTCCATTAAAATAAGACATGAATTGACCCTTTTAACCTTGCCTTATTTTAATAAAATATCTCATAAAATATTTCTCATTTATTCGATTAAATCAGATTATCCAGATTTTTCCCGAACTTTAAAGCTTTGAAGCTCTTAATACAAACTCCGTATCAAAAATTCGGGTAACACGAAAATGCCACTCTTGGGGGTGAACTATTCACTTACGGGACTAAATTACATAACTTTTGAAAATTACAACTTAGTCCCTAAACTTTTTGAAATTTATACTTTGGCACCAAACTTTTTGAATTTTACATTTTGGTCACCAAACTTTTCAAGTTTTACATTTTGGTCACTAACCAAAATTTCGAGGTATTACATTAGCACCCCTACAGACGCCCGTTATCGGTACCTTTAATTTTACAAGGCATTTTGAATAGTTATTTGAATCTAATTTATTCAATAATTATTAATTAAATTTTAAATTCCGAATGCAGATATCATTTTATAAGGAAATTCATTTTGTTCGAATACGAGATTAAAAGCACCCCTTTAGGTGGCACCCCTATTCGTATTTAAAAATGAATTTCCAACATAAAAGGTTTTTAATGGATGATATTTTATTATCTTGTCAATTTTAAATTCGATTCCTATAAACTTGAGAAAACTCAAGTTTTCAAGGGATGTCAATGAAGGTGCTTGCTTAGAGGTAGGGATGTGCTTGCTTGGGTGAGGAAGAAGATGGAGTTGAAGAAATGATAGAAATAGTTTTAGTGTTATAAAACACTTGTCTATTAAGGGATTCAATGGCCAGATGCTTACCCTCCCCAAGGGGTAAGCTCAAATTAATAATAATTCCATCTTTTCCCACTTTTCTTTATTTAATGATTCAACACCACCAAAATTGTCATTCCTTGACGTCAACTCTTGCTAAATCATGTGAACATGTCCCAAAGAAGGACGTGACTCACACCTAAAATTGGTTTAATTTACGAGGGTAGTCTCTCATCTCTTTAAACTTTACACTTTTGAATCTAAACTTTCAATTTTTATAATTTGGTCACTAATCTAGCTTTCAAACTTTGCAATGGGGTCCTTATACAATGAATTGGCCTTAATTGTATCCAATAAAAACACTTTTGACCATTTGGTCAAAAGTCAATACTAGGGTTTAACTCACTGGTGTTGAATTTTCGATTGCCGGAATCCAATTTACAACTAGACCGGTTTTTGGGTGTCACATTACGTTTCAGCACAACATCAAGCAGCTGATATTTTAACTAAGCCCCTGCTTGTGACAAGATTTCAAGAATTGAGAAGTCAACTCCGCATCTTCTCCGGTCAAAAAGAAAGAAAGAAAGTAAAAGAAAAGGGTGAATATTAAGAGACCTGGTTCAAGTTAGTTATACAGTTTCAAATCTCAAGCTGTTGAAACTAAATCTGTTAGATTGGGCTCGATTAGTTAAATGAACTAAACTAAATGTGTTAATTTGTTATGGCTTTAAGATGGGCATATAAAACCCAAAAAGGGACGATCTTAATTAATTAATTAATTATGGCCTTCACATTAAAATTCACCATCTACATTTTAGTCTTTCAGTTTACCGTGTAAATTTAATACATCATCTACGTTTTTGCTAAAGCCGTTCGTTGGGTTTCATTTTTCTAACATATTCATTGTTTTCTTTTTAACTTAGTCATTTCTTTCTTTTTTGTACCGTCACTCTTCTAGTTCTTTTATATATTTTATTTTTAGTGACAATTCAGGGTTGATATTTTTTTCTTTTTTTTCGTATTTTCATAATTTTTTGTAGTGATTTATTTTTGTATATTTGAGTTATGTTATTTTATTTTGTTTAACCAGTCTTTTTTTGTATGAAAATTTTAGCTAATTTTATCTGCTCTTGTAGTTCGTTCTCTGCTTGCTCTTGTAACACATCCTTTCTATTTTTAGGTCTGGATTTGATGACGTACATGTGATTGGTGTTTATTTTATTATCTCGTTGATTTACCCATACTTTGGACCCTCAGATGATTCTTTTATATTGGTAGGAGTTTACAATCACTCTAAATATGTAGGCAATTGAGTTGGTAGTATCAATTCATACCTTTTCTTAACCATTTAATAACACACACCTTGCACACATAGATGCTTGAACCCGAAATCTCCTAGGACGAACACAATCCTCTATTCTACTTGAGCCACTTGTTGAGTTCAACAATAATAATTTACATATATATATATATATATATATATATATCATTTTTATGCACTTTGATGAGGTTAGAAAAAATGAATTAATTTACTTTAATTTTATGATTTCTTTTCATAATTGTATTGTATTTCTTCTTTATCTAATAAAATTATATAATATTTTTAATTAAAAATTATGATAATAAAACTTGAATGCTGAAAGTCGAAAGAGTGCGAAAACATTTTACGACCGATAGCCGGTGTCCGAGTTGTGCAGCAGCCTCGAAAGATGTCAATCATGTGCTACACTTATGCCCTTTGGCTTTGGCCGTATGGACCGTGTTGATTATGGAATATGCAATTCGTGTGTTAGATTGGGCAGCTGGTCCGCTTCCTGGCCATACTGCTTTCGATAGAGGGTCCAAGTGTTTGGTTTCCCCCTGAAGAGGGGGCTCAAAATGAATACAAATGATGCAAGAAATGCTCCCGATGGTTGTACATCATGCGGGGGTGTCTTTTGTGATCACTCTGGAACTTGGCGAGGTGGTTTTTTGAAATTTATTTGAGTTTATTCTGTAACCCCTAAATTTAACCAGAGAACCTAATTCTCAGGTTAAATATTGGGAGTCAAGTTTAAAAACTTTCTCCTCAAGTAACAAAATTTAGGTTTATTTGTTAATAAATCAAAATTATTATTAAATAATAACAATTATCGTAAAATATCGCATTTAAAAAATCTCATTTGTTATAAAACACATTCGTGCAAAAATTGTTCTGATAGCTCAATTAAATATCTAAAAATAATATTGTAAATGCATGCATCCAATAAATCTCAAATATTAAACAGTCCCAATATTCGAATTACATAAATATCCCAAAATATTTTAAACAACAGTCTGAAATAATCAAAAGAGAGTTCATACTGATTATAAAAATTATTTGAATGAAAGTGAGAAGCTCCAAGTACCGAGTCGCCTAATCAGTCTGAGTATATCTAAAAGAAGAAGCTATGGGGTGTAAGCTAAAGAGCTTAGTGTGTCTCTAAAGTGCAAGCAACATAAAAAGAAAACAATATTTTTATTTTCTGATAAGTCTTTTCTAAAGGCATAATAAATCCGATAAATCCAAATCATAATGTTATGATGTCCGATGCATGACTCAATACCCGACTATCCAATATCATATAGAGTGGAAGTTGCCCTCGCTTTTTCCTAACACAATTCCGATCCCATGATATGATTTGTAAAATCATAAATCCTAACTCTTACGAGTAACTCATTTCCGAAAATCCGATGCTTCATTTAAACAATATAATATGCCATGTATGATGTTTCAAAACATTCTCAATAAAAATCAGATAATAAATCAAGCAAGATACAAAACATCATTTACAACACAGTAAGAATACACAAATATGTGGCACAGGAAGAGACACACCTTAGGAAGCAGTAGCTCTAATGCCGAGAAGAATGCGCCTCACATTTAGGTCTAGCTGAATCAGAACCTACGATGATAACCCTATATTAATAACCATTTCTAGCACTAAGCAACCACTAAAAAACATAATAACTGAACCGAAGGCATACTCACGTAAAGGCCTCGAAGAACATACAGAATCGATCTGAACAGAATGAGGTAATAACTCGTCAGCCTCAGAGACGATACCTGAACACGGAAATAACTCGGGTTAATCTGATACTCAATTCTTCTGAAATTACTAAGGTACAAATTAATCGCAATTAACAAAACGAAACTTTCAGATGCGAATTAAACAAAACGAGCAGCGAATTCGAACTCAAAACGTCGAATAATGTAAGACGAAGGTTTTTAAAAAAAATCAACTTCGGGTCAAATAATCAACCCTAGTCAAAGTTAAAGGTGAAACTGGTCAAAGGTCAAAATGATCAAAATCAAAAGTCAACCTGGTCAAAGCTGAAAGCATCAAGGTCAACAGGTCAGGTCAGTCATCGGTCGGGTTGGGTCAGGTCGGGTCATCTGGTCAACGGTTTTAGTTCGGTTCACCTGTCCCGGTCTAAAGTTGAGCCGGTTCAGGTCAATGGTTTGGTCCGGTTCGGCCATTCACAACTTGGGCTCGCAAACCACCCTTTGCAATGTTTCCTGGTGGGCCCTCTAGCACATACCCACTCACACAAGGCCTCCAGGTTTGGTTACTCACTTGGGCCAAGTTGGTGGCTCAACCACATGAACACAAGGCTGCAACGGTTCTACGGTTTACCGACCCTTGCTTGGTGGCAGCCAATAGGATGAACGACGACGGTGGCCGCGGTAGCCGCTCCGGTAATGACGACGTGGTCGACTAAAATCGACAAAGATGGCAGGCACGATGCCAACAACCTACAAGGTCCAACAATCAACACCCAACCTAACGAGACCAGAATTTTTCCCACCATAAATCGGAAACAAACACACTAAAGGAAAGCTTACCATCGCTTCGATCGATGGTGAGGAAAAGGCGGAGGGTACGAAGACGGCGCAAGAAACTCTAGGGATTCTTACCGGTTCCACCACACGTTGACGGTGAGCAAGATCCAAGGAAAGGTTTTTGAAGGTGCTGGAACGATGAGGTCAAAGACGGTGGCTGCGCAAGCCACGGACGGTGGTTTGGGTTGATCGGGCTTCACCGGCAGCAAGGGGGTGAGGGGTGTTATATCCGAGAAAGAGAGATTGAGGGAGAAAGAGTTTGGGGAGAAAGAGATTGAGGGATATGAAAAGCCGGCAGGACAAAAATAGGGTAAGGCCTAAAATTTGGGTAAATTTCAACCAGAGTCACCCTACTTCACCGGCGTTACACAATGGCCACTAAAGTTCCAATTTTCTCAATTAGGTCACTGAATTCAATTAGGAATTTAAATTATAATTTCCCCAAAATTAGGGTTATGAATTAGGGATTTTACACTAAATAGGGTTTTTAATTTTAGGGGGAAAATTGGGGTGTTACATATTCGGCATTAGAAGCTGAATTATGGGGTTATATATTAGTCTACTCGATGCTTGGGATAATGGTTTCTCACGTATTGTGGTAGAAATTGATAGCTTGGATGCTTTACAGATACTCCGAGATGAATCATTGTCTTTATTACTCCATAATCCATATTCAAGTGTTGTGCAAGCGCGATTGGATCATTCATTTCCAATATGTGTTACTGAATGATAATAAAGTAGCGGATGGTATGAAGCAATTAGTTTCCCTTTTAGCTGAGGATAGTGCTGTTAGTAGTTTGGTTAATTAGGAGTTTTTAGTTCTTTTCTCTTCGTCAAGAAAAAAAACTTATATTTTGACTTAACTTCATGGTGTGTTCGGTTGAATTATTTAATCCACGAATGTGAAAGCAATCGCAGATGCAAATGCTACAGATTCTCCCAGTCTCATATAAAACCAATAATTGGTAGATCTTTTTAAGTCCAAAAAAATGGTTGATTCCCATCGGCGGCTTTGCCATCTGCTCCAAAGTGTCATTATCAGAGAGAAATATATTTTTTAATAATCTTAAAGTAGTTACACAGAAAAAAAAAATATTACTCGTACTCGAATGTGAATATCTAATATAAACATATTTTTAACGAATATGACAATATATTTATTTATTTTTTTAAAAAAAATGCACATTTAATTTTGGAGGTTTAAAATGAGTATGTGATGTTGAAAAATGAAGACACATCCTTAGCATTAAATGCTTGGAGCATTGCTGAATGGTTCCAATCATTCAACCGCATTCCAAAAAAGTTGTCAAAATATCTATAAAAAAGACATAAAACTGAAATAGTAATTGCATAATTGGATTCATACCATAAGAGAGAGTGAGAGTTTTACGACATTAATGAGGCTTAATATGAACATGGAATTGAAATCATGGCCGGATACGTGCGTTATTTTAACATGAACATCTGCGGTTGTCAACTGTATCTGTCACAAACTCAGCATATCCCATTCCAGATTCCATGCCTATAAAAACAGCTTCCATCAACGTTGAATCAATCATTCTCCAACTCTTCGAGTCCAAACATTAACCGGAAAAAAAACCAGAGAAAAAGAAAATGGAGTCCAACTTTTTGTTTCTGATCAATCTTCTGGTTTTACAGTATCTGGCAGTGCTTTGTGTTTCCCAGGATTTTGATTTCTTCTACTTTGTTCAACAAGTGAGTTGTTTGGTTGTTAAGAAAAATATGAATTTTCTTTTCTGTTATTGTTTTTGTTTATTTTGTTTTTCAATTACTTGCAGTGGCCAGGATCTTACTGTGATTCAGGCAAGAGCAGTTGTTGTTACCCTAAAACAGGGAAGCCTGCTGCTGATTTTGGCATTCATGGACTTTGGCCTAATTACAATGATGGTTCTTACCCTCAAAATTGTGATCCTAACAACCTTTTTGATGAATCCAAGGTATCTTAAATAACGGTTGCAACGTGATGTTAATGTACCAGATTAATGCCTAACATTTGGGCTCGAAAATCTTCCTGTTGCTCACGTTTCTTAATTTATATGTTCAAAGTTTATGTTACGAACACACTCGTATCTGACACTGATCCTGAGTTTGAATACCATAGTTTAAAACTGTTGGGCAATGCAGATTTCGGACCTCATCAGTAACATGAGAAGGAACTGGCCGACACTGGCATGTCCAAGCTCCTTCGATCAACACAGCTACTTCGAAACGACACTCGGCTTGAAGCAACAGACCAATCTCCTTCAAGCTCTCAAAACTGCAGGAATCAAAGCAGATGGAAAACATTCAGCTTGGGGGACATTAAGGATGCTATAAAAAAAGGAACTGGGTATACACCATGGATAGAGTGCAATCAAGATTCGTCTGGGAACAGCCAGCTTTACCAGGTGTATTTGAGCCTCGACAATTCAGGGTCGAGTCTCATCGAATGTCCTGTTTTTCCTAAAGGGAAGAAATGTGGGTCTGAGATTGAATTCCCTATCTTTTAATCTCTCGTATGTTTCGAACTTTCTGCATTTGTAATTGGTTTAATTTGCTCATGTGGTCGTGTATCATTTAATCTATATTTATGTTTGGTTATTAGATTAATAAATAAAAAATGTTTATGATTTTTAATTATTCACGGATATGTTTAATTATGTGTTCAAGAGAAAATTGAATCCTAAATCCCTTACAATCTGGTCTCTAATCTAGACCTGGCAAACTTGACCCGAGACCCGAACTGATTTACCCGAACCGAGACCTGAAATTGACCTGAACACGATGGCCCGAATTTGATTCGAAACCCGAAATAAACCAAACCGAACCGAAACCGAATCGAAGTTCAGTTGAACCGAAAATTGACCCGAACCGATTTTCAACCGAACCGAATAGAACCAATCCGATTTCAACCGAACCGAAAGCAACCAAACCGAAGGCAACCCGAAATTAAGAAAATATATTAAAATAAATAAATAAATATGAGATGTGAACTGTCGTACAACTTACCAAAAAGTCAAATATACATGCTATATAAAGTCATATATAGGGTGAAAAAACCTAACTCGGCCTAAAAACCCGACTAAAACCGATCGATCTCCTATTAACCCGATATTGACCCGACCCGAAATCAACCGATCCGAAAATAACCGACCCAAAATCAACCGATCCGAAAATAACCGACCCGAAATCAACCGAACCGAGTCAACCGAACCAAAAATCAACCCACTCGACGTCCTGACCCGATACCCGAACCGAAATCACCATAGACCTGAACTAAAACCGAACCAGACCCGAACCGAGCTGAACCAAATTTAAACCAAATGCAGTCAGAACCAAAATGACCCGAACTGAAATGACCCGAACCGAAATCGAACCGAGTGGCCCGTTTGCCACCTCTAGTCTAATCACTAAGTTAGGCTACACATTTGGTAAACTTTTTTTTTCCAAAAAAAAACATGTTTGGTTCTAGAGAATAAAGTCATTTTTATTTCTTTTAAAAATAGAAAACGTGAAAGAAGACGTGTTTGGTTGTAAAATTAAAAATTGATTTTTAGAAAATGAAAACAAAAATGAATTATTGAAAACATAAAATAGATGTTTTCACTATTTTGGCTTAAGGACTACTTTTGCCCCTCTAGTAGTCTTAATTTATCGATTTCGCCCCTATGGTATTTTTGCATCAATTTGGCCCTGAAATAGTCAAATTATATCACCGTTTGCCCCTTGATTGACGGAAGCCAACGTTGATCGTTAAGGTGCTGACGTGGAAGCTTACGATGCTGACGTGGTAGTCCACGTGTGAAGATGATGTGGCATAAGGGCAGAATTGATTTTCAAGCGAGTTCGAGGGCAAAATTAATTTTCTGGTTGAGTACGAGAGAAAATTTGATTTTTTAAGGAAAAAAATACGAGTAAGAAAATATTAAAAATATTAAAACAATATAAAAATTAATAAAACATTTAAAAATATTTTATTAATACAAGACTAAATATAAAATAAAATAAAAGAATTAAAAATATTTAAAACTAAGTAAAAATTATAAAATTAAAATATCATAAACTAATAAGTTATAAATTATTCAATAATTAAAATATGAAAATATTTATAACGTATTAAAAATTATGAAAACATTCATCAATAAAGTTTGGACGATTTTAGTTTTTTTTTTTCTCTTAAAAGAATGTAAGAGAGAAAGAATCCTAAAATAGGGTTAATGTGATTCTCTCAACCAAACAAAAATTCTCTACCTTTTTAGTGACCTTATCTAAGCCCCAAAACTAAAAAATTAAACTCTACACTCTAACAATAATTTCTAAATCTCAAACCCTAAAATTTAAATCCTTTACTTGATTAATTAAACTTATACGCATACTTTTATGTTTCATAATCACTTTAGATTGATAAAATTTTTAATTAATGTTTAGGATTTAAGGGTTGCGATTCATAAATTAGGATTAGAGTATAAAGTCTATTTTCAATTTTTTTATTTTTGAATAGTTTATTATTTAATAGCTTCTGATATTTTAATTTTATAATTTTTTTACTTATTTTTAGATATTTTACTTTTTTGATGACAGAGGGAATTACTATCATGTGCCTCATTAAAAACTCTCATAAACTTAGTCGAAGAAAAACAATACATATGCTAATAATTTTAAAACCAACGAGAGAATATAGACAACAAAAATTACAATAAAAAAACTAAGGCAAACCACCTAAATGCGCAGCGTCATGCTGTAACAAATGGACAATGGAAATCGGGGGCAAAACATGATAGGTAGTCACAACATCATCCGACGCAACCGATTTAGCAAGGCCATCAGCCACCTTGTTGCCATCAAGGCAAACATGCTGCAACCGAATAGACCAGTCACGATGACGCCACTTATCTATATGCAACAACAAAGAGGAACCATCGTGGGAAGACGAGTCCGAACGAATCAAGTTAATAGCATCCATACTATCAAGCATCAGGATAATCCGACGATAACCCTTCTCCCATGCATACGTGAGCTCCTATATACTTTTTTATTTATTTTTTAGTCATATATTAATAAAATATTTTTTAAATGTTTTATTAATTTTTATATTATTTTAATATTTTTTTGAATTTTTATTTTTGCCTAAAAATCAACTTTGCCCTCAAACTCAATCAGAAAATCAATTTTGCCTCTCTATCACGTCATCTTCACACGTGGAATGCCACGTCATCACACGTGGACTGTCACGCCAACACGTTGACCACTACGTCAGTACCGTAACATTCAACCTTGGCTTCCGTTAGTTAAGGGGCAAACAATGATGCAATTCGACTACTTTAGGGGTCAAATTGATGTGAAAATACCATAAGAGCGAAAACGATTAATTGGGACCACTACAAAGGCAAAAGTAGCCTTTAAGCCCATTATTTTCATTAAAAATATCTTAGGAAAGTGGAAACAATGAAAATAAAGATTTTTTAAGTTTAGCTTATTTAACCCGGGTTCAAATTCTTCTAATGTCATTTTTTTATTAATTTTAAAACACTAGTTTATTTAATAATTACTTGTTCATTTATATTTTGGACCATTATTTATAAAACACATTTGTACTAATTTTCAATTTTAAAAGCAAGTTTTCATTTCTATTAACCAAACGTGTTTTTACAGTTTTTGAAAAACTAAAACCAAAAATGAAAATAAAAATAAAAATATTTTCTAAAATCAAACACACGGTACGTGGAATCCAAGCTTTACCTTCATTTGATGGTAGGTTGTTAGGAATTTAAAATGGAAAATGAATAATGCAAGACTGATATGAAATAAGACATGCGTAAAAGATGAGATTTAACGTGGTTCAACCTTGTCTACTTCCACATGTGAGATAAACAAACAATTCACTATAAACGTAGAGATCACAAAAGTACAAATTCATAATATCTCATGTATCTCAAGCGCCAGTGTATCCAAAATATTTTCTCAACGTCCTTATAATACTCATCTCTGCAAAATAGCGCAATAGTTGCAGAGATCATAAAAGATTACATCTCTCAAAAATAATTTCTAACATGATTCTAAAGGTTAAACATACTCTATATTTATAGTCAAAATACTTCTTACATAATATAAACATTTAGGTATTAAATAAACCTAATTAGCATGTATTCTTCCACTACTGGAATTATAATAAAATCCAATTTAATTACTAATTAGAATTTGAGTCAATATATTACATACTCTTTAAGGATTTCAACATCTTGAGAGAAATATGAAATGAACCAATCGATATTGAATATTTCAACAAAACAACTGCATCAATTAACCCTATCACATATATGAATACATAGAACAAAAACCATTCCCCTTCATTGAAGGTTAAACACGAAGACAATAACACCAGACATGGTATTTTTCCAATAAGATTGTCGGTTATTATACCCCGTTCAGGCCTTCGAAATCAATAGCCTCCAAAAAGACATGTCCATCTTCGAAACACATAGCATCCGCACTATGCCTCTGCAAGCAAAGCCTTATGGCCTGGCCTGAAGTCTCCCTCCTCTAGACAACTCTGCTATCGACATAACACAAGTCTATCTGGCTGGCTGCATGTTTGGATATAAGGTGGGACGCCGAAAATCTCGATTGGACAGAAAAATATGTCTCGATTGTAGTCCAACATGTTTAGAAGCAAAAAAGTAAAATCAATTATGGACACCAATCGTGATTTTGGGAAAAGCGGGAGGAGAGTTGCTTTTACAATTGGTCATGATTTTTACACTGTATTTTTACACAATCGTAATATTTAAGAATAACTCCCAAACATAAACCACGTTACACAATTTTACCCAAAATCAATTCTATAAAATCACGATGGTCCAAAATCAATTCTACCACCACAAAACCAAACACTCCCTAACTCTACTATCTGGCAACCAAAGACTAGACTGAAAAAGCCTATAGGCCGAAGACCAGGCCCCATCCTGACAACCCATCAATAGCCGTCACTAGACCTGGCTCAATTCCATCGAACAATGCATTTCACCTATAAATACCCCATGACCAGAGAGGAGCAAGGACGACTAACTCTACATACCTAAGACCTCTGCTCTATATCTCCCATTATTCTCAGTGGCTCTCCGTCTACATCAGAATGGGTGAACCATCACCAATCGTCGTCAACCACCGCCTCTCTACCCATCTTCACCTAGCTCCATGTTTGGTACCTGATCTTCTTGGAACCAACAATTATTGCAGTGAGCATAGAGATCATCATGACCGAAAGAATGAGTCATGATTCCCTCTCATTAAGAGTTATCTTAATCGCAAAAGAAATAAGCAGAAAAGATGGATTAATAACATCTCAACACCAACAGATAAGGGTGTCAACATGGGGTTGACGGGTAACAATATCTCACCATGCATGCTGGTGACAATAAACCGAGCAATGGTAAAGATTGTTATCCAATGAAAGTCCAAAACCGCTTGAAACTGAAGGGTAGAGATAGCTTAAATAAGCTATGCTCCTCATTGAGCTCTACAAAGCCATCCACTTGACATGACTGCCGGCACAAGCAAGCGACAACACCTCGCGTGCAGCCACCAATAACTTATGTTATATGCTCTAGAGGTGGAAACGTGGGAAGGGTATCAGCCCTTGAATCCCATGATAGAAACCTCTGGTGCAGAAACGAAGAAGTATCAATAGGAGCTATGAGGAGCGTTGGAAGAATACTAGTGAAAATAGATTTTCTTATTAAGGATACACCCTGTCAAACGAGGAAGCCGCGAAGGTCAGCATGCATGAGAAGCACTACCAACTGAAGACTCTTCGCATATTTGTATTTTTTATATGTATAAAATGATGTCTACCACCTTAAGTGGTTTGAAATATGGACATCCCTAGAGTAGATATCCTTCGATGTGTATATAATCTTTACAAGTTAAAGGGTAACCTTCCTCTTTGAACTGTTCATACATGTAGGAAACATTGAGGCTCCTGGCAAAAGAGTGGATAGTAGAATATGAACAACACTAAGATCTCTGTCGAAGTCGTTCTCTGCTATAAGTATTCCCGTCTTAAATCCACTACCTCTAAACTCCCAAGTATCGAGGTAAAACCTTGTACTTGCTCAGAGCAGCCTAGAAACTTAACACAACCCCAAGAATATGCTCAAACCATTTATGAATAACTGAGTAAATAAATATACGCTTAGATGAATGCTCAGATGAATGTTTGGGTAGAAAAGTGGATAAATGTTTGAATACATAAATAGCTAAATAAACATTGTAAAAGTCATCATATTCTTCAATGCTATCATTTCGTTATACATATGGAATTAATTCCCTACTTATCTAATATTTTTGCTACACCCGTCTAAATTCACCAAGGGTGTCGAGATAAGCTCCACCCAGTACTCAACTATTTCTCCAAGGGTGTCGAGATAAGCTCCACCCAGTACTCAACTATTTCTCTAAGGGTGTTGAGATAAGCTCCACCCAGTTATTCGACTATTTCTCCAAGGGTATTGAGATATCTTCACCAAAATCAAAATTATTTCTCCAAAGAAGTATCGAGACTGATGGCTGCAAAATATGTATGTAATTAAGAACAAGTATACTCGTCGATAAAGTAATAAAATGATATAGTAGTTGTCGAAACCACATGGATTGGATCAAAAAATGCAAAGTAATTGTACTCAAGAGTTAGTGAGCAAATATTGGTGTGATGATGGTTTATGTAACTAATTGCAATAAAAAGTAAAGTAGCAATGATCAGAAGACAAACGGATGTTGTAGTAGGTATTCAGATAATTATGAAAGTTGGGTTTATTGCCTAAGAATTATGCTAATTATTATTTGAATGCTATAACGGCTGGCAATACATGTATGCGTAAACCAATTATATCTTTACCTATTCGACAAGGTTTTCTAGTTAACTCCTAAACTCTCTCGATACCTAGAGGTTGATGATAAAGATGCTATGGCAATACATGTTTGCGTGAACCCTAACAACTTTCCTATCTATTCGAGTTCCCCTTATTAGTCGTTGAAATCCTAAACTTATGTCTAAGCCGGATTAGAACCTAAATTGATAGCTTAAGTTTCACTATTCACGTTTGTCTAACTTAACTCTCTCGATATCAAGCCACAAATCAATAATTAGAAGGCTTTTTTCGATAGCTCTTACAATAATTAAGCATGAAGAACGATGAACAGAATAGATAAAGGAAAATGCTATAGCATTGAACAAATAATTAAAACATAAAATCCTAAAACAATAAACCTAACAAAAGTATTTAACTCATGTTTGAGCAAATAGCATCCATAATAAAAATAATAAAGAACATGACAGTTTATCAAGCAAGGAAAAAGAAAGATCAAGCATCATCGACGTCTCTTCCAAGCTCTCTAACTGTGCTGCAGGTTTCGCACTCCTCAAGACTCTCTCGATAGCTCTCATCGTTTAGAGACTCCTCTAGACCATCAACTACGGTGGTTCTCCGATAGTGAAGAATAAGGATTTCCATCTAAGGTCAAGCTTCCCCTTTGTTTATATCCCAAGTCTTTTTTATATAGACAACAAAGCTAGGGTTGAGAAACCTTAAAACATTCGAAGCCTCTTAATGAGGATCTTGCTTCCCTGGTTCATTCAATGAGAGTCCATATCATGTGTCAAAAGTCCAGGTTCATCTTCAACTCTAATGCTTAGTAGGCTCATCACAAGAGGGATGCCATTCCGCTACTCTAACGTTCCTTTACCTCGATTGCTTTTTGTATAAGCACAAATAAAACCAACTACATTCCCTCATTAAAAGCATCAAAATGTATACAATTAAGCGCAAACACCATAACTCCTAAATACATGCAAACTACTCCTAAATACAACTATATGAGTTTAAACATATGCAAAAGCTAGTAAAAATGGTACACATAATATGTTATCTATGTAGTCATCAGAGACTACTTCGCTCGATTTATGATTGTTTCTACAAAAACAATGAAACTTCTTTCGTCTAAACAATGTTATACGTATTGTGTTTCTCCAAGAAGTTGAGATGCCCATGTTTCATGCAAATTAAGGCATGTTGTTGCTAAGAACACATGGATGCCTCTAAGTCTTTCTCCCAATCACCGTGGGCCATTGTGAAAATTTGAAGAACGAAGTTGCCTCTTTCCACTTAATGTTATCCCTCTTATGATTCTCAAAGGACATAGAGAGGCTTATGTTTTATGCTGATTGGGGAATTCAATTACTATAAACACACAGTTGCCTCTAATAGTGAGATACCTCTATGCCACCAGAACCGCTGATCCAATAGCATAGAGATGCTTCCACTTACTTTGCCCTCGTTCCTACAAAAGTGTCAAGAATAACTCCATTCCTTAGCACTTGCTTCTCCAAGAGTGTGAGGTGCCTCAACCCCATCCACGATTGTTTCTCCAAGAGTATGAGATGCCTTCACACGGGAGATGCATCCGCTCAACCTACACTTGTTTCTATAAGAGCACAAAATTTGTTGCACCGCCTATATTTAATTCTCCAAGGGTGTTAAGAAACCTTCACACATACTACAATTATTATTCTCCACGGGTGTCGAGAAACCTCTACCCTTACCATATTTCATTCTCAAAGGGTGTCGACAAACCTCCACCCATACTCTATTTCAGTCCCCAAGGGTGTTAAGAAACCTTCACACATACTACAATTATTATTCTCCAAGGGTGTCGAGAAACCTCCACCCATACTATATTTCATTCCCCAAAGGTGTTGTAAATTTCCACCCATGCTACATTTTATTCTCTAAAAATGACGGAAGACCACACCCACATCACATACAATCCTCTAACACAACGAAATAACTCCATAAGCTCACATGGAGCTAACCTCCGTAAAATCATAAGGGAAATAATTTTGGAAAAAGCATGAATCGACACTCTGAGCATGTTATAATACGCATCTCCCCTAGGATTAACATGGCTCAACATGTTAAAAACAACGTAATATATCCAAAGAAAGGTAAAAGTATATACACGTAACAAGAAGACAAAAATATACCCAAAGTTAGGGAAAACAACATGCGCACAAACGAAGGAAAGTTTCATTAACACATCAAAATTTACAAAAAGCCTTATGCTAGCAAATCCTTTTCTCTTATTATCTGAGGCGTTCTTTGGCAAGATATTCAGAACCTCACCCATTGGAGCTGATGGCTCGTCAACCTCCTTTATACGTATGTAGGGTAATAGCCTTACGTACGTGCCATCCCAAGATTCACATGGGGGTTGTAAACAACAAAATTTATCCAAACTTCTACTACCTCCAAAAACAAGCAGAAGTCCAAGTTACTCAAATTTAGTGGTCTCACGGCCGCCTGGATCATGCACACAAGGTTGTGTTTGCACTGGTCTGCATAACCGTTGAACCTCTACAGCTCTTCTTCAACGGCCAACCTCGCAGCCCTTTTTGCCTATACATTCCCTTCTAGTTGATAAACTATACGCTCTAGAGACTCCTTCAACTCTTATTTTTCTTCTTGAAGGAAGATCATCACTTTCTTCACCTCTATAGTTGCTTTTTTGGCCATCTCCTTATGCTTGTGAGCATCTATTTGGGCAAGAGTATACTTCACATGTGCCTCAACAACTTACAACTTAGCTTGCTTCCAGGCATCCTAAGCCTCCACCAACTGTTGTTTCGTGGCCTCAACCTCTTTAGTCATTGAAGCAGCCATATTGTTGGCCTCAACAAGCTCTCAGTCCTTAAAGGCCAACTCCTCTTGCTAACGGATACAAACCGCATCAGCATCAACGAAGGCTGAATATAGCTCATTGTCTGCCTGGTACGTGTGGTCCATTACCGATATCCACTAGGTAATCTGCCCAAAAAAGTGAAATTTAGCCAGAAGGGCCAGAAAATTATGTGATATGGTTAATATACCTTTAAAGACGTAAGATGACATAAATAACCCATTTAATGAGATTTTACCCCTATATGCGAGCACAGTGAGATAAAGGCTTATTCGATATACTAGAGAACTCTAATAAATTGATGAAATAATTAATACAATCCATAATGTACTATAAGCTTCGTAATGATAAATCGAGAGATGAACCATGTTGGTTAGTATTATGCCTTAGGGGTATTTGCTTGATAGCATAGTTTGGTGTCACTTACCTCGTGAAGAGGTGTATTAATGCTCGAGGAGCATTTCTTACCTTATGGTTGTATAGTAAAGGAATCTGGATGTCCTAGTGTCAGTACTATGATATTTATTTAAGGGGACGTGTACTTAGGGTTATGTAAACAAGTACATCTGTAGCTATGGTGATATAGATACGGTATTCAACTCGGTGGCTATGTAAGCATGGGTAACTCGATGGTTGGGTGAGCTCGAGTAACCTTATAGTCAAGTAAACTCAGGTAAGGACGACTTATGGCTAATATGATCTAAGTACATTCAGGTCGTATCTGTAACTATAGTAATCCGAATATAGACCATTTGACCTGATGGCTATGTAAGCACATGTAACCCAACGATTGTGTAAGCATGAGTAAAGTAGGGCTTCATTCGCCAATATATAGTGATGTATGGATTTAAATTATGTATGTTGTTATAGATGATAGCTTATGGATGTATTAACTCGATAGGCTGAGTGATCTCGAGTATGGCAAAGTATTGCGGAACATGTAAGACTTCTTGTAGAATATAATGATGCCTTAAGATAAGTGATCTAAGAAATCTAGCTTGTGTAGGTTAGATGATGACTCATAGATAGTGAAGCCTTATTTATGCTCTCTAGACTATATTTATCTTGCATGATTATTTTATGATAATCACGAATTATGGTAGAGTAGAGATGCACCACTGAGCTTTGTAAGCTTAGCGTTCGGAATCGTTGTTTCTATTCGCAGGTTAGTAGGTGATCGTGACTGAGGAGCATATCGTGAAAGGATTTCCCAGCACCACATCTCTTCAGAGTACAGTACTTGAAGTTTAGTTTTTGGCTATTGTATTCATCGGACCTTACAGTGGTTGAGTCTGTAAACTCCTTTTGAAATATTATTTTGATATATGGTGTTTTAAACTCGAACCTTCTATTTTGTACACTGATTTATAACATTATTTAAGTACATGAGATTATGAATGGTTTAATGTCTTAAATGTTGCCTAAATCTAAGGTTTTAAAATGAAAACTTCTTGGGTCAGATTTTGGGTGACCTGAATATAATCTTTCAAATCTGGACCAAGATTGGGGTGTTAAACACCTTTTCTTTCTCAAAATAGCAACATGTTCATCTTCCTCCGCCATCAGCTCGTTAATAGCTACCTTAGTATTCTCTCTAGGCATCCTCCGCCTCAGTGGAAAACGAAAACCCCCCAGACAACTTTTGCATTACCTTTTATGTACCTGGAGCGATCCACCCTCACCTTTTGAGTGCTGCTCTAGCCCATGATCGAACTTTCAATAATGTCGCCTTTCCTACACCGCTTGAAGAAGCTCAACAAACCAGGAGATGACTTTATTGGGCTAAATTTGAACAACCTCCGCAATGCATTCACTGATGGTTCATAGCCCTGAGCAGTACACTAAATTATATAGCCGGTCATAATACACCATGATGCCCATGCCAATTGCCCCGACGCTACACTATACTCGATCAACATCCGCCTAGCAAAATTGTGCAACGAGAGATGAAACGCAGCTTCAAACAGGTAAAGTGGTAAATAGCACCATGCCCGAGTTCCATCTTCCCCCTCGTCGAAGTCACTCAAACAGAAAGGTCTTTTCGGGATCTCAAACTCGAACTCAAAGTTTGACCATAGCAGTCTACGGTACTCCAGCAATCTCTTCGCCTCATTCTTCCCTACCCGGCACTTCACCTTGATTCTATCTACATCCAGCACCATAGTCACCTAAAGCTCTTTCAACACAACTTTTGCACTCTTCACCATTCTAATCAAGCGGGATGAACAAGAAAAACTCAATAAAAGGGAGAGTTCAATTCCTCAAAGAGTTAGCAACAAACAACCGAAATTAGGGATCTCATTTTCCCCAATTTATAACCCACCTAGGGTGCCGTTTCAAAAGCCCATAATCCACACCTTCTGCTCTAGATCACTCAGACAGCCCATGAGTACAGGGTTTCCAAATAGTCTGCAGTCACATTATTGATGGCCTATATTCTTGGGAAACATCTCCTACAAAAGCACGCCACCCACGCAACGATTACAAGCACGATCCTTTATCTCATGTCTCCATTCGTGCCACTTTATGACGTTCTTTTGACTAAAGGGAGAAAAGTTTCATACCCTAGCTCGGGCCTCCAAAATCAGTAGCCTCTGAAAAGACATATCCATCTCTGAAACATATAGCATCCGCACTATACCTCGGCAAGCAAAACCTTATGTCCTGGCCCGGAATCTTCCTCCTTTAGACAATTTTACTATCAACATGACAACCATCGAGTTCATCTGACCGGCCAACTAAATCTACTATATGGAAACCAAAGACTAAACTAGAAAGTATATTGGCCAAAGTCCAGGTCCCATCTTGACAACCCATCAATAACCGTCACTAGACCTGGCTCAATCCCATCGAACAATGCCTCTCAACTATAAATACCCCTTGATCAAAAAAGAGTAGAGACGACCAACTGTGCATACTTGAGACCTTCGCTCCATCTCTCTCATCATTCTCAGTGGCTCTCCGCCCCACATCAGAATGGGTGAATCACCATCAATCGTCATCAACCACCGCTCCCTACTATAGGTGTTCAAATCTGGGTATCCGGGTACCTGAAGTACTGAGTAATCGGAACTTCGGGTAGTTCTTCGATCGACCCGGGTGTTGCCGGTACCCGCAAAATCGAATAATTGGGTACCCAAATTGTTACCAATTTTAAATCATTAAATCTAAAAAAGTACACAAATCCAACAAACTTCTTCATATAACAACTGCAACAAACAAAGTTCTCCCTTTAGTACTTGTTCATATACACAAATCCTTAAACTTGTTCATATACATAAATCCTTAAACTTACAGTTGAATCTGTAAGACATGAAGAGTTTGTGGAGCAATATCTTGCCTATCTGATTCTGAACAACATGATAGATCAAACTAATAGTTTGAAACTATAACGATTACTTGTAGCTGTCGGCTTAGGTCTGTGGCTGTGTGGGACTGTGGGTGTTTGCTGTGTCTCCTACGACCAGAGTTTTGGAGCTGAGATGAACGACTTGCCGCTATGGTCGTCGATGAGCGCGATAGAGTAGAGATCAGGAGGTGCAACCATGCAGAGCAGTCGAGCGCAAGAAAGTTTCTAATTTTAGGGATTTCAAATTTGGGGTGAAACTAGGTCTGGGAAAGTGGAAACTTGAAACATAATAGGGGAAGGGTTTTTAATATTTTTAAAATATTTACTTTACTTTCATATATAAATAATTAAATATAAAAAATAATTTAAAATATATTCGGGTAGTCGGGTATTTCGATTTTTGTGATTTTGCGACTCGAGCCCAATTTGGAAAATGGAGGGCCAGGTACCCGACCCAGGACATGATTTTTTTAATATTTATTTTTTTAGTCAGGTCGACGGGTTAACGGGTCGAGTCATCTGTGTAGCGATATCCCCTTTTTCGCTAAAAAACTGGTTTTAAGGTGTCTGTGGGTCTTTCGGGTATTTAAAAATATTCTGTGAGGTTTTAGAAAAACTGTATTTTATTTAAAAAATGGAGTCGCCACCTGCCACTAAGGTAGACCGGACACCGTAAAAACCATAGATTTAGAAAAATGTTGGGTTCGGGAGTCGGTTACGAATGGGGAAGGATTAGCACCCCCACACCGCCCAAACTTGGAACTTTAATAATTACAGCTTTATTAATATTAAACTTTTTGGATTAAAGTGACGATTAAATTAGAATTTAGTTATAAGTGCGAGTAGATTTTAAAGGCCCTGTCATTCGAGAGTAAACCGAAAGACCACCATCACTACGCTTGATACTGGCCACGTTTACGCTCGAATAAAAAGGTGCCACATTGACAATAATATATCCGAAATGCAACTTAAAACATGGCAAATATAAATAAATACAATGAGATAAAAATATAAATAAATACTAACATAATAAAATACTAATCTAACATAAATAAAATACTAATCTGAAATATACATACATAAATATTAATCTAACATATAAATAAAAACAAATCTAACATAAATAAAATACTAATCTAAGACATTCATAATATTAATCTAACACATAAATAAAAACAAATCTAACATAAATAAAATACTAATCTAAAACATTCATAAATATTAATCTAACACATAAATAAAAACTAATCTAACATAAATAAAATATTAATCTAAAACATTTATAAATATTAATCTAACAGATAAATAAAAACTAATCTAACATAAATAAAATATTAATCTAAAACATAAATAAATATAAAGCATAAAATACTAATATAAAACATACTAACTAAAAAAGGAACAAAATTAAACAACATTTTATTAAATCAAACAACATAAATAAAAATATACCTAACTAGGAGCTCAAACCCCGACTGACTCCCACCGAGATCTACCACAATCCCTTCAAAAATTAACTAGATCGGATCCAGAATAAGACCCCGATCGAACCAGTTAGGACCGAGGACACTGCCCCCAGCCCTGGCTAGCTGGGAGCCTAAGCCCCCTTATTTGGCCATGCCACTGACGACTCCCTCCTTTGCTGCCCAAAATTGGCCTCCCCATGCCTTTATTTATAGGCAAGTGGGGGGGGGGGTTAAGGGTGACGTGGAGAACTAAGCTCCACGCATTGTATTCCTTTTTTTACACTTTAATCAACCCTTTTTACCCCATTTTTATGGAACGAGAACTAAAATTAATAATATTACTATTACAATAATACTAAAAATACTAAAACCTGGACAAAAATGAGTGATTACAGCTGCCCCTCTTTGCTTGTTCTTGTGGAACGAGAACAAAGCAAAGATCAAAAGCACTCATTTTTTTACCTACTTCTTTGTTCTCATAGGTTCTTCTGGAACTTTCCGCTCTTCCTCGGCCAACTCTTCAAGCTTGTAAGTCCTTCCTTATATAGAACTTTTAGCTTCTGAAATCTCGTAGTTACGGTTTCTTCATATATAGAACCTTTCACTGCGAGGGCTCGAAAATATAGGCCATTCCTATATAGAACCTTTATCTTCGAATTTGGGATTCACGCCAAAATGGCTATCGATCTTTCTGGACTCACGCTACTAAGGCTGCCGAAATCTTTCTTTAAATTTGGGGATTCAAGCCGAAAATGAATACCGATCTTTCTTTAAATTTGGGGATTCACGCTAAAAATGGTAACCGATTTTTTTGGATTCACGCTACTATGGCTGCCGAAATCTTCAAATTTAGGGATTCACGCCGAAAATGGCCACCTATCTTTCTGGACTTACGCTACTATGGATGTCAAAATCTTTTTTCAAATTTGGGGATTCACGCCGAAAATGGCTACCAATCTTTCTTCAAATTTGGGGATTCAAGCCAAAAATGGCCACCGAAATCTTTCTTCAATTTTGGGGATTTACGACGACAATGGCTACCGATCTTTCTAGACTCACGCTACTAAGGCTGCCGAAATCTTTCTTTAAATTTAAGGGATTCACGCTGAAAATGGCTACCGATCTTTCTTCAAATTTAGGGATTCACACCAAAAATGGCTACATATCTTTCTGGAAATTTGGGGATTTACGCCAAAAAAGGTCATCGATCTTTTTTGATTCACGTTACTATGGCTGTAAAAATCTAGCCTCCCGCTACTATGGCTGCCGCATCATGCCCGAAGGACTTATTGATGTCCCGAAAGACTTATCACCATGCTCAAAAAACTTACTGGTGGCCCGAAGGTCTTATCATCATGCCCGAAGGTCTTACTGATGGCCCAAAGAAATTAATATATGGCTTTACGCTACTTTGGCTACCGTCATCTGGCCTCACACTACTATGGCTGCTGGCATCTGGCCTCACGCTACTATGGCTACCGCATCATGTCCGAAGGACTTATTGATGGCCTGAAAGACTTATCACCATGCTCGAAAGACTTACTGATAGCCCGAATGTCTTATTATCATGCCCGAAGGTCTTATTGATAGCCCGAAGGACTTAATATCTATTACGCTACTTTGGCTATTGTCATCTGGCCTCACGCTACTATAGCTGCCGACATTTGGCCTTACGCTACTATGGATGCCGCATCATGCCCAAAAGACTTATTGATGGCCCGAAGGACTTATCACCATGCTCGAAAGACTTACTGGTGGCCCGAAGCTCTTATCATCATGCCTGAAGGTCTTGCTGATGACCCGAATGACTTAATATCTGGCTTTATGCTACTTTGGCTACCGTCATCTGGCCTCACGTTACTATAGCTGCCGACATCTGACCTCAGGCTACTATGGCTACCGCATCATGCCCGAAAGACTTATCACCATGCTTGAAAGACTTACTGGTGGCTCGAAGATCTTATCATCATGCCCGAAGGTCTTACGATGGCCTGAAGGACTTAATATCTGGCTTTACGCTACTTTGGCTACCATCATCTGGCCTCACGCTACTATGGTTGTCGACATCTGGCCTCACGCTACTATGGCTACCACATCATGCCCGAATGACTTATTGATGGCCCGAAAGACTTATCACCATGCATGGAAGACTTACTAGTGGCTCGAAGGTCTTATCATCAAGCTCGAAAGTCTTACCGATGGCCTGAAGGACTTAATATTCGGCTTTACGCTACTTTGGCTACCGTCATCTGGCCTCACGCTACTATGGCTGCCGACATCTGGCCTCACGCTGCTATTGCTACTGCATCATGCCCGAAGGACTTATTGATGGCCCGAAGGACTTATCACTAAGCTTGAAAGACTTACTCGTGGCCTGAAAGTCTTATCATCATGCCCGAAGGTCTTACTGATGGCCCGGAGGACTTAATATCTAGCTTTACGCTACTTTGGCTACCGTCATCTGGCCTCACGCTACTATGGCTACCGACATCTGGCCTCACGCTACTATGGCTGCCGCATCATGCCCGAAAGACTTATTGATGGCCCGAAGAACTTATCACCATGCTCGAAAGACTTACTGGTGGCCCGAAGGTCTTATCATTATGCCCGAAGGTCTTACTAATGGCTCAAAGGACTTAATATCCAGCTTTACGCTACTTTGGCTACCGTCATCTGCCTCACGCTACTATGGTTGCCGACATCTGGCCTTACGCTACTATGCCTGCTGCATCATGCCCGAAGGACTTATTGATGGCCCGAAGAACTTATCACCATGCTCAAAAGACTTACTGGTGGCCTGAAGGTCTTATCATCATGCCCGAAGGTCTTATTGATGGCCCGAAGGACTTAATATCTGGCTTTACGCTGCTTTGGCTACCATCATCTGGCCTCACGCTACTATGGCTGTCGACATCTGGCCTCACGCTACTATGGTTGCCGCATCATGCCCGAAGGGCTTATTGATGGCCCGAAAGACTTATCACCATGCTCGAAAGACTTACTGGTGGCCCGAAGGTCTTATCATTATGCTAAAAGGTTCTACTGATGGCCTGAAGGACTTAATATCCAGCTTTACGCTACTTTGGCTACCGTCATCTGGCCTGGCTACCGAGGACACTGCCCTAGCCCTGGCTAGTCGGGAGCCTAAGCCCCCTTATTTGGCCATGCCACTGCCGGCTCCCTCCTTTGCTGCCCAAAATTGGCCTCCCCATGCCTTTATTTATAGGTAAGTTTGGGGGGGGGGTTAAGGGTGACGTGGAGCACTAAGCTCCACGCATTGTATTCCTTTTTTTTACAATTTAATCAACCTTTTTTATCCTATTTTTTATTTTAAAATTAATAATATTACTATTACAATAATACTAAAAATACTAAAATTCGGACAAAAATAAGTGATTATAATCTGAATCGAGTATTTTTGAACACCCCTACCCATCTTCACCACCGTCTCCACTTCTCTGTTTGGTGTCCGCTCTTCCTACCACCAACATTGGTCTAGCCTGAGAATGACTATAGTCCCTGAAGAATTTGAACGCATGATATAGGCCATGGATGCAACATTTGCCTCTTCAAGTATTAAGAAGCCCCCTGTCTAAAGAGGAGAATAACTTTAATTTTAATAACGATCCTCTCATAAGTTTACACAAATTTGCTAAATTTAAGGTTTATGGAGTCTAAGTTGTAGGGTTTAAAATTTATGATTTAAGGCTATAGTTTAGGGTTTATAATTAGAGTCTTGATGTTATGGATTCAAATTTTTTACTGTATAATTTAAATAGAGAGGATTGTGTAATTTTTTTACACATATTATTTATCCAAATATAATTCATAATTTAATATTGATTAAAATTAGATCGAGAAAACAACACAAAAAGCATAAAGGAATAACATCAACTATTAGCTAAATATTTAACTAATAGTTTAAATCTTGGTTTGCTTAAAGTATAAATATTAGTTTAAAATATAATAATTTAAGTTAAATGTTAGTTTGATTAAAAATATAATAATTATATAATTTGTGTGATGGTTAAGCGTTGGATTTTTTTATGTGGGTATTAGGTTCGATTAACCCTATTTGTATTTTGATGTCGCGACAAAATATAAGTTTTTATAAAAGTTTAATAAAGGCTGAGAGTTGGACCCTCCGTAGCCCAAGTAGCTATGTATTTTAGGTTTTATTTTATCAACAAGGTGGTACATGAACGAGGTTAGGGGTGTTCATAATTGGGTATTCGCATTTTTGAATATTCAAAGTTTTAGGCATTAAAAAGTCTTTTATCAACACAACTTTTATAATTAGAGGTGGTAAACAAGTTATTTCAGTTTGGGTCATTTTGGGTCTGACTACTTTCGGTTCGAGTCTAATTTGGTTTTAATTTGGGTCTATGGTGATTCGGTTTGGGTCATTTCAGTTCGGTTGATTTCGGTTCGGTCAATATCAGGTCCATAGGAGATCGGTCGGTTTTAGTCGGGTTTTCAGGTCGGGTCTGCTTTTTACACCCAATATGGCTTTATAAAACTAGTATATTTAGCTCTTTGGTGAGTTGTGCGAAAGTTCATATTCCATCATTCTTTATTTCTTTTAATATTTTTTATTTCGAGTTGCCTTTGGTTCGGGTTGGTTTCGGTTCGGGTGTAACACCCCCTTCCTGGTCTGGTAGGAATTCAGGTCAGAAGGCGTTACTAGAAAACAGTACGGTGAACGATTATCAAAATTTTTGAAGTCGTAGCTAAGATTCAAAATTTTTTCCATGGCTTATTATCATATTCAATGAATCAAAGAGAGTATAAGGTGACAATATCCATTTTAGGGCGTTATTGCAACTTTTATAAGTTTTAGGGGTCATTTTGTAAATTCTATAATTTATAGAACTTTAACAGAAATTAGGCATATCAATGTCTAATTCAATATTTGGTTACCTTGCATGCATATTTTCAACTTATTTAGAACTCATTTGTACCTTTAATTAAGCCTCATAATATCTAGTGACCATTTTACAAGATTTGAAAACCAAATAACTAATTAACCTGTATCGGTACCGGTACTCAATAGGCCGTACCGGTACGCCCCTTAATTAATTTTTTTTCGAACCTAAATACCGTATCGGTACACCAAACATTGTACCGGTACGAGGTATTTAGTACATCTGTAACGGTACGGGGCTATAACCGTACAGGTACAAAATCCCTAATCCTCAATTTAGATGTGAATGGGTAACGGTACGCCACCACCCGTACCAGTACTCGATCTACAGTAAAATTTCAGTGTCAAATCTCCGTACCGATACGCCCAAGGCCGTATCGATGCGCCTTGTTAACCAGGTTTAATAATGCATGCCCGTAACGATACACCATCACCCGTACCTTACGGTAAGGTCTGTAATGACAAATTTGGTTTGGTTTATCAGCATTTTAACCTATCAAACCTCTTTCAAATTCGATGAAACTTCACCTACAAGTTTTATTTGCCTAAATTCTAATAGCATGCCAAATTTTAGGGTTAAACGAATTCATTTACCCCGTTTTCCCCGATTTAGGCCAAATATGCATAATTAGTCATTTTTAGAAACTTTCAAAGATCAAGTTTACAACCCTTAAACTTGCACAAGCCACTTATAATACATACATATCAAAAAGCGTAAAAGTGACTTATGCAACACTTATGCCACCATACTAGGAGTCTATAGAGTTGATATACTTTACTTTATCAACGAAGTGACTTGTCCAAAAATACTTCTCTGGCTTCGATCTCGAACTCAAAACTTCTTAACCTGAAATGCATGGAAGATGAGTGCATTAGGCATACTTTGCCTAGTGAGGTAGTCATAAACAATGTAATAAGCATAAGATGCAATCTAGCATGCTTTCATATTAGTTATGGCAACAAGACAATAACATGCAGTTTCAATGGCAATATAGGCATGATCAATGGTCAATACAACAATAATAAGCAATGCAATGACAATGTTCAATAGCAATATCTCATAGCAATATATTCAATAAGTTTCCTTGGATCGATGTACAATATATGGATACACGAATTCCTACGCCGCACCCAAACAATAGTGGTCTAGTCATACCCTCCACCGCACCAATTTGACCAAATCACAATATCCTTCCACCGCACAAATATCAAGGCCGTAGCCTACCCGTACCAATGAGCTCATGAATTCTATGGCATGCCAATTGTATCCAATACATCTCGAATCCAAGGTTCAATATCAATATTCCGATAACAATAACTGTTAGGAACTTGTTATGCGGCAAAATAACCAAAGCAATAACAACATAGATCAAGACATGCACATGAGACAAGATTTAACGTAGTTCAGCATAGCATACCTCAGCGAACGAGAGAAACGAACAATCCACTAATAATGTAGAGAACCCAAATAGTACAAATACATGATAACCCATGTAATCCCAAAACCCGGTGTACAAATCCTATGACCCGGTAGAACCAAAACACTATTCCCAATATCCCTACAATACCCATCTCTACAACGTAGGCACAATAGTTGTAGAGATCCTAAAAATGATTACATCTCTCCAGAGTAATTCTCCCCCTCTCTCATTCTCTTGTTCTCTCATAATTCAAAAGGTTAAATATAGTCTATATTTATAGACCAAAATACTTGGTCACCAAGAAACCTTATTCAATAAGATATCTTACCTAAAATAGATATTTACTCATTAAAGTAAATCCTAATTACCAAGTAATCTTCAACCACTAGAATTACTTCAATTTTTACGTAAGCCAAATATCCGTTGAAGCAGCGCCGCCAAGTTTCAACAACTCCAATTCTTACGTAGTATCCGTTGAAGCATCATTGAATCGATTGAGAATTACTCCCCCTGCAACTGAAAGCTCGTTGCAACAATACTCCTCTAGCATATCTCCAACATCACACCGCAAAATCCGTAGCAAAAATTCCTCCACAATCGCGCAGCTCGAACCATAGCTCTGATACAATTTGTTAGGAATTTTTTATGTGGCAAAATAACCAAAGCTATAACAACATAGACCAAGACATGCACAAGAGACAAGATTTAACGTGGTTCTGCATAGTCTACCTCCACAAACGAGAGAAATGAACAATCTACTAATAACATAGAGAACCCGAAAAGTACAAATATGATAAGTGTTCAAAAGTACTATTTTTCTTACCCTTTTTGCTCATATTATTGTTAGACTTAGGCTCATATTAGTTGCATAGTTAGCCATTCATGCATTAATCCATGTTTCCTTCAATCGTTGAGCTTGATTACATAACTTGGTGATTTTTGTGGAAATAGATGCTGCTTTGGTGTGTTTTTGTGTGTGTATGTGCAGGATCACTTGCCAAAGCAATGCCGAGCTAGTTGCCAGGGTAGTGCATGAAGGAGACGCCGAGCCAGTTGCCATGGCATTTGTCGACAAAGACCAAAAGCAATATGGATGTCGAAATTCATGACTTTACAAGCCCAAGATGACATGGAGCAAGGCCCAAGCCCAAAGGAATTTGATTGCCATGCAGAGATTAAAGAAGAATTAAATTCCAAGAAGATAGGAGAAGTTCTAATAGGAATAAAATTATAATAAAGAATTATATTCTTTAAAGATAATTTAATTCCAACTCAAACTCCTCCTCAAAGAAGGACTTTGGCCTAGCCCTATAAATAGCAAGGAAATTCGACAAATCCAAGGGAGAGCAAGAGGGAATTTCGACAACTCCAAGAGAGGAAGCAAGGGGAATTTTCGGCAAGCATCTAGGGCAAGGAATTTTCGACAAGCTTCATCTTTTCTTCCTTGTTCGATTGGGTTCATGCTAGGGATTGTTTATCTTGTGTTTCTTTGGAACCTAGCCATGAACTAAATTTACTTGGCTATGGTTATTGTGTTTTGTGGTTGTGAGAAACTATTGGTTTTTGTTTAGGTAATAAGAGTTTGCACTTTTTTATTTCAAGGTTTATTCATTCTTGGTTCTTATTATTGTTTGCGAGTGAATTGGGAGAGGATCTCGTGATTTCATCCATTTATCTAATATCGGGAGAGTTAGATTCAAGAAACGAATGAATATGATCTTTATTCAATCCAATGATGGTGAATATTAATCCGGCTTAGGAATAAGTTAAGGATTTCAACGGCTAAGAGGAGCGCAAGATTGGTTGTTGTTCACCCTTGATTCACGCAGTGATGTATTATCAAGGCATGCACAAGTAGCTAGAGTTTCGACTTAGGGATAAGAAGAAACCATTGAAGAATGCTCCGCCGAACCTTGAAGTTGCTGCCCAGTCGCCCAAGTAGTTGCCCAACTAGTCGCCCAAGCAACCATCAATTAGTTGCCAAGGCAACCCGTTGTAGTAAGTCGCCACGGCAACTGAGTTGCCCGTGCACTCTTTTACCAAGACAATCCAATCGGCTATCACACCTCAACTCACGATAACCTAGCCTATCTCTCTCAATTGAATTCATCTTTTCATTTACTTAATTGCTTTCTAGATTAGTTATTAGTTAAAACTTCTATAATCCTTTACTTGTGTTTTTACTTTTTACATTAAGAGACTAGATTCTTGAAGTGGCACCAATCCTGTGGAGACGATATCTTTTATACTATAACTTGCGACGTGTATACTTGCACATTTGCGTAGCACTTATTACGCGCAACAAGTTTTTTGGCGCCCGTTGTCGGGATTGGCAATAGCGACTTTGTTTTTACTTTCTTGCACTTTCTTTTTATTTTTCTTGTTTAAAATTCAAAGGGCTAACAAACTTTGGTTTTGCATTGGTATATGACCAGGGCGAGACCGACTTCACCAGAATATCCCTTTGATCCGTAAATCGAACGAACCTTACAAAGACTTAGACGAAGGATAAGAGAAGCAATGGCAAATCAAGACGGCAATATTAATCAAGATGTTCGAGCGGGAGGAGGAGTGATTCTTGCACGAAATGTAACTATTCGAGACTATCTTGAAGAAGATCTTGATGGACTTAACCCGGAGTTGTCGCACCCGAAATTGAAGCCGACCACTTTGAGTTGAAACCGGTAATGTTTAATATGATCAACACAATAGGTCAATTTGGCGGCTCAAAGAATCAAGATGCACGACAACATCTGAAATCTTTCCTCGAGATTTGTAACTCGTTCAAGATACACGAGTCACCCCCGATGTCTTACGATTAAGATTATTCCCTATTCACCGAGGGATAGGCGGCGAAAGCATGGCTAAATAGTATTCTGCCGGATCCATAGCGTCTTGGACTGATCTTTGTCATGATTTCCTTGCTAGATTTAATCCTACAAATTTAATCGATAAGCTTCGTAACGACATTACTTCTTTTTCGCAGCGGATGATGAATCCATGTACGAGGCTTGGGACCGATATAGAGAACTTCTACACAAATGCCCTCTACACGGATTCCCGGTGTGGACTCAAGTGACAATGTTTTACAATGCCGTGAATACACCAACAAGGATGATGCTAGACGCCTCGGCAAACGGCATACTCCTAGATAAGTCACCGGAAGAAGCAATGCAAATTTTAAACAGGCTGGCCAAGAATGACTATCAATTCCCATCTACTAGAAGAGGAGGAGTTAGACGCCAAGCCACAATACATGAACTAGGATCATCGATTCAATTTCGCACAATTGGCCGCTTTAACCAAGATGGTCCGAACATGCAAAAACCAAACAACACACATGAAGTCAAGGTAATGGATTCTTTTTGTGAGTTATATGGCGATAACCATAATTCTTCTGAATGTATGCAGAATCCGGAATCTAGCTTCTATGTGGGGAATTACAATCGGGGCAACAACATGATGTCAAATACATACAATCCAGCTTGGAAGAAGCACCCGAATTTTTCATGGAGTAATCCCAACAATGCTCTAAACCGTAACAATCGAAATGCACAAGCATCGGGATTCCAGCAGAATATGCCCGCGGCAATGATGCCGCAAAGAACAACCGACGACATCTAGTTCTTTGGAAAATTCTCTAAATGCTTTTATGATGAAAACTGAATCTTATATGGCTGAGAATAGTAATTTCATAAAAAGAACTAATGCTTTTATTAACAGGACCGAGATGAGATTGCAAAACCAAGAGGCGGCAATCAAATCATTGGAAAATCAAGTCGGACGGTTTGCTCAAAATCAACACTAGACCACAAGGAGGTTTACCTAGCGATCTTCAAGTCGCAAGAGGAACTGCCATGAGCAATGTAAGGCAATCACCACCAGTGGTGGCCAACAACTTAGAGAGGTTCAAACCCGCTCGTCAAACAAAACTCCACAAAAAGATCAAGACGAACCTAGCGGCAAAGTCTCGGATGTTGAACCGAGGAAATTGCTGCGGCAACCGGCAATAAGCATGCCTCGGCAACCGATGATGACGCCGGCAACTTGCGATAAGCACGCCTCGGCAACCCTGGGGTTGGTAACGCATCGGCAACTCCGATGTCCCCGTAATGCCGTCAATCAGGTTTCAAACCAATGAAAAGATCGAAGATATCCGACTTCCACCACCATTCCCACAAAGGTTGAAGCGACAAAAGCAAGAATACCAATTCAAGAAGTTTCTTGATATCCTAAAGCAAGTCCACATCAACTTGCCATTGGTGGAAGCAATTGAACAAATGCCAAACTATGCCAAGTTTCTTAAAGACATTGTGTCCAAGAGAACAAGGCTAGGAGAGTTTGAAACAATTGCCGCAACAGAGGGATGCATGGCAATGTTGCACAATCGTATGTCGCCCAAGTTGAAGGATCCCGGAAGTTTCACAATACCCTGTTCTATTGGAAATCACTATGTTGGGAAAGCACTATGCGACCTAGAGGCTAGCATAAACTTGATGCCTAAATCGGTTTTCCGAAAACTAGGAATCGGGAAGGCAAGACCTACAACAGATTATCTGCAGACTAGCCGATGAGATCCTATGTGCATCCAAAGGGAAAATCGAGGACATACTGGTAAAAGTTGATAAATTCATTTTTCCCGCTGACTTTATTGTTTTGGATTGTGAAGCAGATGAGCATGCACCCATCATTCTCGGGAGACCATTCCTAGCGACAGGGAGAACCTTGATTGATGTTGAAAAGGGAGAACTCACAATGAGGGTGAATGACCAGCAGGTAAAACTAAATGTGTTCCAAACACTAAGGCATGCCGATGATCCAGAAGAATGCCAACTACTTCATGCCACGGCAGAGTTTAACTTCGATGAGGAATTTAGTTGCCTCGGCAACTACATTGCCGATCAAGAGGAACCTGAGGAGTATGAAGAGCCGGTCGATGAGGAACAACCAGAAGAGGCAAATTGGCTAGTCAATCGACCAGGTACATACTTTGAACCACTAGACTACTCAGGTAAGGAAGGTAAGATCGAAAAACCCTCTATCGAAAATCCACCAATTCTTGAGTTGAAACAATTGCCAGAGCAACTGAAATATGTATACTTAGGGATCGATAATACATTACCTGTAATTATTTCATCTAAGTTACAGCTTGAGCAGGAAAAGAAGCTGATCAACATGTTGAAGCTACAGAAAAAGGCAATAGGGTGGACAATTGCCGACTTGAAGGGAATTAGCCCGGCGGTGTGCATGCACAAAATCTTGTTGGAAGATGATCACAAACCTTCAATTGAGGCCCAGAGGAGACTGAATCATGCCATGAAAGGGGTTGTAATGAAAGAAATCATCAAGTGGCTTGACGCCGGCATCATATACCCTATCTCCGATAGTACGTGGGTAAGTCCGGTACAATGTGTGCCGAAAAAGGGAGGTATAACAGTGGTAAGCAATGAAAATAATGAACTTATCCCAACCAGGACTGTGACCCGTTGGAGGGTTTGTATGGACTATCGAAAGCTAAACAAAGCCACTAGGAAAGATCACTTCCCATTACCCTTTATTGATCAAATGCTTGACCGTCTTGCGGGTAAACCCTTTTCTTGTTTTCTTGATGGTTATTCAGTTACAATCAGATTGCCATAGCACCGAAGATCAAGAAAAGACAACCTTCACATGCCCATACGGTACTTATGCCTTCCGAAGGATGCCGTTCGGATTATGTAACGCCCGACAACCTTCCAAAGATGCATGATGGCACTCTTTTTTGGACATGGTCGAAGACTTCCTTGAGATCTTCATGGATGATTTTTCGGTTTTTGGTAATGACTTCGACGGCTGTCTCGGCAATTTAGAGAGGGTGTTAGCAAGATGTGAAGAAACGGATTTAGTCCTCAATTGGGAGAAATGCCACTTTATGGTAGATGAAGGAATAGTGCTCGGCCATAAGATTTCATCCAAGGGAATTGAAGTAGACAAAGCCAAGGTGGATGTGATCGAGAGATTACCCCCACCAAATTCGGTTAAAGGAATTCGAAGTTTTCTCGGGACATGCGAGTTTTTACAGGAGGTTCATTCATAATTTTTCTAAAATCACTAAACCTTTGTGTAATCTGCTTGAACAGGATAAAGTCTTCGATTTTGATGATTCTTGCACTCAAGCATTTGAAACCCTAAAGAAAAAGCTTGCCTCGGCACCCATTGTCGTTCCACCAGTTTGACGCGCTACCTTTTGAACTCATGTGTGATGCAAGTGATTTCGCAGAGGAGCAGATCCTAGGCCAACGCACAGTAAGACCTTCCATGTGATATACTACGCTAGTAAAACTCTTAATGATGCTCAAGTGAATTACACAACAACGGAGAAAGAGTTACTAGCTGTAGTTTTCGCATTTGACAAGTTCCGATCCTATTTAATTGGTACAAAGGTAATTGTTCATACGGACCATTCGGCAATCAAATACTTATTTGCTAAAAAGGATGCTAAACCTCGTTTGATTCGTTGGATATTACTTTTACAAGAATTTGATATTGAAATTAAGGACAGGAAAGGAACAGAAAATCAAGTGGCCGATAACTTATCACATTTGGAACGCAATAGGGAGGAGGACACAGATCTAGAGATATGCGATGCATTCCCGGATGAACAAATTCTAATTGCCTCGACAACCCTCAACGCCTCGGCAATCCTTGATGCCTCGGCAACCTATGGCATCTCGGCAACCATGGATGCACACGCCTCGGCAACTCTCGACGCCGCAGCAGTCTTTGACGCACACGCCTCGGCAATTTTGGGAGCAGACACTACGGCAGCACATGCCTCGACAATACCCTGGTACACAGATTTAGTTAACTTCCTTGTTTGTGGTATTTTTCCGTATGGCATTACTCACCAAGGGAAGAAGCGGTTCCGCCATGATGCTAAGCATTACTTTTGGGACGAGCCTCTTTTGTTTAAACAATGTGCAGATCGGGTTATACGCCGATGTGTCCTCAAGAAGAGCAACAGAATGTATTCCGCAATGCCATTCTTCACCCTATGGAGGACATTTTGGAGGAACTCGTATCACGACAAAGTCTTGCAATCCGGTTTGTATTGGCCAACATTGTACAAAATGCCCAAGACTTTTACAAGCAATGTGATCGTTGCGGAGAGGACGGGCAATATCTCTAGACGACATGAGATGCCACTCCGAACATCATCGTGGTAGAACTGCTCGATGTATGGGGATCGATTTTATGGGACCTTTCCCATCTTCATTCGGCAACCTCTACATCTTACTCGCCGTCGACTATGTGTCTAAATGGGTAGAGGCAGCTGCGAGTTCCCAACGACGATTCCAAGACCGTGCAACGATTCTGTGAGAAAAACATATTTACACGGTTTGGGATGCCGAGAGCAATTATCAGCGACGGGGCCAAGCATTTTGACAACAGACTAATTGCCAAGATGTTGCAACGCTTCGCATATCACACAAGATCGCCACGGCATATCACCCACAAACCAACGGCAAGCAAAATTTCCAACCGGAGTTGAAGGGAATACTCGAGAAAGTTGTAAATCCCTCAAGGAAGGATTGATCATTAAGACTAGATGACGACTTTGGGCATATCGCACATGCATTCAAAACACCATTAGGTATGTCCCCTTCCGGCTTGTCTATGGTAAAACATGTCATCTACCGGTGGAAATCGAGCACAAGGCGTCTTTGGGCAATCAAGACCGTGAATATGGATTGGGAAAGTGCGGACAAAAGCGCTTGATGGATCTCAATGAGATAGAAGAATTTCGTGCACTCGCCTATAACAAAGGCACGAATCTACAAGGAGAAAACAAAGCGATGGCACGACAAGAAACTATTGCCACGGCAATTCACGCCAGGGCAACTAGTTCTCCTATTCAATTCTCGGCTAAAACTTTTCCCGGGAAAGCTGAAATCAAGATGGTCGGGACCATTCGAAGTCGTCAAACCATTCTCTCATGGTGCCGTAATAATCAAGTCCATCTCTGACAATCATGAATTCAAAGTTAATGGACAAAGATTGAAGCACTACAATGGTGCCCATGTGGAACGTAACAAGGAAGTGGTCAACTTAGGAGATGCATGAGCATGCTCTCCTTTCAGTATTTCCTTTTTCTTTTTCTTTTTATTTTCATTTTTATTTTTAGGAGATATTTTATTTTTTCTTCATTATCTTTAGTTTTCAGGTTTTCTTTGTTTTCTTTTTCACAACAAGACTCACAACTACTATGCTAAGGAAATTTACTGCCAAGATCCTTGCCCCGGCAACCAATGAAGAAAATGCCGCGGCAACCTACATCATGCCTGCACAAGCTGATGCCACGACAACCAACCATGAAGATGCCACGGCAACCAAAGCTAAAGACATCCCGGCAACAAGAAAACAACCATCGCGTTCAAGCAAGAAAATCAAGACGCCAACTAGAAGGAAACTAATCATCTACGATGACGAACTCTCGGAGTAAGTCCTCGTATGCATTTTTATTTTTATTTTTCGTTATTTTTATGCATGCATTGAGGACAATGCCTCACTCGAGTTTGGGGGGGATTGTTACTAGTAATTACCATGTTTAGTTACATTAATCTTAAGCATTACATTTAGGATACGTAAATTGCTTGCCATGCCTTTAATTGGAACAAGAATTGCTTAGATTTGATGAATATTCAATGATGACTTTACCAATGCACTTAATTGATAGAATTTTTATTCTAGGATAACCATGAAAAACTTAGAATTTTACTATGATGCTAAATTTGATGAAACACTGTTGTGGTTTGATTGATTTAAGGAGTTCTAGTAAACTTAGGTTGATAATTAACTAATTGGGGGATTAGAATAAAATTGGATGAATGCTAGAGGTGCCCAAAATTGGCTCTAGCATATGCTAAAAAATTGATCACTAGAGGTACCCGAAACCGGCTCTAGGAGGCGTTAAAATTTTTTTAACTAGAGGTGCCCGAAACCGGCTCTAGTCGATAAAATTAACTTAAGAAAACTAAAAATAAAACACTAGAGGTGCCCGAAATTGGCTCTAGTTAAAACATGTTAAAAAGAACCCAATGAAGTAATTTGAAAACCTATTGTTTGCATAGAATCCGAAAAATCAACTCGCACACAACTCCGCACACACTCACAAGCATTATAGTTTGATTCTGAGTAACTCCTCAGTTTTCTGAAAAATAAAAAGCCAATCATACTTTGTGCCCCGGTTCGAGAATTGAAATCAAGTTCAAAGCTAAGTTTGTGAAAATTTGAAGTCTTGGCAGGTAATTATGAGTTTGCATTGCTTGAGGACAAGCAATAGTTCGAGTTTGGGGGTGTGATAAGTGTTCAAAAGTACTATTTTCTTACCCTTTTTGCTCATATTATTGTTAGACTTAGGCTCATATTAGTTGCATAGTTAGCCATTCATGCATTAATCCATGTTTCCTTCAATCGTTGAGCTTGATTACATAACTTGGTGATTTTTGTGGAAATAGATGCTGCTTTGGTGTGTTTTTGTGTGTGTATGTGCAGGATCACTTGCCAAAGCAATGCCGAGCTAGTTGCCAGGGCAGTGCATGAAGGAGACGCCGAGCCAGTTGCCATGGCATTTGTCGACAAAGACCAAAAGCAATATGGATGTCGAAATTCATGACTTTACAAGCCCAAGATGACATGGAGCAAGGCCCAAGCCCAAAGGAATTTGATTGCCATGCAGAGATTAAAGAAGAATTAAATTCCAAGAAGATAGGAGAAGTTCTAATAGGAATAAAATTATAATAAAGAATTATATTCTTTAAAGATAATTTAATTCCAACTCAAACTCCTCCTCAAAGAAGGACTTTGGCCTAGCCCTATAAATAGCAAGGAAATTCGACAAATCCAATGGAGAGCAAGAGGGAATTTCGACAACTCCAAGAGAGGAAGCAAGGGGAATTTTCGGCAAGCATCTAGGGCAAGGAATTTTCGACAAGCTTCATCTTTTCTTCCTTGTTCGATTGGGTTCATGCTAGGGATTGTTTATCTTGTGTTTCTTTGGAACCTAGCCATGAACTAAATTTACTTGGCTATGGTTATTGTGTTTTGTGGTTGTGAGAAACTATTGGTTTTTGTTTAGGTAATAAGAGTTTGCACTTTTTTATTTCAAGGTTTATTCATTCTTGGTTCTTATTATTGTTTTGCAGTGAATTGGGAGAGGATCTCGTGATTTCATCCATTTATCTAATATCGGGAGAGTTAGATTCAAGAAACGAATGAATATGATCTTTATTCAATCCAATGATGGTGAAGATTAATCCGGCTTAGGAATAAGTTAAGGATTTCAACGGCTAAGAGGAGCGCAAGATTGGTTGTTGTTCACCCTTGATTCACGCAGGATGTATTATCAAGGCATGCACAAGTAGCTAGAGTTTCGACTTAGGGATAAGAAGAAACCATTGAAGAACGCTCCGCCGAACCTTGAAGTTGCTGCCCACGCCCAAGTAGTTGCCCAACTAGTCGCCCAAGCAACCATCAATTAGTTGCCAAGGCAACCCCGTTGTGCAAGTCGCCACGGCAACTGAGTTGCCCGTGCACTCTTTTACCAAGATAATCCAATCGGCTATCACACCTCAACTCACGATAACCTAGCCTATCTCTCTCAATTGAATTCATCTTTTCATTTACTTAATTGCTTTCTAGATTAGTTATTAGTTAAAACTTCTATAATCCTTTACTTGTGTTTTTACTTTTTACAGTGCAAGAGACTAGATTCTTGAAGTGGCACCAATCCCTGTGGAGACGATATCTTTTATACTATAACTTGCGACGTGTATACTTGCACATTTGTGTAGCACTTATTACGCGCAACAAAATACATGATAACCCATGTAATCCCAAAACCCAGTGTACAAATCCCATGACCCGGTGGAACCAAAACACTTTTCCCAACATCCATACAATACCCATCTCTACAACGTAGGCACAATAGTTGTAGAGATCCTAAAAGTGGTTACATCTCTCTAGAGTAATTCCCCCTCTCTCTTTCTCTTGTTCTCTCATAATTAAAAAGGTTAAACCTAGTCTATATTTATAGACCAAAATACTTGGTCACCAAGAAACCTTATTCAATAAGATCTCCTACCTAAAATAGATATTTACTCACTAAAGTAAATCCTAATTACCAAGTAATCTTCAACCACTAGAATTACAATAAAACCCAACTTAATTACCAATTAGAATTTGAGTCAAAATATGACAATAACAATGATCCAATGCAATATTCGATGACAATATATGTCGATGCTTTAATAATTTCAATAACAATATGAATAATGAATCGATGCAGTACTTACCCATATTTACCAATATGGCTCCCAACAATGTTTTTATGTAATATCTTTATTACAATAGTTAGCAATGCAATAGTCAATAATCAATGATTCGGGAAAGGCAGCTAGCTTAATCTGAGACTTTGACTACACTCACCTCAAAATTTGAAGTTACTACGACTCTCCGATGACAATCCCCTTGCACTTAGCCTTCGATGGAGATGATGGCCCTTCCTCCAACACTTGAGCTTGGCATAAGTTAGGGGAAATAGTTAGAATGGAAACTATTGATTAAAGCTTCCAACACATGGTTATAGCTTTAACTTTCAAGACTTTAATCTTAAAATTAAACTTCAAGGATCCATGGAATCAATAAATTGTTTGGGGAATTAAACTCACCAATTCAAGGGCTGTCTAATGGTGTAGAGAAATTAAGGATAGCTTGCATAAAAGAGGAAGATGCTTGCTTGAGCTAGAGGTTGAAGACAACAATGGAGATGCTTGCTTGTTCTTAGAGAAAGGTGAAGGGAGATAGCAAAGTGTCTCGATAGTTACTATATCCTTGGATAAAGTGTTTCCACTCTTTCAAACTCCTTAAATTTATCTATTGGCTTTCCTCTATCTAAGGGTAAACTTAATTTTAATTCTTTAAGATGGCCGCTCCACCACAATTGTAACTAATCAAAAGCTTTCCTCCAAGAATAGGTAAGCTTAAACTATAATTTCCATTTCCCAACAATTGGATAACAATTATAACCATCATCTTTTCTTACAAAATCACAAGAAGTTCACGTGGGTTTGTCTAAGCAAGGGGTGACTCACTTCAAAATGGGATAATTACAAGGATAGTCCCTCAACTTTCCAAACTTTACAATATTACCCCCAAACTTTTAATTTTTACAATTTAGTCCCTAAAAGGTTTCTAAGGATTCAATTAGGTCCAAAGTCTTTTAAATTAGCTCAATTAGATTCCAATACGATGTTTTTGACCACACAACTTAAGCCAATAAAATATTTAGACCTTTCTGATGTAGATTTTCCTATCATCGGAGCCTAATTCCGACTAGACCGATTTTTGGGGTGTTACATCGGGTCCATTTCGGTTGAACTAAACGTTTATTTTGATTTCTGAATCATCATGTTCGGGTTGAATAAAATATTGGAAAAAATTATGCCCCTAATAACAAGTATTGAAAAAAACTGAATCCCTAATAACAAATATTAAAATTTTGAATTTTAAGAGTATGTCCCTAATAACAAGTATTAGAAAAAATCATTCTCTAACAAATATTGAAAAAAAATAAGAGAATGTTCCTAATAACAAATATTGGAAAAAATTATGCCTCGAATAACAAGTATTGAAAAAAACTGAATCCCTAATAACAAGTATTAAAATTTTGAATTTTAAGAGTATGTCCCTGATAATAAATATTGGAGGAAATTGGGCTCTAATTGTAAGTATTAGAAAAAAAAACAGCTCTCTAATAACAAATATTGAAAAAAATTAAATTTTAAGAGTATGTCCCTAATAACAAATATTGAAAAGAAAATAGGCCCCTATAATAAGTATTGAAAAAATTGGATATCTAATAACAAATATTGGGAAAATTGAATTTTTAGAGTAGGCCTCTAATAATATTGAGAAAAAATGAGTCTTAATGATAAGAGTTAAGAAAAATTAAAGTTTTACAGTAAACCCCTAATAATAAGTATTAAAGATTGGATCATAATATCGAATATTATAGGAAAAAATTGGGCCCTGGGCAGGCGCCCCTTCTGCCCATGCCCAGGGACAACACTGCTCGTGAGATATGGAGCGCGATGTTGGTGGTTCAAATCCCATTGATGATGATCTGACAGTTTTGTCGATTTCTGATGAATCATCTGAGCAAACATTTCCAATAAGCGAGTTAGTGTTCGACTCGATGATACTAACTTCTTGTTATGGAAGCAACGAGTGATTCTAGTGGTGTATGGTCACGGTCTCGAATGGTATCTTGACAACAGATACACAAGTAGGGGTGCTTATCGAGCAAGTCGATTGCGAGTTGAGTTGAGTAGTACTCGATTTGTGCTCGTTAAAAAATTTGTTGTTCGACTCGACTTGTTGCTCATTAAGCTTGATAAAATTTTGCTCGACTCGTGCTCGTTAAAAAGTCTCATTGCTCGACTCAACTCGTTGCTCGTTAAGCTCGCCAAAATTTTTACCGTTTTTTTAAAATACAGATAAAATCTAGTTATACTGTTAGAGCTTAATATAAGAAATTCACAAAAAATGTGAGGCCTGAGGAGATAAATAAATGAACTTGTCATGACTGAGTTAGAGATGAAGTCAATATTCAAGCGTGAAGCTCTTTTTAGTTTCTCAACAATCTTCGATGAACAACAAATGAGATGATGCCTTAGGAATTTCAGGGTTTTAACTTTCAATCGTATTTTTTATATAGGAAGTAGAAACTAAATACTTTTTCATTTTTCTACTTTTACGCATAAAGTAATAATAAAAGAAGGAAAAATTTAATAAAAAAAGAAAGATTCATTATTATAATTTAATTTTCTATTAATACAACTTTTTTAATTATTGGGAAATATAAAAAGTTTTGAAAATTTGAAACCAAAATTTTATGGGTAAATTACCTAGTAATTCATTGAAGTTTTTGTAGAGTTTTCACCTAGTATTTAAACTTCTTAGAACATAATTCTTTTTAAAGTAGCCACCAAAAAATCATAAAAGAATCTATAAAAAAAAATAACAAGCTACTCACGAACTTATCAAGTCGAGTTGGACCTTGCTCGACTTTACTCACTAAGATCTCGAGTCAAACTTGATTCTGAGTCGAATCAACTCGAGTTGAGCGTTAATCGAGTTTTGACCAAGTCGAACTCGAATTGTTTGTGAGCTGGTCAACTCAATAAACAACCCTATACACAAGCTAATGTTTATTGTTATTCTTCTGATCCTATTGAGATTACTTACGATCCTTTTGTCACTTCCTCTGCTAGCACTAATAAGAATGTTACTGCTCAGACTTTGGATTTTGTTCAGGTGAACACCTTGGTAGCAGCAGCTCTTGAGACACACTGTAATCCAGTTCTTCAGCTAGTAAAAAGCCAGCTTATGGCCCGACCCGTGAAGTTAAAGTACCACAATAATCAGATACTCTTGATAAATTTGTACATTTTTTTACAAATTATACGATTTCAAAATTTAAAATGGACAAACTTAAAAGTCTGAATTACATGATCCAAGTATAAAATTTAAAAATCCAAATCACATAATCCAAATATAGATGTAACACCCTTGACATGGATGTCACATTTGGGCCTTAAGCCCAAAACCTTTTTTAATAAAATCTTTCTTTTTCGAGCCCAAAAACATGATAAGTCTAATAAAACATAAGTCTACACATTTAAAACATAGTTAAAGTCCAAGTATTTAAAACAGTATCAATGGAGCTCCAATTACAAATACTTAAAACATTCGACTTTGACCACTTAGTACAAAATAAGAATTACAAATAACATATAGGGTCTTACGAAATACATAGCCTAATACATCTAGTAATTGTACTCAACAACTAAAGTCGATGCCAAAATCCAAGCCTTGATGGTGCTCCTCCAAGCCACACAACAATCTACTTACCTGAGAACGGAAACAACTATTCTGAACGCTGAGCTAACAAAGCTCAGTAGATACACCGCCACTCAACCATATTTCATGCATATCATAAATAAATCAATGCAACATGAATGATATTATGGCAAGATAACAATGACGCTACCATAATCGCCTAAACACATGGCATTATGGATGTATGATCTCGCACACAATATATCCATATCTCATAAGTTCACATAGCATCACACATATAATACCAATAATATTAAGTGAGGCTTGCGTCCACACAATATCAAGATCATACACTACGAGTAAGGCTTGCGTCCACAAAGCATCGGGATCCTATACTCGTGGGGATGAGGCACGTGTTCACAAAGCATCGAGATCCTACATTTATGCTCGAAATCTCTTATCAAGTATCTTCGAATGAGGCCCGCGTCTACACAACATCGAGATCTTACATTCGGGAGTCTTCAAGGTAATGCAACACACTTCTATGGGTATCTAAATCCCAACAACACTGGATGACTCAACTATCTAAGCAACCCCTCAGCACACAGCAAGGGTTAGCTACCACACAACATCGATCCATCTACCTAGGATCCCTATGGGTTTCTACCTCACACAAATTACCCAATATTTATCGAATTATTTGTCTTTTATTTCACATACGGGTTTTAAATCTCTATTTCTCAGTTTTAACATTCATTTTATACCTTAAGAGATCCCTTGGGCCCTTTGCCTCGAATTATAGAACCCTCAAACGCAAACTCAAATATCTTGGGCAGATTGCCCGGCGAGTATTGATACTCCTATATGGGTATCGGTACGCCTATCTAGGTACCGATACTCCCCCACGAGTATCGATACTCAAATTAAGTTTGAAAGATTTAGTGCATCAAGCCGTACCGATATGCTCACCTCCGTATCGGTACTCAGCATCGATACGTTATCCACCCCGTATCGATCCATTCCCGTATTGTTACTCATACCTTTGCGCATCAGTACACGAAAAGCCTTCCTTAGGTAATAAAATAGTATTACCAATACGCGCCAGCATACCGGTACACGAAAGCGTTACTGGAATTCCCAATAAGCATAGGGTACCGATATACGTCCACCAGTACCGGTACGCCCCCACAAACTACCCCATTTATTGCATAGGCGTATCGATACTAGACACCCAGTATCGGTACGCGAGCCCAGAATTTCAAAGTTTTGGTTCAGATTTCACCTAGAAATTCCAGTTAACCTATATGGTTAAACCCCAAATCGTTTGTACAAGGTATGGTGAAGTTAATAAGTGAGTTACTACCAATTTTAAGCCCTAACAACATCAATTCCACATTTTGTTATTATAGATCACCCAAAGCATACCCAAACCACAAATACCAAAAATCATACACCAAAGCCTATTTTTATGAGTTGTAGGAATTCATAGGAGTTAGTGGTGTACTAGCCTTGATTCTACAGCTGAGAATGAAGGCTTTAGCATAACTTTACGCCTTGTTCTTCCCTTAATCTTTGGAAGAGTTCCCAACCTCTTTCACTATAAGAGAGGTTACCAAACGTGTTACAACATTGCTGGGGAAATTAAGGGTGCCAAAAACACATATCTAGACGAGAATAAAGCTCCTAAAACCCATTCTTGTTCTCCTTCCACATCCCCTACTAAAATACCCTTCTCCACCAAAACTAACCATTCTTACCTTGAAATGTAGATCCTTGAATGTTGATAACACTCTTCTCTACAAGCCAAACGTGATTCAAGAGGCTAAACTTCAAAATCCTACATTTGGTGATGGTGTTTGAAAAGGAAGAATGGGTTTAAGAAAGAGAAAAAAATATAAAGGTGATGATATCACCATTTTCTACACGACCAAAAAATTAAAGCTTCCCCCCATTTTTACCCTATTTTGGCATTTACCAAAATACCCTCATGCCATCTTCTCAAGCCCATACCCAAACTAAAGACCCAAGTCCAAAAAGGTTTATAAGGCCCAATAACATGGCCTAAACACGAGGCCCTTGCCTCGAGTTAACCCGATACTCGAGTTCAAAGTTTGGGTTGTGACAATTCTTCACTCTTTAAAGAAAATTTCATCTTCAAAATTTACCTGGTGGAAACAAATATGGATAGAGCTCTTTCATCTCAGCCTCAACCTCCCACGTAGCCTATTTAATTTCGTGGTTCCTCTACAGCATCTTTACAAGTGCTATACACTTGTTACGAAGCTCTTTGACTCCTCTATAAAACACTCACACTAGTTCTTCCGCATACGTTAAATTTATGTTAATCTTAATATCCTCGAGCGGTATGACATGTGAAGGGTCAGAATGGTAGCATCTCAACATAAACACATAAAAAAAACATCATAGATACGTACAAATCCGGAGGCAAAGTCAGCCGATAAGCTACTGGCCCAACTCTCTCGAGCACCTCATAAAGTCTGATATACCTCGGGCTCAACTTACCCTTACATCCAAACTAGAGGATTCTTTTCCACTGAGATACCTTGAGAAATATTTTTTCACCAACATCATACTCAATGTGCTTACCCTTTCGATCCGTATAGGCCTTCTGAAGATCAAATGCCTCTTACAACCTTTCTTTGATGATCTGAACCTTATATTCAATTTGTTTAACCAGATGGAATCCCATAATCTCCCTCTCATTAAGCTCAGTCCAACACAAAGGTGTCCTACATTTATGTCCATAAAGAGCTTCGAAAGGGGCTATCCTAATGCTCGATTGATAGCTGTTGTTGTACGCAAACTTAACAAGTGATAGATGCTCCTCCCAACTTCCCTCAAAATCCACAATGTAATATCGGAGCATATCCTCAAGAATCTGGATAACACGCTCAGACTAGCTATCGGTCTGAGGGTGAAGAGTTGTATTATAATGCAACTTGGTGTCTAAAGCACTATGGATCTTTTTCCATATTCTAGTTGTGAACCGTGGGTCCTTATCCGAAATGATCGATGATGGCACTCCATGCAACCTCACTATCCCCTTGATATACAGTTGAGCCAACTTCTCCAAGGTGAAATCCATACATATAGGCAAGAAATGAGTATACTTGGTCAAACGATCCACTATCACCCAAATAGTATCATGTTTCCTTTGAGTCATCGGTAAGTCGATGACAAAATCCATGTTGATCCGATCTCACTTTCATTGTGGAATCTAAATTGGCTGAAGCAACCTTGATGGAACCTGATGTTCTACCTTCACTTGTTAGTAAGCTAAACATCTTGTCACAAAATTAGAGACATCTCTTTTTATACTCGGCCACCAATAAAAAGGATGAAGGTCTTGGTATATATTTTTTCTCCCTGAATGTATGGTGAAATGACTATGGTATGCCTCCCTCAGGATGCGATCCCTCAAATCCTTCAAAACTAGAACACAGGGTTGACCTCTGAAATACAAGTACCCACCATCTTGTACCTTAAAGTTTGAGGCTTCGTCTCTCTGAACCATTTCAATCTGTACTACCAACTATTCATCCAAAACCTGAGTCATCTTTATCTCTTGTTAACCCGCAGGTAGGCTAGGAATCTACTGTCCTCGGTCATCCTTTAGTGAGCGAACATAGCTCTCAAATCGGACATAAACTTACGAATCAAGGCATCCACAACCACATTTGATTTACCTGGATGATACTCAATGACGCAATCATAATCTTTGAACAACTCGATCCAACGGTGCTGTTTCAGATTCAACTCTTTCTTGGTAAGCAGGTACTTCAAACTCTTGTGGTCCGTATAGATATAACACTTCTCTCTATAGAGATAGTGCCTCTAAATCTTAAACGCAAAGATGACTGTAGTGAGCTCTAAATCATGGGTAGGGTAATTTCGTTCATGCAGTTTAAGTTCCCTTGAAGCGTAAGCAACCAAATTTCCCTATTGCATAAGGACACAGCCAAGCTCATTCAAAGATGCGCCACTAAATACAATGTAATCATTTTTTGGTTTGAGTTGTGTAAAAACCGAGGCCTTTGTGAGGTAGGCCTTTAATTGCTCAAAGCACTGTTGTCTCTTATCGCTCTATTCAAATGAGACCCCTCTTTGCAACAATTTGGTCAACGGTGCGGCTACAATGGAGAAACCTTTAACAAATCGTCTATAATACCCAGTAAGCCCCAAGAAACTACGGACTTCCAAAACATTCTTTGGGGGCTTCCACTCTACCACAACCTGAATTTTTTTAGGGTCTACGCGGATCCCATCCGCGGCAACTGTGTGGCCAAGAAATACCACTTCTGAAAGCCAGAATTCACAGTTGCTGAACTTGGCAAAAAGACGTCTCTCTCTATGAGTCTGTAAAACCACATACAGATGGTAATTGTTCTCTTCTTCTGAACGCGAGTACACCAAGATTTCATCAATGAAGACCACAATGAACTAATCCATATACAGTTGAAAGATTCTGTTCATTAGGTCCATGAAAGCCGCAGGTGCGCTGGTAAGCCCAAACGGCATTACTAAGAACTCATAGTGTCTATACTACGTCCTAAAAGCAGTTTTCTAGACATCCTCATCCACTACCTTTAACTGGTAGTATCCCGACCTCAGGTCGATCTTAGAAAACGCGCGGGCACCTCTCAACTGGTCAAACAAATCATTAATCCTTAAAATAGGATAACAGTTCTTTATCGTTACCTTGTTAAGCTGTCGGTAATCAATACACATCTTCATAGTCCTATATTTTTTTAACAAATGGGACCGGTGCTTTCTAAGGCGAGATGCTCGGTCGGGTAAAACCTCTCTCTAGTAAATCTTGGATTTACTTTTCCAATTCTTTCATCTCTGTTAGTATCATCTGATACGGTGCGATAAATACTGGTGTTGTACCAAGCATTACATCAATTCAGAACTCTAACTCACGATCAGGAGGTAGTTCGGGCAATTCTTTCGAAAACACGTCGATAAACTTGTTAACAGTCTGAAAGTTGTCAAGCATTGGACCCTCAATTCTCGCATCAACCATATGAGCCAAGAAGGCTTCACAGCCTTGTTACATTAACCTCTGAGTCGACAGAGCTGATACCATACTAAAAAGACACGAGTTTCTTTTGCCTCTCACAACAAGCTTAGACCTATCCGAAACACGAAGCTTCATGCTCTTCGCTCTACATCCTACACTAGCATCATGCTCGAAGAGCCAATTCATCCCTAAAATGGCATTAAACTCTTAAAACGATAAAACCATTAAATATGCCAGGAAAGATCACCTTTGAACTTCAATCGGGCACCTCCGATACACCTTATCTACCAATATATCGTACCCTAAAGGACTAGTCACACGAACTCTTATCTCAAGATCCTCGACAGGAATACCTTACTGCTGAGATATCCTACTACGAATATAGGGTGGGTAGATTTTGAATCCACAAGAGCAACTATAGAAACTGAAAATAAGGTGAATGTACCTGAAATAACATCTGTAACTATATAGTCATTATGATCCTTGACCCCATACTGCCTAGCCAGTGCTCTCGTAGTAGACTAAAATGTGTCTCCCAACATATGGCTCGCTCTTCCTCGAGCAAGGCCTCGACCCCTCTGAGACAGATATACAGTCCTCTGTACCTGATCTAGAGAGGTCACAACAGTTACTAGATAATCCTTCACGAAATAGTCGGTGATCCATACTAGTAACAAGCTCTTACTGCTTTCCAACACTCACATATGTGCTTGCGTCTATACTGATCATAAACTGGTACTTTCACACTCTTTTGTGAACCCTCTGGGCTCATCATAGAGAAAGACAAAGATGGCCTCCTACAGTAGTTGACTCAAACCTCTAATCTGATCTCAAACTCTGATTTGAAGCTCATTTATTATGGTTTCACCAATTTTTACTCATTCTAGAGTAGGTTTGCGAGTTATTGTTATAGGGATTCTGGGTCCTTCCATTGAAACTTTCTTGCCCACCAGATGGGCCATACGTTAAGCCTTGCACTTGCTCAAAAGACTTAGCACACGAAGTCAACTTTGAGAACACATTCGGTGGTACAACAGTTAGATAAGTCTGAATTCCTTTCCTCAAGCCCTTTAAGAACCTCTTACACCTCATCTTTTCAGTGGTGACCAACTTGAGAGCATATCTATTTAACTGGAGAAACTCTTGCTCATACTCAAAGACTGATCAGTTCTCATGCAAAAGATAATTAAACTGATCCCTCAAGGTATCAATGTAAGCCTCACCCACATACTTCTTCCCAAACTTCTCGAGGAAGTCATCCCAAGTTGGTCGATTGAGGTAGCACCCAAGCTTTTCTATTTCTCACCATTCTCTAGTGTTGCCTTTTAACAAGGACAAAATACATGATATATTATCTTCTAATCTCAATCTTATCTGTATCAAAATCCAACGCGTATCTTGTAACCATTATTTTGCTTGCACTGGGTTATCTTGCCCTGACCCATGAAATTTTGTATCACCCTGCCTTCTTACCCTTTCAATAGGTATATTTCGAGAGGTAGCAGATGCACTTATATAGCTCTTACAATTCGGTGCAACGTCCGATTCAAGTGTAAGAAATAGTTGACCCCAAGATCAACTGTATCCTTCGACACTTTCTCAGTGCCGGTTATATATTCCTCATCATAGCTCTCTTCCTGGGAACCAAAACTTTCCTCACGATATATTGCCCTCCTTGGTATGACTCTATTCTGCACAACAAACAAACAAGGCCACACTATTGAATTTCAGCATTAAAACAAGTACAACTTTGACTCATGGGCATGTATTCGGTGACAACTATATACTCCTTTAGACTTCGTCGGGGACTTCCTAGAACCGACTAAACCTAGGCTTTGATATCACTAAATGTAATACCCTTGACTCGAATGTCACATTTGGGCCTTAAGCCCAAAACCCTTTTTAATAAAATCTTTATTTTTTAGCCCCAAAACATGATAAGTCCAATAAAACATAAGTCCATACATTTAAAACATAGTTAAAAACCAAGTATTTAAAATAGTATCAATGGAGCTCTAATTACAAATACTTAAAAGATTCGACTTTGACCACTTAGTACAAAATAAGAGTTACAAATAATATATAGGGTCCTACCAAATACATAGCCCAATACATTTAGTAATTGTACTTAACAACTAAAGTCGATGCTAAAATCCAAGCCTTGATGGTGCTCCTCCAAGCTACACAACAATCTACTTACTTATGAACGAAAATAACAATTCTGAACGTTGAGCTAACAAAGCTCAGTGGATACACCGCCACTCAAACATGCTTCATGCAAATCATTAATAAAGTAATGCAACATGAATGATATTATGGCAAGATAACAATGGCACTACCATAATCTCCTAAACACATGGCATCATAGATGTATGATCTCGCACACATTATATCCATATCTCATAAGTTCACACCTGTCATCACACAGATAATACCAATAATATTAAGTGAGGCCAACATCCATACAACATCGGGATCCTACACTACGAGTAAGACTCGCGTCTGTAAAGTATCAGGATCTTATGCTCGTGGGGATGAGGCCCGCATTCACAAAGCATCGAAATCCTACATCTATGCTCGGAATCTCTCATCAAGTATCCTCGAATGAGGCTCACATCCACACAACATCGAGATCTTATATTCGGGAGTCTTCAAGGTGTTGCAACACACTTTTTTGGGTATCCAAATCCCAACAACACATGATGACTCAATTATCTAAGCAACCCTTTAGCACACAACAATGGTCTTAGCCACCACACAGCATCGATCGATCCATCTAGGATTCTTATAGGTTTCTACCTCATACAAATTACCCAACATTTACTGAATTATTTTTTTGTTTCATATACGGGGTTTAAATCTTCGTTTCTCAGTTTTAACATTCATTTTATACCTTAAGAGACCCCATTAGGCCATTTTCCTCGAATTATAAAACCCCCAAAAGCAAACTTAAATTTCTTAGGTAGATTGCTCAGTGAGTACCGATACTTCTAAATGGGTATCGGTATGCCTATTTAGGTACCAATACTCTTTTACGAGTACCGATACTCAAATTAGGTTTGAAAGATTTTGTGCCTCAAGCCGTTCTGATAGAGTAGCGCAAATTCGAATAAAGAGAAAAACCAAACAAACCAAAATAAAGAACAAATCTAAAAATTCAGATTTGCTTATGGTGGTGGCATCAATGGAGGAAGCTTGAATATGTGGAGATGGCGTGATGAATTGATAGTTGTTTTGTCCTCGGCACCCTCTTAGACGCAATTATCTAAGCAAGCAACCTTAAGCAACTCTAACTCACCCTCCTAGATGCAATTACCTAGGCAAGCAAGAGTGTGAAGATGATCTCCCTCACAAGAACTCGATGATGTTATGTTGAAGATGGCTTCTAGACAAGTTTACCGAACACTTGCAAACTCAAAGAATACTAAAATCTCCAAAGAGAACTTTTTATTAATCAATGAAATCTGCATTACAATGTGGGTGAAGCCTCCTTTATATAGGCCATGGAGAAGTTCTAATCCTACTAAACTTGGGAATTAAATACAATAAATAAATGCTAAAATCTAATCTCCTAATTAGATAAGTAACTTCTAATAATAAATAAATGCTAAAAATAAAATCTTAATTAAATAAATATGATCCTAATAGATATTTCAGAATCCTATATTGATTTAAATTATAAATAATCAAATAAAATCTTGAAAATTCGTAATTATCCAAAAATCTCGTATTAATCCCGTATAGGAATTTCTGCATGCGCTGTCTTCGCTAAAATAGACGTATCTTGAGATCCATATGTTCGATTGAGGCGTTTCAAGATGCGTTGGAAAGATAATTTGCAGCCGGACAAGTTTTAAGAAGACATGTTGACCCATAAATGCCTGGATCCCATCCAAAAATTCGTCGCAAGTTAGCTGACTTTCCAGACTTCACAAACAAATTCAGTTTCTTGTCCAAGATGCATCGTTTTTGACCTCCTATGCGTGCATTGTTTTGGCCATTATTGTTTGCATCGAACAAATTCAGCTTCTTGTCCAATATGAGTAATTTAACCCCGCTCATGCATGTATCATTCCCCCACTCCTCAAAAGGATTCGTCCTCGAATCTAAACCGGCAATGAGAGAACAATCATCAACTTCAATTGAAAAGGCTTCTTTGTTGTATGTGGAGTGATCTAATTGAGCTCCTCTCAATGGTTCAACAAAATCCTGAAAAAATAAGACAGCACTACTCGAACATATGTAAGGATTAGTCAAAACAAAATCACTCGTTGCGTTCTTTTTCTTGTCTTTTTCTTTTGGGCTTTGTGTGACTTTTACCTCATATGTATTTTCACTCACCAAATTTTGGCCATTAATTTGACTTTTTTCACTTTCGGCCTCTTTACTCCCAGTCTTTTGTATCTCACATCCCATATCCCTCTCACAAAATTTATCATCAATGTACAATTTCTGTAGAGGAGAAAGTGTTTCTAACGGAATGATAGGACAAAAATCAAATGAAGGGTTAGAATTACACTTACTTTCTTCGTGGGGAGGTGATGAGAGTATAGCAATTGGACCTACTTTCACATGAGGGATTAGAAGCATTGTCATCTTGTCTAATGTGTTCACTATCACTATCCTTTTGTTTGGGAGATGGTTCTTCTCCAATATCAACATTTGCACAAATGCTAGAAGTAGAAGTACGAAGGGAATCATGTGTACCTTCTGGTTTTGGGATGTCTTCATGGTTGGTTGCCTTTGTGTGGTCAATTGATTCAGCCTTTTACGCTTCCAATCTTTTTCGTTTTATCCTCTCACACTGTTTTTTTACTTTTTCTATTTCTTCATCTACTTTTTCCGGCTCTATTGTAGCAAACGATAGCTTCTGGCCTTGGTGCACAACCGAGTATCCATTTGTATTGATTCGATGGACAGCGCCCCGATCATTTTTCCAAGGTCTTCCTAATAGCAAGTGGGTGACTTCTATAGGAACCACGTCACACCATACATCATCACAATAGCTTTCAAGAGTAAAAGAGATTAAACAACGTTCGGTTACCTTCATATCCGGTCCGCTATTAAATCCTTGAAGATGATACGGCTTAGGGTGTTCTTGGCATGGTAGATCGAGTGCATCAACAATGAAGCTACTCACTAAGTTTACATGACTATCACCATCAATAATTAAAGAACATAGATTACCTTGTATCTTACATCGTGACCGAAAGTTTTTTATTGGTATATGTAATCACTCATTTTTTATCGGGTTTTAGTGTTATTAGTATTATTTTAATAATAATATTATTAATATAAAATTAATGAAAAATCAAAAAAAATAATAAAAAAATATATTAAAAAAAAGAAAAAAATGTGTGGAGCAGGGTGCTCCACGTCACCCATTTCACCCACCCCTTGCCTATAAATACAAGGCAGGGGCAGCCACAATTTCACGCCCAAATTACACAACAAATGGGCACGCCAAATTGCCAAACAAATTGGCGATGCAATTGGCTCCCCAATTGGGAGCATGGCCGGCCGCAAGGCTGGCCGGGGTTGGGGGCAGTGCCCTCGGCCCCAGTTGGTTCGATCCAACATTCGATCGGGGTCTTATTTTGGATCTGATCTAGTTAATATTTTTGAGAGGTCGCGGTAGATCTCGGTGGGGTTCAGTCGGGGTTCGTCATTCGAGCTCCTAGTTAGGTATATTTTCTTCCCTTTTTATTAGTGTTGTAAATTTTATAATTTAATGAAGTATTAGTTATTTTAAAATTGTAGTCTTATTTTTTAGTTTGTAAGTTTATGTTTTAGATTAGTATTTAATATGTTTTAAATTTGTGTTTTATATTAATATTTTATTTATGTTAGATTCATTTTTTTATGTGTTAGAATAATATTTATTTGTGTTTTAAATTAATATTTATGAATGTTAGTATTTTATTTATGCTAGATATGCTTTTATTTATGAGTTAGATTAATATTTATGTATGTATGCTTTAGATTAGTATTTTATTTATGTTAGATTAGTATGTTATTATGTTAGTATTTATTTATATTTTATCGCATTGTATTTATATTCGCCATGTTTTAGGTTGCATAACAGATATATAAATTGTCAATGCGGTGCCCTTTTATCCGAGCATAAACGGGCCAGTATCAGGCGTAGTGATAGTGGTTGGGCGTTTACTCTCGGATAACGGGGCCTTTAAAATTTATTTGCGATTATAACCGAATTTTAAACTAATCGTCACTTTAATCCGGAAAGTCTAATATTAATGAAGCGGTAATTATTAAAGTACCAATTTTGGGCGATGTGGGGGGTGTTAATCCTTCCCCATCCGTAACCGACTCCCGAACCCAACAGTTTTTTAAATCTTTGGTTTTATGGTGTCCGGCCTACCTAAGTGGCCGGTGGCGACTCCAATTTTTAATAAAATGCGGTTTTTTAAAAAAACTCCACGGAATAAACGTTTTATATCCGGAAGACAATTAACACTTCGAAAACTCGTTTTTTAGCGAAAATGGGACATCGCTACAGATGGCGACTCCGCTGGGGAGATTTTTTGTTTTTAACAAAATAAAGAGAGTCAATCTTTTTCAAATAATTACCGCTTTAATAATATTAGAAGTTCCAGATTAAAGTGACTATTAAATTAATATTCGATTGTAATTGCGCGTTTATTTTAACGCATTTAAAATTTGGCATATAAACCCGTTTTTAAGTGGGGGGAAACGCTAATGCTTTCGTGGAGATATCGTTCTCCCGTGTAGACCTAGCAAGTACCTTCGGGGCTCGAGTACCTTATGCTTTCGTAAGGATATCGTTCCTTCGTGCAGGCATAAGCGAATGGGTCCCCCTGAATTGAACCCGGTTGAAAGGAGCCTATAATGGGTGATGATCGGGGGCCTTGCTACTCTTAGTAGAGGACAGCAAGGGCAATTCGAGTACCTCCTAGAACCAACACTGCATATAGAGAACATATAGAAACCCACCCCTTTAGAGCCATGCGAATAACCTTAGGTGTTTTAGACGGGATAAATAGGGTTTTTTTTTGTTTACCTTATTTTATTTGTCATTTTATTTATGTATTTATCTGGTACTAACTCATTTTTTTGTGTTTTATTTTTATTTAACACATATTTTTGTTTCATTATCATTGCATCCACATTACATAGAGGCGTTGATTCAAGTGGTTTGCCCGATTAGAAATTCTTTCATCATGGAAAAAAGGTGTCTTAGGAAAGGACGACATCAATCCAGTCGCGCGACATCGGTCAGAGATTGATCAACAGATCCGAAGTAGTGATTTGCCGAGCAAGCGTGTAGTGCCAAAGTATACACACGAGACCCTGATGGTGGACATACAACGAGCTACAAGGTGTGTGAATGAATTAGCTACCGAAGCCGCGACTCTCCGACCTTTCGTAACCCCGGACATGGAAGAAGCACCAAGGTTTATCAAGTTGCTCAGAGCTGTCAAGAAGCTATGAGGAAGAGCTAGGGCTTATGTGTAGAAATTTGTTTTGTAATTAAGACTTTTTGTAATAGACTCTTTTTGTAATAGGGACTCCTTTTGTAATATGAACCTTTTTTTTGTAATTTGGACCCTTTAATTCCCATGAAAGTCGTTCGAAAGGGTGATTACCGGCGGAATCAACGCCTTTATTTGCATTCATGTTGCATATCATAACATGGTGTTGATTCAAGAACAGTTCATTAAAAGGCTTTCAAAATAGAAAAAGTCTGCTTTGCCAGAAACGATAATATTACAGTATTAAGTTAGGCCGAGCAAAGACCAATCGCGAAAGAAAACGGTACGATAGTAAGGCACGTGCGACGAAGAAGATTCAGTCAGGGTCGTAGAACCTCAATTTTAAATCTTCACATTTGACCATTTTTTAAAAAAAAAATCTCAGATTTTCATTTAACTCATTTAAAAAAAAGAATTTTTTTTGAAAATATTATTATTTTGCTTTGAAACTTCTTCCCTCATAAAACTTTTAGAATAATAATAATAACAAAAAGAAACCTAAAAGTTTCATTTTTTAAGTAAGTTAAAACTTTTTGATAATAAAAAAGGGGAATTTTTAAACCAAATGATCCTTGAAAATTTTAATTTAAACCCCAAAAAGTTTTAAAGAACTCCCCTAGGATCGATAGAATCCATCCCTGTTTAGACGTACCCAGATCTACAGAAGAAAATATATTGTCAGATGTCCTTTTCAGAAGCCACAAAAATAAAGATCATGACGTCACGAGTCCATAGAATAGAATAAGAGGAGAAGACGGAGTCATCCATCATCCTGAAGACGACATCGAGACGTGGAGCACAGGTTTTGCTTCCCGAAGGCAAGGTCTCCAGAATAAATTCGACTGTTGACTGTAATTCATTATTAATTTCTTGCAAACATACATTTTCTCTATTGAAAGTTTTTCAAAGACTGCTCAAGAATCAACATCGCATTTGTATACATTCTCGCATTTATAGGGTATTGATTCCCAAAGTGGTTCCTCAAATCTCAGAAATTTTCATAATTGGCAAATGGTCGTCTGGTCAGATATTAGAGGGCACAGATCCAGGGTTTTATCCCAGAACAAGATCGGAGACAATAGAAGAGGAACCATCTGAAGACTTCAGGTCAGACACGGTAAGGAGACACGGTACTGGTAATGAGCAAAGTAAAGTGCAATAGTTGAAAGAAGCAGAGGGAAGACGTGATGAATCAGATGAATACTTTGACGAAAGGTAAGCGATCCATCAAACCGAAAGAAGAACCGATTAAGGATCAGAATAGAGAGCGAGATAGTCAGAATTCTACCTCCAAGTCAGCCAAATACGACAAATTGAACCCTTTTTGTGATCTACATCAATAAACATGCGGAAGGTATGCTTAAGTCGGCCTAAAAAATAGAGCTCGGTCCAGAAGAAACTTGAGAAGCAAGTAATGAAAAGAAGTATATCTCGATTCCTGTGACGAACACCGAACTACTCCTAATGTTCATCGACAATAGCCTTATTACCTCGATGAAGTCTCTAGCGAAGAGACCGTCTTATCCGAGAGATTACGACACACGTGCTAGAGGCAGTTACCGTTTAGGAAGTTTGGGTCACGATATTGAGGATTACGGGGCCCTGAGGAATGAGTTCAAGATCTTATCGCGATGAGGATTTTAAGTTTCGAAGACGGAGTTCCCCAATTCTATAGTGAGCTAACAATCACCCGAGAGGAGAAGTTGAGGAGGAATCGATATCCAGGACAAAGTTCGAGTAATACCGAAGTGGGCCACTCAAACGAGTTAAATTTGAAGATCGGAGATAGGGGCATCCCAAGAGAGGGATATTCTTTCAAGTTCAGCCAGCTCAGATAAAAGAGAGATAACTTGGATAAAATTGAATTTGCAGAATGATCACCAGAAGCTTTACTGAGTGTTTAAGAATTCAGATTGGGTCACCTTTAAAGAATAAACGGTGTTGCCCAGTTGAAGGGTGACTCAGAATATTGGAAGAAGAGAAACTAGTCAAGCAAGAATCAAGTCAGGCTGTTATTAGGTAAGTTTGAGGAAATTGGGATTAGGTACGACAGTCTCCAAAGATGAGCTATAGAATAACTTAGCCATTAACAAGAGTTTTGGAAACAAGTTTACGACAGAGCAATGACAATCCAACACTCTTTAGTAGGAAAGGACAACTTCCAAGCTGCGAAAGACCCGAAGATCGATATTACTCGAGCAGGTAAGGCGGCTCGACAAGGTGGCAGGCTTAGTCAGAACATGGACCAAGTGTTGGACTACAGAAGGCAAGCTGACTGGATTACTGGATGAAGTTAAGAAAGTAGACACTGAAGCTTATCAGTAACTGTAAATATCTAATATCTGATATAATGAAACCTTTTGGCCTCAATGAACGTCGTGGCATTCATGTTTTAGGATTGCATTGCATTGCTTTCCACGATCCTGGCATGTTTTACATGACATTATCATTACCTTGCATTATTATTACCTTGCATAAATTTTATAAGGAGTAAGTCAAAAACCAATTAGGGTTTTATCATGGATAAAAGAATCGAAGACACTAAAAAATCAAGATTCGAGCAGTTAAAAGATGGGCTCGAGAGAAAAAGGGAAAGAAAAAAGAAGTTTGATGCCTTTGATGCAAGAAAGCTCTGTTTGAACCCTAATTTGGTCGTTCCTCCAGATTCCAAAGACTCCAGATGTGCGCATGATAACGGAACAATATGCCCCAAGATTCACGTGACCATATTCTGCAAAAAAGATAGAGGGTTGCATTGAAAAATTGCCGATCCACTACTTCCCCGACAATCTAGCAGGACCTACCGTGATATGATATACTTTGGACCTACCATTGAGTCGTCAGTATCTCCAGGGTACGAAGATGAAACCTGATAAAGCTTCAAGGAATGTGCTTTGAGGTGTTTGTGTTTAGCGACCCAGGTACAACCTCCCGTAGATGAAGAAGAAAGTGACTTACATGCCACATTTCTTATTTCTTCTTTGATAGCTCAGGAAAATGAATGCCCGCTTTGAGGACTTCATGACAGTCAGAGAGAGAATCAAACATGCACTCCGGGACTTAAGTTTAAAAGACCATACATGCCTAGGAGCATAAGGAAAGAAAGAGATAAACGAGTACCACTTTCAAAGGTTCTCGTGTTCGTAAGAGAAGAAGACAGACAGATTCCCCTGAATCACTGAGAAAATTAATCCCGTATAGGAATTTCTGCATGCTCTGTCTTTGCTAAAATAGACGTATCTTGATATCCATATGTCCGATTGAGACGTTTCAAGATGCGTTGGAAAGCTAATTTGCAGCCGGTAAAAGTTTTAAGAAGACATGTTGACCCATAAATGCTGGATCCCATCCAAAAATTCGTCGTAAGTTAGCTGACTTTCCAGACTTCACAAACAAATTCAGTTTCTTGTCCAAGATGCATCGTTTTTGACCTCCTATGCGTGCATTATTTTGGCCATTATTGTTTGCATCGAAAAAATTCAGCTTCTTGTCCAATATGAGTAATTTAACCCCGCTCATGCATGTATCACGTTCCGATACGCTCACCTCGGTATCGGCACTCAGCATTGATACGTGATCCACCTTGTATCGATCCCTACTCGTAGCAGTACTCTTACCTTTGGGCACCGGTATACGAAAGCATTTCTCATGTAATAGAATAGTAGTAACGATACGCACCCTAGCTTATCGATACACGAAAGCGTTACTGGAATTCCTAATAAGCATGGGGTACCGATACGCGTCTAGTAGTACCGGTATGCCCCTCACAAACTACCCATTTTATTTCATAGGCGTACTGATACTAGACACCCAGTATCAGTATGCGAGCCTAAAATTTTGAAGTCTGGGTTTAAATTTCACCTACAAATCCCACTTAACCTATATGGTTAAGCCCCAAATCGTTCCTACAAGTTATGATGAAGTTATTAAGTGAGTTACTACCAATTTTAAGCCCTAGCAACATCAATTCCACATTCTACCATCGAAGATCACCCAAAGCATACCCAAACCACAAATACCAAAAATCATGCATCAAAGCTTATTTTAATGAGTTACAGGAATTCATTAGAGTTATTGGTGTACTAACCTTGATTCCACAACTGAGAATGAAGCCTTTAGCACAACTTCACGCCTTGCTCTTCCCTTGATCCTTAGAAGAGTTCACATCCTCTTTCACTACAAGAGAGGTTTCCAAACATGTTACAACATTGCTGGGGAAATTAAGGGAGTCAAAAACACATCTAGAAGAGAATGAAGCTCCTAAAACCCATTCCCGTTCTCCTTCCACAACCCCCCATTTAAACACCCTTGTCCACCAAAACTAACCATTCTTACCATGAAATGTAGATCATTGAATGTTGATAAAACTTCTCTCTACAAGCCAAACGTGATTCAAAAGGCTAAACTTCAAAATCCTACCTTTGGTGATGGTGTTTGAAGGGGAAGAATGGGTTTAAGAAAGAGGAAGAAAATATAAAGGTGATGATATCACCATTTTCTGCACAACCAGAAAATTAAAGCTTTCCCCCTCTTTTTACCCTATTTTGGCATTTACCAAAATACCCTTATGCCATCTTTTCAAGCCCACACCCAAACTAAAGACCCAAGCCCAAAAAGATTCATAAGGCCCAATAACATGGCCTAAACACGAGGCCCTTGTCTCAAGTTAACCCGATACTCGAGTTCAAAGTCTGGGTCGTGATAATAGAACTAAAAATTAAACTAAAGATATATAGCCCATTGATGGCCATTTACCTTCCGACCAAACACCACCTCAAGTCATATGCTCACGAGCATGACTTTTCATTTGTGAGGTCTAAAACATTATTTGTTTCACCATTGATAATTTTTTGTTATGCATCTCTACATAAAACATTTCAATGTTTGTTTAAAAATATAAATATTTAAATCTTTAAACTATATAAATAAATATTCTGCAATGAAAATTATAAATTTCAAAACCGAAAATAAATGTCTTTCATATTATTCAATGATAGTGAACTCTCCTCTAACTAGGGATGACAACGGGACTGATTTTTAGTCTTCCCAACCCTGATCGAAAAAATAAGAATCATGACCCAATCTCTTCTCGTCCTGTCCTGCCCTGCCCCAGATACTTTTGATGTTCTACATGCCTTGATTCTGCCCTAAAATTATATATATGTACCCATCACGACCCCTCCGAAAAAACCGTTAAAAAATGTTAACTAGATGAAAAAAAATACAAATACAAGGTGCATATTTAATCAAAAATGAGAAAACTAAAGAAAATCATACTTGAAGATAACACCATAATCAAAACATATAAAATCAACATGTTCATGCAATCAAATAAATAAAAAAGTAGAGAAGAGAAGATGTCAACAATTTCTAGAGTAAGTGGTTAAAAATCTCTCAGTTTACCTCGTCCCCTCGTAGGTTGTGGTTTCTAGATCCATTAGGAGCAAATTTCCCCTTTTCCCCTAGGTAGAAATTGTTCAAAAAAAGTAGAGAAGATAATACGAGAAAAGAAGAAAATTAAAAATGACCAAAAGTTAAAGATTTCATGTCCAAACAAAAAAATAACAACAAATAGGAAAAGAGAAGGGAAAATACTAAAATTAAAACCTAAATAAAAAGAATATGTACAAATTTGTAGATTTGAAATTCAAATAAGTGTTTGCTGTGAAAGAGAGAGTTGAAAATCTTTGAGAATTTAGACATTGTTAGACCTTAAAATTATTGTCCAAGAAAACCATGAAATCCCTAAAATCGCATATCATCATTGATAGAAGTGGGAAGCTTTGAATGTTTATAGAAAATGAAACTATCAGAAGGAATAAGAAGAATAAAAAATGAAATTAGAGTAAGGAGAGAGACACTGCAACAGAGAAAAAAAGAAAATAAAAATATAAGAAAAAAAGCCTAATAAGATATATATATATATAATGGTATTTTTATAAATATATTAGAATTTAACTTAAGAATTCGGGTTGGATTGGGTTGGGTCAAAGTTTTACCTTAAACCTGAACACGTCCCGACTCACTCCTTCCAAAAAAATCATCTCAATTCGTCTCGAGTCCAATTTTTTTTTAAAAAAAGTAGCCCATTCTATCGGGTCGAATCCGGGTAATTTGTCCTCATACCTCTATCATAATGGGTTATGAGAAGCACAAATCCAATCTAATTTTTCAAATAAAAACATAATCTAATTTTTTTTTAAATGGAATTGAGTTTTGGAGTACCAGTCAAAGTCAAATATTATGGTCTAGACCCGGCTCGTGATATTTAGCGGGCGAAATACCCTATTCGAGAAAATTTTCAAAGGAAAAATACCTAATTTTATTTTATCAAGTCGACAGGTGGGATATCTTAGTTTGAATATTTTTAACGCCCCTGGATATAACGTCACATTATTATTACTATCCTATTTATGATTGATCTAATTGGAGAAATTATATCATAGGCTGATTCGCCACATCATCTATGGTCCCAATAAATAAAAACCATTTATTTCATTAATTTTTTTATGTCATTTTTTTACCAAGTGAATCTTCACTCATATTTACTGTAAATTAAATTAAAATATTTTTTATCAGATGAAGATTCACCTAGTAAAAAGATGATATGAGAAAATTAAAGAAATTGATGACTTTTATTTATTGAAACCATGGATGATGTGGCCGGACCGATAATATGATTTCTCATCTAATTGATTGTATGGCATTTTTTGTATTTTGGATAATTTATGATTTGTCATGTGATTGACCAAAATGTAAAGCCAAATTTAAGGTTTTGAGAGCTGAAAATGTGGGTAATTGTTGTGAACCAGAGATGGGTTGTTATTGGACGGTTGCGTACTTGGTTTAATTTCAAGCAATTATTTATAAAGTTTTTCTTTAAGCCCACCAAATATTCAATAGCGTCATCAAGTTGTACCAGCAAAATTGTAAGAATTCATTTGCTACCCAAACTGAAAGCGACCCCCTTCATTTGTCAGATTATTTTGTATTGTGTCGGTTCATGAATTCACATTTGTTAGGTATAGAGTTGAATTAAGTGTCACACAAATTTTAATTCTCAAACACTTTTGTAAACAAAATTGTAAAACATAATGAATTATTAACTACGTGTGAACCATCGCATTTAATATGGAAATTAAACTTTGGGGGTGTTCGTAATATATCGTTTAAGAATCTTAAAAAGAGCAGATTAATTGGTTGAGTTAACTAAACTAATTAGGGTGTCTTATTTTTTTTTTCGGGGAACCTTATTTAAAAGGTAATTAGCTAAAAGGACAACTTCCACCCACATGTTCTGTGATAACCCAAAGCTTCCTAACAAGGCATTCATCATTTCTTTTAGAGTCTGATTTTTTCGTTCGGCTACTCCATTAGATTGAGGAGAATACGGTGATTTTACTTCGCGAATAATACCATATTGTGAGCAATATTCACCAAATGGGTTAACATAGTCACCACCACGATCACTTCTCACCATCTTAATCTTTTTATTAAGTTGGTTTTTGACTTCCTGCTTATAGAGTATAAATTTCTCTATAGCTTCGTTTTTGCTTTTAAGCAAATACACATAGAAATATTTTATGCTATCGTTGATGAAGGTAATAAAAAAATTATTCCTTCATCTCGTTTGAACGAATTTCAAATCACAAACATCGCTATGAATTAGATCAAGCGATTTCGTACTTGTTTCAATAGTTTGAAACAAAGACCTTGTTAATTTTGCTTCCACTCATGTTTCACATTTATTATTGTAATCAATATGAAACGAAGGGATGTGTTCCAAGTTAATTAATCTCTGCAGAGTATCATAATTAACGTGTCCGAGTCTATCATGCCATAAATTTAAAGACTCAAGCATATAAATGGAAGAAGAAGCGTTATTCTCATTCATGCTTTTTGGGTTTACAGAGATAGCATTGAGTTTCCACATTCCATTCAATACATATCCCCTGCCTACAAACATCTCCCTTTAGATAAAATTAATTTTTTGGATTCAAAAACCATTCTAAAACAATGAACACTTAGAAGTGTTCTAGATACAAGGTTTTTATGTATGTCTGGCGCATACAGCACATTCTGCAGTTTGAGTTCTTTCCCATAAGTCATCTTCAAGACCATAGTTCTCTTTCCCTTGACCTTGGAAGTCGCAGCATTTCCCATGTAGAGCATTTCCCCATCGTCGCTAGGTATCAGCTCAGAAAATGAATTCTTGTCAAAGAAAATATGACGTGTTCCTTCAGTATCTAGCCACCATTCCTTTGGGTTGGAGTTAACCAAGTTGACTTCAGAGATCACAGCACATAGATCTCCGTCCTCCACAGTATTTGCCTTATTGGCTTTGACTTTCCTTGGATTTTTTGCATTCAGACGATATGTGCCCCACATTGCCACAGTTGTAGCATGCTCCCTTGAATTTCTCCTTTTTGGAAATTCCACCACTAGGCCCTAACTTCGACCTGGCTTGGTTTTGTTGGGGTTGTTTTCCCTTCCTGACTTCGACAACATTTGCCTTGACCTCTTTGAAGGTTTCTTTACTGAGCTTTCTGGCATTGCCTCTGTTGTCCTCTTCTATCCAAAGTCTGACAATCAGTTCCTCCACTGTCATTTTCTTTATTTTTTCCTTTAGGTAATTTTTGAAGTCATTCCATCCGGGAGGCAGCTTTTCCGTGATAGCAACTACTTGGAAAGATTCGCTTATGACCATTTCTTCAGTAAGAATTTCATGAACAATCAGTTGGAGTTTTTCCACTTGACTTACTACTGGTTTGGAATCAACCATACTAAAATTCAAGAATTTCGCGACTAAAAACTTTTTAGCCCCAATATCTTCTACTTTGTATTTGTGGTCCAATGCCCTCCACAACTCTTTAGCTGTTCTATAAACATCATATACTAGATACAAAGAGTTTTGTAATCCGTTGAGGATGTAGTTCTGGCACAGAAAGTCGGCGTTCATCCAAGACTCAGTGATGTTGAAGGCGGTGAGATTATCCACCTCTCTTTCGTCGTCCCCTACTTTAACAACTGGGGGATCTTTCTTCAAGTATTTTTGCCAAGTTCAGCATGGTCAGATATAACACCATATTCTGTTGCCATGTCTTGAAATTCTGCCCATAGAATTTCACCAGTTTCTCATTGTGGCTCATTGCCATAGCATTGGCGTTCAGATTCATAGGCTAATTTGTTTATTTCAAAATCTGCCCAGGTCCCACCATCTGTACAGACGAGCTGGGTGAATCGGTAAAATCTCTCATAGTCATTGTTTATGTTCAAAAGAAACAAAAAATATGAAATTAGTAATAATTCCAATAAACTAAAAAATTAGTTTCGTTTATTTCCGATTTTGATTTTTCACAAAAATTGTAACCTCAGTTACTTCCAATGACAATTTATGTAGAACAGATTTGTCTTTCTTTTGAGATTAAGCAAACCCGTTTAAACGGCATGATAAATCCAGAAAACAAATTTATTTGTTTTCTCAGTTTTGTAAAAAAATTTAATCACCTTGGACGCAGGATCTGTCTTAAGATTGTAGGAAAACGGTTAATCCAAAATGATTAAATAAAACAAAATACGAAATTAATATAAATAGATTCGAAAGGAAATTTTATAGAATTTAAAATAAAACGTAAGAAACTTCGTTGAGGCCTGCATGAACGCAGTTTCCTTAAAACAGATTTCAACCACTCCATGGTGCTTGAGTTCATCGGTCGTCAGTCTCCCAAGATACAACAACAAATGATCTTCTACAGTAGCACTATTGTGGAGATCACGAACAGAACTCTCGTCTTTCACTATCACTGAAAATACTTATGCAGTTTTCAAGAGGAGAAAATTTCAAGTTGTGTTTAAAAATGAAGTGAAGCATCCTTTATATAGGGAAAAATTAGGTTAAACTGTGGGAATAAAAATATTTCGAATTTAATGGTCATTGATACTTTCCTATTTAATTCGGAATAAAAATCAATACCATATTTTAATCGAATATTTCTGTGAATAGAAAGCATTACCATTTTAATATTCGAAGTGGGTAAAATATTTGAAGGTCCACAAAGGGCCCGATCGGTCTAGACATTCACGTCGCCCACGTCATTCGGGTGCGCCCCACAACCCGAATGGGATTGAATTTGCACCCCTACACGCGAGGCACAATTTCCATTCAAGTAATGTAATGACCACAAAGTGGGTAAGTGTATATAAACACTTCCCATTCTATTTATCCCATCAATGTGGGATAAGGGGGTTTAATTTTTCTTACTCAATTCACAACCACCTTACTTTGAGCATTTCTCATTCATTAGTCAACCATTTTGACCATATGAGATACCATTGTAAAGGTCTCATGGAGTAGAATATGACCCAATAAAATAATTATTCGAATCTCCACCTTTACGCTTTCGAATTATGGCTCAAAATTGCCTATTCCTTACTGTTTTTCCAACATGCCTTTATTGCCATTCTTCTTATGATTCAATGTTCCTAGGATAATGCTTCAATTTCGCCATGTTTCTCGACTTGGGTGTGACATGTTCTTTGTTTTGGCTATTTCAATAGATGAAATTTACTCCATTTTTCTTTTTAAATTTGAATGTGAAAAAAAAAAACATGCCCTGTTTCTCTGTCTCAGTTTTTCGGTAATTGTTTTCATTTTTTGTCATTCTGTCTGAACAATGGAAGAACTTAGAAATTTTTAGAAAGGGATTACCTAGAAATGCAGGCTAAAAACCGATAATAAGAAATTTTTCGTTTCTATGCTAGTTTTCTCTTCGGTCTATGCTAAATGCAATAAACCTTTTCTTATAATCTTGTATTTTTTATTTCTTGTTTAAGCAGACATTGCAGAAAGAAACAACCTACTAATGCAGTTTTTCCTTTGGTTTTCAATTTTCCGAATAATGAAGTGCCAAAATTTACTTCATATTATCAGGCTTTGACATGCTACTTATCTGTCATAATGGTAACTAAGTTTATCAAGGCTTCATTTCGGTTGCTAAAGGGAGTAAGAGGATTATTAAAGTTTAACTTGAATGAGTTGAAAGAACAGTTGGATTATTTTATACATCATGCTCATCATAATGATGTCTAGTAAGGAAACCATCTACCATTTCCAGAATATACATACCATAATAAAAACTACAGGTGAGTATAATACCTACTTGGTAATAGTACATCTAACATTTCTAATATAATACCATAATAGTTAAAAGATAAATATTACAGGCGAGATAAACATTTCCACAATATACATACCAAGTTTTATTTAGTATATAATAATAAAAAGGCTTAAACAAAAAAACAGCCCTCAAACTATGATTTTTTTCTGCTTTTAGCCCTTAAACTATTATTTGCGCAAAATAGGCCCTTAAGCTATCATTTTTAGTCACTTTAAGTCCCTAAACTATTTTTTGGTCAAAATAAGTACATAAACTATGACATTTTTCTTCTTTAGTCCCCAAAACTATCAATTGGTCAAAAAATCTTTGTGATGTGTCAACATCTTATTAGTCGAAATAATTTTCTTTTGACTTAAATAACTATCGGACTTAAAATGACCAGATATGATAGTTTAGGGCTTATTTTGATATATGATATTTTAAAATTTAAAAAGAACATAAATATTTATGGCTTAAGGGTTCACTAAGTCCTTAAACTTTTGCAAAAAAATCAAATAAGCCCCTAAACTTTTTTTGCACCTAATTAAGCCCTCAAACTCAAGAAAAAATCAATTTGCCCCTTTGACCGACGTTGACCGTTAACTTTAACGGTTTTTTCTTGAATTTTTTGCCACATTTCGTAATAGGATAATGCCACTTGTCATTTCTTGGAATTTTTAAATTTTATTTAAAAAAATATATAAAATCAGAAAAATTCTAAAAAAACTTAAAATTTTGGAAAATTCTAAAAATTATTTTAAAAATATATATTTTTTTAATTTCAAAACGTATTAAAAATAATAAATAATAATTTTTCAAATGATTAAAATATTTTTAAAAAATAAAATATTAAATATTATTATAAAATTAAATTGAAAAAAAAACATAAAACAATAAAAGTTATTTTAATTTTTCAAATATAAAACAATAAATTTATTTTAAAAAATATAAAAATAAAAGTTTTTTTATAATCCAAAATAAATTTTATTGTTTTATATTTTTTCAATTTAATTTTATAATTGTATAATAATATTTAATATTTTAATTTTTAAAATATTTTAATCTTTTTTAAAAAAAATTATTATTTTTAAAAAATTAAAAATTAAAAATTAAAAATATTTTTTATATTTTTAAAATGATTTTTAGAATTTTTCAGATTTATTTTAAAATTTTTAATTTTTTCTAATTTTTATATATGTTTAAAAATTAAATTTTAAAATTTTGTAGAAATGATAAGTGACATTACCCTGTTACAACATGTGTCTAAATTTTAACCATTATCTTTAAATTCTAAACCATGTACGCTAAACTAAGTCCATAAACCTTTTTTAAAGAGTTTGAAAACTTTTAATTTCCAGTGCAAAAAAAGTTTATAATAATTAATTAAATTTTTTAAAAAAGTTTGAATTATGATTAAACCCTTAATAAAATATTTATATATGTTAGAAACAATCATTAAAATGATATTTTTTTCATCCTTTTTAACGTTTAGTGATATGTTTGCAATAGTTTTAAAATTATTTTGCCAAAATCATAATTTTAGAATGAAAAAGTGACCAAAAATAAAGTTTAATGGCATGACTTGAGAAAATCATACCTTTTTGTTTTTAAGAATATAATGTAGTTTAATAGTTGTTTTTTTTTAAGAAATAATAAAACAAGAACACATTAAATAATGCTAGAGAGAGAGATGAAATTGTCGTTTATAAAATCCCAAAAAAAGAAATTGTTCTCCAACATCATGATTACAATTCCATCAAAATTTTATAATTAGGGTTTTTAATTTTAGAAACTGTAATCAATTTTTTAAATTAGATTTATGAAAAGACGTCCGATTGTGAAGGATTGATTTATAAAATTATAAAAATTTAAATTGAGTTTATAAAAAAAGGATAAAATTGTAAAAAACAGTTTCAGGGTATGGGATTTGAGGATTAACGGTTTAAACACGGGAGGAATTTATCAATGGGTCATTGATTCCTATTCTTTGTGTTTGTTAATTGGGGCAGTGCCACAAAGCATAGATTCGTTGGTTGTTTTTGCATGTTAGCAGATAAGACCGGACAAGTTGTGCAATGGAAGTGGAACATCCAAGGTTGTAAATTTGATGTCCGGTCAGCCCATTTCAGAACTCAAGAAAGTTAGGTTAGAAAATTAGCTTCGCGTGTTGCAAGCCGATGATCAAAGTGGTTAGCCCATTTTCTATATTACATGGGTTTAATTCTACTAGATAAACGAGTCCATTTTATCACCTCTTTTTCAAGTCTACGGGCCACATTTCGCTTGTAACCGAATTAATCGAGATAATCAATGAAGGATTATCATTAAGTTTTGAGGTATAAATAAACCGAGTTTAAATGAATAAAGTTGTATTTGTGTTTATTTTGAGATTTTTAAATGTGGTATCATTAAAAATTATAAATAAATATAAAAGGTTTATAAATTCAATTTCTAATTTTCTTTTAAAATAATTTTAATTACAAATTGAGTCCTTAAAATTTTTAATCTTTATTAAAAATTTATTTCTATGTTCACATAAATGGTAAAATTACACCACTAATCCTTAAGCTCCTTAGGATTCACAGTTTGTACTCTAAAGTTCACTTTGTATAAAAATAATAGTTTTGGATCGTCTTATTAAAAATTCAAAAGAATGAGTGGTTGAAGATGGATCTTGATGCCCAAAATATCATATAAACGAGGTCCGTTTATGAATATAAACCAAAAAAAACACACCTTTGTTACACTCGTTCGTCACCGAACTAAACTTTCATATTTTTATCACATAACTATTTTTTAGCTTAAAAACAAACACTAAAATGATATTTCAAAAGGTTTTTGTAATTCACAAACACTTTTTTTTTTGCCCATTATTAACGTTATGTTTCTTTCCTATTTTGGAAATAATTTTTTATGCTTAAGGGTCAATTTTTTTTAATTTTTAGTTCATTTCTTCTCTCTCCTCGTAAGCAATAAATGTTATTTTTGCATAAATTTTTATTCAAACTAACAGGATGATGACATGTCACTACCTATTAGTGGAATAAAAGGAATGAAAAATCAAGCCCTTGACGTGGAGGCCAACGATGCTGGTGGCAATCGTGTAATCGCTATGAAAGGGGGCAAACATATTTTTTAACTTAGTTTGATGGTGAAATTAATTTTTTGGTTAGTCGAATCAAAATTAATTTTTAGGAAAAAATACTTTATTTTTATTAAAAAATTTAAATTCCACTAATTAATAAAACATTTTAAAATGTTTTATTAATATATCATAAAATTAATTTAAATAAAAAAATTATAAAATAAAATATATTGCTATTAAATTATAAAAGAAAAAACAAAATTCAAAATTAAAAAATAAAATTTACACTCTAATCTTAATTAATAACCAAAATCTTAAAAGAAAACATAATGTTAGTGATGTTTTTGCCAAAAAAAATAGTTTGGTGACCAAAATAAGAAGGAAACATAACGTTAGTGATGTTTTTGCCAAAAAAATAATTTGGTGACCAAAATAAGAAAATAATATAGTTCGGTGACTACTGGTGTAGTTTACCCAAATATCAAAATAAAAGATTTCCTCCCGAAGCAAATCAATCCCCTTTTAAAAAGATTAAATTTGCATGTGGCTTTCGGACATCAATTATGATAGGCCATGACGCTCCCATCACTTACCCGAGTGTTGACTTGCACGCAATATTACCAGTCATGATTTAAAGATGCAGTGTTATACATAATTTATTAAAATGAAAATTTTAATTTTAAAAAAATAATTATTGATTTAATAAGTGTGTTGTATGTTAATTTTTAAATAAAATACAAGTATAATATTACTCAAAATTTATGAAGTTTAATAATATTTTGTTTTTCTCATGTGTCTTACTACTGGTTTATAATTAATCTTTTGTTTTTCACATTTAAACATTTGACTTCACTCATTCTAGATCCCTTTTTTGGGGTCTGTGTGGTCGCTCCTACTGTACATGTTCGAAATCATCCCTGAATAGGATCAGTTCAACCCTTAATAGTGTGTTTTTAAGGGTAAACTATATTCAATGTCACTTAAATATGTGTTTAGTAATAAATATGTCATTTTCTTCTAAAAGTTATAACGAGGTCATTCAATTAAAAAATTATTACGAACATGTCACTCCACTTACAAACATGTCATTTAATTATCATATTATTACAAACATACCACTTTTCTTCTATTACGGTATAGTATAATAACATTTTTAGTATCAAAACTTATACAGTCTATCAATTTGATCTTAATTCAAAATAATTCAATAAATTTAATTCTTAATATTTAAAAATTTCATCATTTTAATCTTATTCTTCTCCTACATTGTTTGTTCTTATCCTATAAATGTTATATTAATTCTTGTTACTTTCCTGGTATAATAACAGCTTAACAACTTGTTGGTTTATGATATAATGCAATTATCTAACTACTCATTTGATCTGATGAGTTTGCTTGTTTTGACAATATCACAAAAGAGACTAAATTGATGAACTTTTAACATGAAGGATTACATTTATTGAATTGTTTCGAATTAGGAAACCATTATAGAATGTATAAGTTTGGGGACTAAAATTTTTATTATACCAGTGAAAAGTGACTTGTTTATAACAATATATTATATTTGGGTGACTTGTTTGTTATAAAATCAATAATTAATTGACTTTGGGTGTAGTTTACCCTTTTTAAATACATAAACCTAACTAATTATAGTTAGATGCCACGTTTAAAGCATTAAATAAAGCTTTAATCCCAGACTCGATAATCAAAACAAAATTAAAAATGAAGATAACTCCATTGAAGAGCATCTTAAAACACGCAAGCAATAACATTGACAAGCATATGCTGCCATGAATATTCCATGTCCTCTTGCCCTTATAAATCTATCCAATCTATCAAATTCAAAACCCAAACTTCATCATTTGCTTGAGAGAAGAAGAAAAAAACACATTAAAAATAAAAATAAAAAACTTTTTTTTGAAAACATGAAACTCAACTCATGTTCGGTCATCATTATCCACCTGTTCGTACTACAATGCTTATCGGTTGTTTGCCTTTCACCAGACTTTGATTTCTTCTACTTTGTTCAACAGGTAATGGATACGATTACATGGCTTTTAGATTACATCTATGATCATCGTGGAGCTCGTGTTTTGGTTATAATATCGGTTCATGTTTATGGTCCAGTGGCCCGGAGCATATTGCGATACGAAACGGAGTTGTTGTTATCCGAAGACAGGGAAGCCTGCTGCAGATTTCGGGATCCATGGACTTTGGCCTAACTACAACGACGGTAGCTACCCTTCCGATTGTGATCCCGACGCTCGTTTCGATAAATCCGAGGTACATTATATATCGGATTGAATTCAAATGATACACGCAGTATATTTGAGAATGATCATTTTAACATAAAGATTTATCCTTTAAGATCATTTTAGCCACGCATGTCTACTGCTCCAGAAATCGAGGAAACATCAATATTCTCTGTTTTCAGATCTCTTAGAACAAGGGCTGGAAGGGGCATTAAACGTGAGCCCCTTAACCCATTTAAAGAAAACTATCATTGTGGAATACAAATATGTTATTTGTTCATTTCTTTATATTTTTAATTATCATAATTTTACCGTTCAAATCCAAATATTTTATGAGATATTAATATATACATATATGAGTGGATATTTTATACACCGACATTATATAATTTTATGCACTACTATTATTAATGATACAATAAAATTATATATCATTGTTGCATCAAATATTAAAATTATGGCTTTGTTTGATAATTAGCAGATAACTGATAGTGGATTACATTAGTTGATAGCTGATTGCATTAGTTGATTTGACTAGCGAATTGTATTAGTTGATTGCATAAAAGTATTTGGTAAAATTAACTGATATATGATAGTTGTTTGATGATTTAAACAAGCAAAATGACCTATAAGGACATGATTATATTCGATACTTGTTTGAATAGTTATTAGTTATCAATATTTTGTATCTATTAATATTAATTAGATTATGAAAAATAATTTTTTAATATAACATTGCTAAGTATATTTGAAGGATCTATATATTATTTTATTATTTCTATAATTATTTTTAATACAATTTAATTAATCATTAAATTTAAATACAAATACAAAGTGTGAGAATAAAAAGAAAAAAAATCAAAAAGTATTAGTTTACAAATGCAGGGTGAAGAATTAAAATAGAAAATGTTAAATTTAAGTTATTTGGTGATTTTTGATAATCGTTAAGGGTAAAATGGTCTTTATAATTCTTATGTTAAAATATCTAATTTTAAAAAACTCATATTAGTAGCTTTTTTAAAATTAAGGTTTCACCACAATCCGCTATTCTAATCCGCTATTCACAAAATATCTAAATTAGTGGATTTGACCGGTCAAACCTCTAATATTGACTCAAACCGCTATTTATCAAACAATGCCTATATTGAGATTCACTAATTGACTAAGTGGTCAAGGATGCTCATATATATCATCTTGTATGAGTCCGAATCCTAATATTTACCTTGAGAATGCAATACTTTTCTACTTACTTAAATATTAAAACTATATTAACTTTAAATTACAATTTTGCAAGTTTGAAACTCATAGTTTATTTGGTTAGCCAATAGCAAGATCTTTTCTCACACGACAACAGCTATAACTACCCATTTCGTCATCTTCCATGCCGCTGGAAGTGGGACCAGACAACCATACCACCCAACATGTTAGATTTGGTCCCATGTCTCTTTTCAAAAAAAAAAATGGTCCAATGTCTTTCGTAACTTAAAATAACACCAGCCTTTATTTATATAATACCCTTTCAATATATTGTTTAATCACACAAATACACAATTATGAATAAAAAAAACAGATTTCAGATCTGATTCCGACGATGGAAAAGGAATGGCCCACTCTTGCATGTCCTAGCAGCGATGGAATCAAGTTCTGGACACATGAATGGACCAAGCACGGGACTTGCTCCGAATCCGAACTTAACCAGCGTCAATACTTTGAAGCATCAATCGCATTGAAAGGAAAGGCCAACCTCCTCCAAGCTTTAACAGATGCCGGTACGTTCATTTTCTTTTACTCTGATTCGGGTTCGAGTTTATAAAAATATAAAAAATGCTTTCGAAAACGAGTGCGGGATCGATGTGAAATTTGTTGTGGTTGTAGGAATCAAACCTAACGATGATCTGTATAAAATGGAGGAGATTAGAGATGCTATAAAGGTTGCAATCGGGTACACTCCTGGGATTGAGTGCAATGTGGATCAATTTGGCACCAGTCAGCTTTATCAGGTTTACTTGTGTGTGGACACGTCGGGATCAGATTTCATTGAATGCCCTTTGTTGCCGAGGGCTAGATGTGGTTCAAGCATCCAGTTGCCCAAGTTTTAATATTTCAATTTAATAATTAATGTAGCCCTCGGTTGAATCTTTGAATTTCGCAATAAAAAGGAGGGTTTCAGCCTCTTGCAATCTACTTCATCTATTGACAAAAGAATTCCAAAATCTCATTTGAATCGACTCCATTAGGAATCAGTTTTTTTTATATACTAATAAGATTATATACATCATCCAACATATTACAAATAAAAAGAAGCTTTATAATATGAATAATTATAATTAAAATAGAAAGAAAAAAAACTTTGATACACAAGTTGAAGAGTTTAGTTTACACAAACTTGTTAATTTTAGGGCTTAGGGTTTAAAGTTCAGAGGTTATGATTGTAGGGTTTAGAATTTAGGATTTAGGGTTTAAGTTTTAAGATTTTTAGCTTAAGAAATTTAGATTTCGAAGAAGGGTTTTGTAATATATATTTTATACAGCTTGTGTATCAAAATATAGCCCTTAAAATTAAACATTACAGTGCATAGTTAAACTAAAATTAAATATCCAAATTTAAATTATAATAAGTACTACAATTAAAATTAATTATTACAACTCATACATTTTATACTTCTGAAATGTGAGAGCAATCGATAAATTATTTGCACCATTGGACCTTACCTATTCATGTGTTATCAAACAGTTGACTTTGATTTGCTCGAAAGTTGTTATTATTATTATATGAATAATACAATTTAATACTATATTTATATACTTATATATTTTTCTCTATTTATTTATAGTATTAGTGACATATCAACCAAACTAAATTCAATCGATAATAATAATAATTTTTTAATTATGCAACACGCAATCTTTGGCACTTATAAAACCTTTGATGAGAGTTTCTATCTAAGTACATGGATCAAACACTTCTGTTTTGGTATTTGAAACCGTCAGAAGTTGAACCCATAGGATAAGTTCTTAACATTTTTTTTTCTTTTAAATTGCATGTTGATAAATTTATATCAGTTTATAGATTACGTACATATGTTCTTAAAAATTGTTTACAATAACAAAATATCTTTTTCTAAAATACACTAAAAATAAAAAATTGCATGTTGATAAATTTAGAACAATCGATAGGTTAGGTCTACAAGTTATTAACATTTGTTAAATTTGTCAAAATATCTTCTCTAAAACACATTAAAAATAAAAAAATTGCATGTTGATAATTTTAGAACAATACATAGATTAGGCTACAAGTTCTTTAACATTTGTTAAAATTTTCAAAAAATCTACTCTAAAACACATTAAAAATAAAAAAATCAATAAATTAGGAACAATTCATAGGTTAGGGCTATAAGTTCTCAACAACATTGTTCAATTTAATAAATTGGGATATGATCCAATTACACAGTGTAAGAGTTTTTAAATTTTATATGTTTTTTGGATCGTTAGATGGGTGAAATAGATGGTTGGAATTAACAGTGGGTTATGTGTAGATTATCACTTGGAAAAAAAGTAAGATATTAATCTCAGTCATTCATTTCACACATCCAACGATCCAAAAAATATGTAAATCTATGAGTTCTACATTCTGTATACGTGGATCCTATTCCTAATAAAATATATTCGAAATGAGGAGAGTTTAAAGGAAATAAATAATTTGAACTATAAATTTATACTCATCTAAATTAGTATAAAACTTTTTAGTTTTAAAATGGATCTTACTACTTTAAAAATGTTAATTATATATGGTTAAAAACATATTATACATGGTTTATGATCGGTGACTCATGGTATCTGTGAGAAGGTTTTGTAGCCTTTTTATATAAAAAAGACCTTTTTATTTAAACTTATATAATTTTTTATTTAACTTTTAAGCTTTACTTGGTATAAATGATGAAAATGCGAAAGAATGAATTTTTTTTAATCAAACGGTGAAGATTCATACCATACTTTTACTTTGAATTCTCCATCTTTTATACCAAGTAAAGCCTTAGTGCTTATTGTTGTCGTGTAATTTATATACTGTATCAAACGTATCCACTCTACCTTCGCCATACTTGATGTTGTATCCTCCAAAATAATCTTATACGACTCCCAACCTTCCAAATAATCCACCGTCAATTTCCAACATTATTTCTTGTACTCATGCCAATGATGCACTTTAAGAATAGAATCTCAGATGGACTTACTACGGAGAAAAGGAAGCAATTCCATATATATATTACTACGGAGAAAAGGAAGCAATTCCATATATATATATATATATATATATATATATATATATATGATCCTCTTACACTATGTAAAATTTAAAAGTTTTACATTTTTTTGGACCGTTGGATAAAGATAAATGAATGAATAAGATTAACAGTAGAAAATGTGAAGATTATCACTTGAAAAAAAACATAAGAAAATAATTTTACCCATTTATTATCATCATCTAACGGTCCAAAAAAGGTGTAAAAGTAATTGAGTTTTACATAATGTCAGTGGATTCTAACCCTATATATATATATATATGTGTGTCCTTTAATTGTTCCCGACTTTTATTAGTCTAAGCTGGATACAAGATCTCATAAAACATACCTTCAGGGCCTCACACTTAAACCGGGCGTTAAAGTTGGTGTGAAGAGCTCTACCCATTCCTTCTAAGATAATCTGCATTGCCAAATATGCATAGTTTCTCTTATTTCTTTTTCTCGAAGCAGAAGAAAGGTGAAGGCATAAGAGAACAATAACATACCAAATCAGCAGATTTGGGTGCTGCAGCTAGATCCGAGCTAACCTGCCTCAACTCGATGCATGGGCTCAGTCATTGCATCCATTAGGAGACCTCCAGTTTCAGAAGCTCTGCGAAGGATGTCACAATGCTGTGGACTGGAAGAATCAGCTTAACTTGTCCTATGCATGATGTTTAAAAGCATAACAAAAACAGAACCAAAAACAGAAATGAAGGTAAAGAAACAACCTGCAGGAACATCTCATTATAAGTTATTCTGCAATTTAAAGGTAAAGAAACAAGTTAAAGCCATGGCCAGGGCCGTCCCTGGGCCAGGGTAATAGGGGCGCCCGCCCAGGGCCCTTATCCTGCCCAAGGCTTATGCCCAAGAAAATTAAAAGTATAGTTTTTTAGCTCTTACGGTGGATGAAAAAAACCCAGTGATGAACATATATATATATATAGCTGGATAAGTTCTGAGGGCCCAATAACAAGTATTAAAAAAATTAAATCATAAGAGTATGCTCATATTAATAAATATTGTGGAAAATCGGGCCCCTAATAATAAGTATTAAAATAATTTAATTTTTAATAGTATGCTTGGAATAACAAATATTAAAATTATATTTTTAAATAGAGGTATGTAACCGTAACAGAGATCGTTATATAACGATAAAGACACCATCAAAAACTACAATACTTCTGTCAAACAACTGCATGACCATCCCAGCAAGACAAGGCCAACTAAGAACGATCCTCTGCGGTAATAAAAGCCCCAGCGAGGACTCCAGACCAGTAATCACGCTCTGATTACAGAGCCTCAGTTCATCAACCAGACTTGAAATCCTATTTTTTATATAGAGGTACGAGCCTATAGAACAGATCCTGTTCAAGTAAGGTTGTGTCCTATTAGCACCTGATTCTAACTTAAATACCGTTGGGTTTCTCTTCACTTCTCGGTGTGGGATTTTGTTCAGGTGCTGACAAAGCAATCATTTTTTTATATCCTACACGTGTTTTCCATAATCTCTGGCTTGTATCCAGTCAAGAGTCAAATATATGTAGCCCTAAATAGAAAATAGTTCTATCATATCATCACCTTCATCTATTTCCTTTCCTCAATTTGACAACAGCGATAACAGGACTTAGAACTTGAACCATCAAAATATTCTAGTCCCTCTTTACTCAAATTGGTCCATAATAGTCCAGTTTTATGGGATATATTCGTACAGAGACACTTCAAGAATCAAGTCTTTATGATGTCCTAGAAAACAAAGGTGCTAAGATTCTAGGGAACCAATGTAGTGGAGATCCTTTTCAGCTTTTAATTGTTTGATGTATTTCTTATGCTAGGAATAAAATACATGTTCTAAGATTCTGGATGAGCATGGTATAAATCTTAAAGCAATAGAGTAGGGTAGGGGTGAGAATTCGATCGAGTCGATTTAAAAAATTTCGAGTTGGGGTGAGGATTATTTTATGACTCAAACTTTATTTGAAACGATTGGAGTCGAGTTTTCGAGTTTCTATTGTAGCAACTAAAAAAATCCGAAGGTATCCCACTTTTCTGAAAAAAAATGATTTTGAAGAATTTCTCTAAAAATTCGTATTTTTGAATAAAACTGGAGTCGCCACCGGTCATTTGGGCTAGGTAGACCGAATACCAAAAAACTAACCAGAGATTTTTTTGGGTTCGGGAGTCAGTTACGTATGGGGAAAGGTTCACACCCCCTGCACGCCCAAACTTGGTACCAAATCAATTACCATTTTATTAATATCGAATTTTGTGAGTTAAAGTGACATTTAAATTAGAATAAACATGCAAGTTCATTTTAAAGAGCTCCGATGTTTGAGGAATAAACGAAAGACCACCACCCACTTCTTAGATACTAGCCATGTTTATCCTCGAATAAAAAACGTCACATTAGCATTTATATTCCGGATGCAACATAAAACATGACATGACAAAATATACAAAGGCATAAATGAAAGCATAAATATTAAACGGCAACACCCTCAAGCAATAAATAGACATCTATACATGTATTAAGGTATAAAACTATGTACATCACATAATACATGAATATATATATATATATATACAAACTATGCGGCAAATATACTATATAATACATTGTGGTATAAATATAATATGTAAATACTTATATACGTTCGGTGGTAAACCAAAACTATATATGTATATTATATTCTATTATATACCATTCACATATAAAAAGAGAAAACTACACGGCATATATGTATAGTAATAGCTTAATAAACAAACCATTTTGTCATACAAAATAATAAATATACAGAAGTAAAAAGGATATACGTAATAATAAATTATGGTATAAGACTAACTTATAATTAATATACATATATATATGGTAAGAAAACATTGTATTAAACATATATCAGAACGGTAAATATTTTGCATATATATATATATATATACTAAAATGATAAATAAAATCAATATGGTGAAATTTAAAAAAGGAAAATAATCGTACCTTGAATACAAAATCACACTGAATATATAAACAGATACCATAACAAATAAATCATAAAACAAGAACCAAATAATTGACAGAAATAAGAAAACTAATTAAAAAGGCATAAAAGGGTGCAGAAATTAAATAACAGAATAAATGAAAAAAAGAGAAATGGGCAAGGGCTACAAAGGCGAATATACCATAGGTCTTCGAACTAAATTACAATGAAAACAAACTTACGAACTCGAATCGACACTAAAACAAAACGAGATTAATACAAAATTGTAAACTTTTGAAAACCCGCAAGAATCGAAGGAGTGATTTAAAGAGGCGAAAGGACCTGGAATGCGTGTTTAAAACCACAAAGGGATTTATGATGTAAAAAAACAAATTTTTAGGCTTGGTATAAATACCAAAATTTAAAAACAGTTTTAATTTGTTTACCTTTACCCAAAATAGATCAAAATCCTCCCCTTCAAATTCTCTGAAATAATCATCCCCGTTCATGGTGTTCATCACCTCCGCCGTGATAAATCTAGAAACTATCATAATTTCCAGAAACTGACGACGAACCGTCATGCCAGCCGCCATAAAATGTCTCTGGCCTCTGCTCGCCGATGTCGGCGACTTAAAAAACTCGAAATTCCTAGTTTTTCTTCCAAACCAGATCCAAACGTGGTTTTTCAAAACTAAACCTCTATCATTCTAGATCTGTAAAAAACAGAGACAAGAAACACCTTATTTTAAATCTAAAATGAAGAACCCTCGAGAACCTCATATCCTTGGTCCGTTGAGTACTCATCTTTCATCGGAGATTGGGCCTCGGCCTCACGACGGCATTCTGAAGACCTAAAGGTATGAACCCTAAATTCCCATCCCTTTTTTCTTGATTCGAACAACAAAATAATAAATGAGATTTTTTACCTCTAAAGTTTTTTTTTTTTGCTTTTTTGTATTGATTGTTGAATCCCCATGAATTGATTTTACATTGCTTATATCCGATTTTCTTTTTACATTAGTTGGGGCAAACACTAATGTCGAAAATGAAATCTGACATCTCCCTTAATTGCTTTTTTTGTTGCATGTGATGATGGTGGGTGGAGAGGACGGTGGCCGTATGGTAGCAATGAAATTTCTGGCAACGAGGTCGCGTGGACAAAGGAAGAATGGTGGCCATTGATGGAGCCATGTGGAAGCAATCAGTGAATAGCGAGTGGGCACGTAGGCGCGTGGGAACGCCAACAGTTGCGGTCGTGAGTCTCACGCGTGAGTGGGGAAGCTGGGTAGTCTCTCTTGCTTGCATCTAGACCGTTAGATCAGATTTGATCCTATGGTTAGATCTTGACGGCTGCAAGAAAAAAATATTATCAAATAAGGTTTTTTTTAGATTAGGGTTTTTTGGGGTTTGGGCCTAAAACGAGCCATATGTAATATTATTGGGTTTAAAATTATGTATTGGACTTGGACATTAAATTTAAATGGTATGTTATTATTATTTATATTTTATAATCAGTTCTTTTCTCTTTTAAAAAAATTAGATAACAATAATAATATTAAATAATAATATTATTAAAATAATAGTAATATTAATATTAATACTAAAACCCGAAAAAAATAGTGATTACAGCTGCCCCTCTTTGCTCATTCTTGTGAAACAAGAATAGAGCGAATATCATAAGCACTCATTTTATCCTACTTCCCTGTCTGAAGCCTCAAAATTATGAGTTCTTCTAGAACTCTTTACTTTTTCTCGATTGATTCTTCAAGTTGCGAATTCTTCAATACCCTGATTGTTGTCGTGTTGGCACAGAAAGAAGTCTTAACATCATGCCCAAAGGTCTTACTGATGGCTCGAAAGACTTAAAAAGTAGTATCTCGCTTAGAGAACACCCAAATACCTTAAGATGATACCCCGATTTCTGCTTATCTCGGTATCAAAAGAAGGCTTAACATTATGCCCGAAGGTCTACTGATGGTCCGAAGGACTTAAAAAGTGGCATCTCGCTTAGAGAATACCAAAAATACCTTGAGACGATACCCCAATTTTTTATCGTTTTGACATAGAGACAAGGCTTAACATCATGCCCAAAGGTCTTACTGATGGCCCGAAGGACTTACAAAGTGGTATCTCGCTTAGAGACTACTAAATGGAAATCTTTAATGTGATCTACCTCTTCAACATAAAACTGATGATTAAAGTCTTTGCCAGTCTTTGAATACCTGTTAAAATAAGCAAAATGCTTTTAGGTTAGCATGCTCCTGAACATATGGATGTCTAACTATATGTGATGCATGAATTGCAACATTTCCAAAGCTGTTCAAATAAGCTTCTATTCCCTGAAAGGTCATTCTCGATTCTTCTTTGCTTCACTTCTTTGTAGTATGGTCTTAAATCTCCGTATTGTCTCAAAAAAGAGATTGTTGACTTTTGCTGGTTAAAACAAAATCTATTACTTCTTGAAGTGTTTATACCCATAACATGACCCCACCCAATTTGGGTTATGCAATAGTTCCCCCACTCTTTCCTGGGCTCTATTATCATCTTTGATTCAACCAAATAAAGCATCAATTGGATACTCATCTCGAATCAAATTTAGCAACATGCTTTCAATTCTTTCGCGCGAGTAGCTTTCTCGTCTTCTAGGTTTCTACCCATCTTTGTAACCGATCTGTCTTTGGTCCCTATACTATCCTTATATAGGAACTCTCATCATTTCTTATGTTCAGCATTGCCCTAATCAATCTTGGTCTCAACTACTTTCTTATCTTTGACCCAACATTCAGAGTCTTCATTTATCCCAACATTGGGTGAGCAAAATGCCTTCACTCCCTAAACTCATCTTTAAGTTCAATTTTTTATCGAACTCATCAAAACATCTCGGCAAAAACCAACTCTAGGTTCATATACTTTAATTCTTAATATAAAGTAATGCAAAAAGGCAATTTGCTAGTGTATATTTCGAAATAAGAAAATAATTAAATTTTGAAAAAAATGGCAAACATTTTTAAAATCAAAATTTGGCCCCAAAATATCAAATGCAATAGTGTATTTGCTCTAAATTAAAAAAGATCAACTCAAATGAAGTGTATGCTTAGAAGATCTTGATTGTTGTGACGATATATGCACATTTGTAGTCTTTTTCAGTCTATTAGGCTTTTAAGAAGAACGATTCTCATACCTAATTTTTAATCAATTTAAGGTGGCTCTTTAAATCTCACCAACTCACCATGCCCTATCATTCCTTCTTTTGGGTGTCGATCAGGTACTTGAAGTTTTGCGTTCCTTGAAGAAAGTTAACCCTTATAGGAAGAATGTAATATGAAGACAGACTCATCCCACTTAGATATCCATCTTTGTAACCGATCTACCTTTGGTCCCTATACTATCTTTATATAGGAACTCTTATCATTTATTATGTTCAACATTGCCTTAATCAATCTTGGGCTCAACTACTTTCTCATCTTTAACCCAACATTCAGAGTCTTCATTTATCCTAACATTGGGTGAGCAAAATGCCTTCACTCCCTAAACTCATCTTTAAGTTCAATTTTTTTATCGAACTCATCAAAACATCTCGGCAAAAACCAACTCTAGGCTCATATGCTTTAATTCTTAATATAAAGTATTGCAAAAAGGCAATTTGCTAGTGTATATTTCGAAATAAGAAAATAATTAAATTTTGAAAAAAATGGCAAACATTTTTAAAATCAAAATTTGGCCCCAAAATATCAAATGCAATAGTGTATTTGCTCTAAATTAAAAAGATCAACTCAAATGAAGTGCATGCTTAGAAGATCTTGATTGTTGTGACGATATATGCATATTTGTATTCTTTTTCAGTCTATTAGGCTTTTAAGAGGAACGATTCTCATACCTAATTTTTAATCAATTTAAGGTGGCTCTTTAAATCTCACTAACTCACCATGCCCCATCCTTTCTTCTTTTGGGTGCTGATCAGGTACTTGAAGTTTGACGTTCCTTGAAGAAAGTTAACCCTTATAGGAAGAATGTAATATGAAGACAGACTCATCCCACTTAGATATCGACGTATGAGCAGAATGGTTATTGTAGGCTTGTAATGTAGTCCGTGGATCACGGTTAAGAAAAACCGTATTTTTGTACTTGATTGACATGGATATGCTCATATAAAATATTCTCTTCTCTTTCATTCTTTGGATCGCTCTAGACTGCCCATTTTTGGGTTTTCAGCCTAGAGTTCATTTTCTTCTTCTGTAACTTCAAACCGGCTTGAATCCTGGCCAAATATTGATGCTCGCTTTCTATTCAAATGTGATCCTCCATGTCTTCAAAATTGATATTTACTTGAATGGAGGATTACGTAGAAGTCTCTTACTTATTTCTTCCAGTTAAAGCCTCATTCTTGCCTTGCTTGATCTGGTGTGCTCATGTAAAGTATTCTTTTCTCTTTCATTCTTTTTTCTTTTTTATTTTTCTCTTTTTTTTCCTTTTTATTTTTCCATTTTTTTCTAATTTTTTTAGATTGCCCTTTTTTGGGTTTTCAGCCTAGAGCTTATTTATTTTTTTCTAATTTGGGAATATGTATCTTCGGACTATACTGCATTCTGACTAGTATTAATGCATGTTTCCGCTCGAACTTAATCAATTTTCCATGGATCTAAATTAATGCTTATTGAATGGTAGATTTCCTCATGCATTTCTTGTTTTCCCTTTATTACACTGTTCGACTTAGTGCTCTCATTCTTGATTGCTTCGGCCTTCTGGTTGATATTTTTCAACTTTGCTTGGTTGGCTCTTTGAGCATAAATTTTCCTTCAACAGTTTCTTCCTGGTCATTATCTAGTCTTTGTATCCAATGTATATGGTCTCATTTCTTCCTCATTGGAAAGTGAACGAATATCATTCATTGTCTCATTCATAGACATCCACAGAAAGTATTTTGGGGGTAGAAGTTTAGGGTTAACACTCGACTCAAGGATCTTAAACGACAAATGCGTAAAAGGGGAATTCACTAAATAGTAGTTATCCATTACCTGAACATTTTTTTGTTCCTCCTTTGGCCTAATGAGATCATCAGATGCTCGCATTTGCAATATCCTCACAACATTCAATTCCTTCTAAACATACACAGCTTGGAATTGATCTCTGGATTTGAATCAAAGGTACTCTTGCAATTGAAATTCAAGGTCATGATAAAAATGATATATATATACATGTCTTTTTTGAAAAAAATATGTGTATATGTGTATGGGAGAACAAAAACTACCCCATAATAATGAATGAAATGTTTAAAGAATCAAAGAATGAGAGTGCTTTTTCAACGCAGTGTAAGTTTGCCCCATCTCCCATGTTTTCCACTGTTGGATTAAATCTCATTTCAGGACTCCCTCACCAACCAGCCTCTTGATCTCTTTCAGTAATGTCCTACACTTCTTGGTGGAATGCCTCAGTGCCCCCATATAGAAATCGCAAGCATTGTCTGGGTCAAAACTGCGGGCAGATAAGTTTGGCGTAATCTTCATCAGTCTAGGAGTGATATAACTACCTTCAACCAAATGAGAAAACATGAGAGTCATTTCCTCTTTGGTTATGGAAGGTTGTATCTGGGCTGCTAAACTTTTCCACCTCAAAGCATATTCCTTGAAGCTTTCATTAGGTCTCATCTTCATGCCTTGAAGAAGCTAATGACTTGGTGCTAAGTCTAGAGCATACATGTATTGCCCCAAAAAGGTTTTGGCTAAGTCAACCTATGACCGAATTTAGTTTTTGCTCAACTGATTATACCATAGCACAACGGGTCCTATTAAACTATCATGAAAGCAGTGCATCAACAACTTTTTATCCTCTAGGTAGCCTTCTATCTTTCTACTGAACATAACTAAGTATACCTTGGGACAACTAGTACCATTATACTTTTCAAAGTTAGGGACCTTGAAATCATATAGAATGACCAAATCAGGAACCAGATAGAGCTCTCTTGCATTCAATTTGATGGGATTGTCAACATCTCCTCTGATCTTGATCATTTTCTCAAGTCTTTCTTACAACTACTCGAGTCTTGATTTTTGAGTTTGTTCCATTCTTTCCAAATTTTTGTCCATGATAAACTTTAACTAATTCTCAGGTTACTACCATCGAACCTCAAGAATTTTAGATCACGAAAGGTAATGTAATGTTTGTTAAATGATAATGTCATGTTAAATATGCAATAAATGTGCAATGCATTGCTAAAATGTAAACATGTGTGCAATAAGGTATTGATTACAAAATTGATCGTCATAGAAAGACTTTCATTAAACAAAAAGGCTTGTTACATCAGATATTGCTTTTCTAAGCTTTACAGATACTGATGAGCCATAACCCTAACTTTTTGACTTCGTCCAACAAATGAGTTAGCTTTCTTCTGTGGTCCAGTGCCGGATCAATATTCTGACTTAATAGCATCGCTACGTTAGCCAAGTCTGCCATTTGTTGGGCCACTTTGTGTGCTTGAATGATAAAAATCTTCATGTCATTCTTCTTCTCTTATATTTCTCGTCTAGCCTCTCACAACTTAGAAGTTAGTTCTATAGTGCAACGTTCTTGATAGCTTTAACATGAATCTCGTACGTTCATAAAGAACTACTAAGCTTATCTGCTTGCTTTTTAAGTGCTGCATTTTCCAACTAAAGGGTATTGGATTGGTCATCACACTATTGTATAATTGTATTCAAAACCTCATTCGCAGCTAGACTACTTTCCAACTCACCCCTGAGAATGTCAAATTGACTTTCAGCTTCTTTCAAATTTTATGACAATAGCTTGGCTTGATTTTCACTTGTCCTACTTCTCTTCTTCCAATACTCCGAGTCATTCTTTAGCCGAATGATACCGTTCTTCCATTTGTCAAGAGTATCTCCCAAACTAATAGCCTTGAACACCCAATAAAGCTTTTGATAATTATCCTGTAAATTTTCCAGTTCTTCGCTCAAATTATCTCTTTCTTGCCTGGGCTTGTTCACTTGGGCGTCATGTTTGAGCAAATGCCCCCTTCTGGAGTACTTCCATCCTTAGCCTCGGATTCTAATCCCACTGAGCGACCCACTACTTTACTAAGCTGGCCCTTTTTTTTGAATTCCCATTTTCCATTCTCTAAAAGAGCTTGAACTAGTCATTTGAAGGCGATGCAATTCTCGATGGTATTCCCATGAATTCTGGGATGATACTCGCAAAGAGCATTATTGCCATACCGATCTGGTTATGGGGTTGCATGGGTGTTAAAAAGACTAGACTCACCAATTGGGCTTCCAACAGCTGAGGATACAACTCTCTATACGATATGGGTATTGGATCGAAATGAGGACCTTTAACTCTCGCCTTCTGACCATCAGTCGAGAAGTAGACATCGAGATCCGAACCTTATCCTGGTACTGGTTCTTCTTCATTTTTGTATATCGGGTTATTCTAGCAATAGCTGGTTCTTTGCAGAATCGGGGTCTTTTATCTTCGAAACCCAACATTCATGTCTTGATAAGGCCTTGAACTTTGTTATTCAAACCTCATAATTCTCAGTAGTGTGACCCGAACTTCGTAAATGGTAACTATATCTGGCACGAATATTGTAACCTTTTGGGTAAGGAGGTTCCTTTGGCACAGACTGAACCGGGGTAATGAGATTTATTTCAACAAGTATCGAGAGTAACTCGGTGTATCTCATAGGAATCAAAACATGCTTCTTCACATTACTTACTTCTCGGGTTTTTTCTAAACCTACCACCACTTTCCAAGAGCTCGACTTAGATATTTCTCCTACTGGTTTGTTGATGTGAATCAGAATGGGTTAAAACTATGGTATTTGTTGGAGTTACCCCATTCAAGGGTAGAGTTTTGACCCTTAAACTTCATATTTTGATTCTTGGCCAATTCTTTTTTTTGATTCAACAGTCTCTTTCTCTTTAGCCATAACGGCCATCATGCTCATCATATCGGTCATTTACTCTTCAACTCTTGTATCTTTTTTGCTCTTCATTGATTTGAGTATTATTTGACATGTCTGACCTGAAGCTTTTGGATGATAGGACAACCCCATATTTACACTCTTTTCTATCTGATCACAAAACCTTCTATCCATTATGAACGATTGCGGTCGTGAGTCATACGCGCAAGTGGGGAAGATGGGTAGTCTTTCTTGCTTGCATCTGGACCGTTGGATCAGATTTGATCCAACGGTCAGATTTTGGCAGCTGCAAAAAAAATATTATCAAATTAGAATTTTTTTCAGATTAGGACTTTTTTTAGGTTTGAGCCTAAAACGGGTCATTTGCAATATTTTGGGGTTTTAAATTATGTATTGGACTTGGACATTAAATTTAAATGGGTTGTTATTATTATTTATTTTTTATGATCAGTTCTCTTCTCTTTTTTATTTTTAGATTTTTAGATATTATTATTATTAAAATAATAGTAATATTTATAATAATATTAAAATTCGGACAAAAGTTAGTGATTACATCTATACAAATGTAATTGTAATTATTTATAAGGTTATAGTACAGATTGATTCTAATTTAAATCATTTTTTCTAATCATATAAGGTATTCATACATATTTTTTCATATTCTTTTTCACAAGTGTGAGTGAGATTAGTAATATTATTTACTAAAAATATATCATCTAAAATTCTAAAATATATCTATAATGTTATTTTTAAGGAATAAAATTTTGAGGATAAAGTATTGATAGGAATATAAAGGAGTCCAAGAATTATCCACGATATAAGCTAGTTATAAATTAAAAAGTTTGCTTCAGGTTTAAGAATTTTGTATATGTCAAACAAGTGAATTGTTCTTCACAATATAATTCTTTACCCTTCTCAAGAATCTAAACAAAATGGTTATTGCCATCTTAGGAAGGATGATCCTTGAAGACAATTCAAGAATCTTAGGAAGATGTACTAAGAGTAAGGTCTGGGTAATATAATACAGAAAATGTAGCAAGTTAGGAGAACACAAAAAGAACAATAGGAGATTACAAACAACCTGTTACACTTCGTTAGTAGCCTTCCCAATCCTCCAACATTTGTTCCGCTAACACGCTGAAATTTTCCATCCCCATCAACCTGAACCAAACCATCAGAGTAGATTGTTTTAGACCCTAATCGAGCTCATGTCTCAAACAGCTAGATAAATGAGAGTATAAAGAAAAAGAAAATGACCTTCATCATACTGACACCAGATCCTATATTAACAAGAAGATAGGGGAACAGGTCATTGTGGTCAATCTGAACAAACTCTTTGTGACCCTCCATGTGTGTGAAAGCTTCATGACGAATTGCCTGCTCGGTTACAATACTAATTTTACATAGAGAGATGTACTGTAAATGGCACACAAATTTTGTAAAAGAAAATGAAAAATACTTCCAAATATCAACTTTAAAAAGAATTTGTACGAATGCATGTTTAGACTTTGGATTTTATATAAGGGAAGCTCCTCCTTAGCCAGGATAACCCTCCTCAAGCATTCCTGACATTACGTAATATGAAATAATCATCGATTCTACATGTTTTATGAACTATTACCACAAATGACTACATTCAGTGTTCATCTATATGAAGAATGCTACACAAGACCACTGAATAACTGGTATGCTTTCATATGTTATTCAAGAAGATAGAGAGCCTTCACTCTATGCATTCAACTCCCAACCTCCAGATTTGGATATGACAATCGATTTATGCGAATGTACTAGTTTGGAAAATATGAAAATGAGATTATGATGAAGAATTCAGCTTTATTAAGAAATTTGCTCCTTCATTGTCAATACTGACCCCCAAGCCTTTCTTTAAAGAGGTCAGCAAAACTTGTATGCCCCACCTCCTGTCGCCTTCTCACAAACTCAACTTGTTAGAAGAAGTATGCATTAAAGCAAGTAAGAATGTGAAGCAATCTACTAACAGTTTAAACCTCAGTGAAACAAGTCTTCTATCTATAAAGAACATTTGACTTTTTCATTGCAATTATTACTCAAGCAACTCATTAACATTTTAAAGTTTAAACCTTAGTTGAACAAGTCTTATGCCTTCATCCAAATTGCCACTTTGTCCATGTATTTGTTTTTAAGGTTTTTGAAAACGAAGCTTTAGTATAAGATTATTGCAACATTAAGCCGGTTCAACTTCTATGAAATTAGAACGTCTATAAAGAATCCACTAAAGACAAATGTAACGATTCGGATTTCGGAATCCTTGGAACGGTTCGACCTAAGCTGTGGGCTTCGCATTGCAGGTCAAGAGTTTAGGCCTTTGAGGGCTCAAGAGAGTTTTGGTGGGCTCCATGTTCCTTGTTGGACTTGGGTTATAGTTTGGTTGAAAGATGGAAGAGTAAAAAGGACATAAGGAGGATTTCATAATTTTCTAAAGGAGTGTGAGATTTGTCTTGCAAAACCCATGTGAGGACATGGAAAAAGCAAGACATGCTTTCATAATCCTCATAACTCCCTTCATCTCTCCCTTTCCTTTTTAACCTTGGATTCAAAGGTAAAGGTCCAAACTTTGTGTTTTTTGAGTATGAATCTCGGAATTCTTATCAAGGGAAGTGTAATCTACGTTCAAGGATCTACATTTTGAGGTAAGAATCTTAAAGTTTGGTGGAGGATGGAAATGGTTGGTTTTTGGGGTTCAAGGCTTTAAGTATTTTCCTTCGAAATTAAAGGGGTAAATTCATAGCTAAGCCTTCCCCTAACAATTATTTCATGTATTGATTCGTTTCCATGTTGTATGGCGAGTGGAAATGGTTGGAAAGCTTCTTCAAGCTTGAAACAAGGAGGAAGCTTGAGGCATGTTGAGTGGAAGCTTGATTCCGGGAATCTTTGCTTAAGGTTAGTATACTAGTAACTTCTTTGTGTTCCTGGAAATCATAAATTTGATTGCTTTGTTGCTTGGTTGATAATTTGGTTGCTTGAGTGCTTAAGACCTCTCTAATGGCTAATTCTAAAATTGATGTTAAAATGGCTTAAAATGGTAGGAAACCACTCAAACTACCTCATATAACTTGTAGGTTCGTTTTGGGGTCTTGCCTTTGGGTTTTGGAGGCATGAGAAGTGATTTAGGAACCCCAAAAAATGAATTTTAGGTTCGAGTATCGATACAGGTTGAACGCGTATCGGTACCCCGTGTTTAATTGATGAACACAGGCAATAATTGAAGGGCATGTCGATACGCCTAAGATGGGTATCGGTACCCCCTGTTTCATTAGAATTCCAGTAGAGAAAAAGTATATCGGTACGCTTGGGAGCGTATCGGTACCGAAGGGGTATCGGTACACGGCTCCCATGTACCGGTATAGGGTGTTGGTTAAACCCCTTCGAGTGTAAAGCCGAGTGTCGGTACACATAGGATGAGTATCGGTACCCAGAGAGGCGTATCGATACACGCTGGTAGGTATCAACACCCAATGGGAAATCTGCTCAAAAATTACATTTTGAGTTTGAGGGGCTTATAATTCGAGGACTATGGCCCAATAGACTTCTAATGTGGTATAATAAATGGTAAAACTAAAAAATCGAGATTTAACCCCCATATATAAGCATAATGTGTAATAACTCGGTAAAGCCTTGGGTGACTTGTTTGTAATAGTAACAATAGGGGTCCTTGGTGGATCGAATAATTATTGTGTACCATGTAAGGGCATTTGTGTGGTTGACTCACCTTGATTGTTGGGATCTGGATACCCAGTGAGAGAAAGAGTGTGTTGCAACACCACGGTCGGAGATTGCCGAACATACGTTCCCGAGGCTATATGACATCAGGTCTCATTCGAAGATGCTCTAAGAGAGATTCCAAGCATAGGTGTACGTTCTTGAGGCTATGTGACACCGGGCCTCACCCAATGAGTGTACGTTCCCGAGGCTGTGTGACACCGAGCCCCACTCCAGGTTTGTTGGTTGATGCATATATGCTGTGTGAGATTGATGCATCTTTAATGTTTGCTATGTGTTTAGGCGGCTAGAGGTAGCGCCATATTTATTGTTGTATTGTCATGTTATCATCTTTAGCTACATGCCCATATTTATGATTTGCATGAAGCACATTTGAGTGGAAGTGTATCCACTGAGCTTTGTTAGCTCAGCGTTCGGGATCGTTGTTTCCATTCGCATGTTAGTAGGTTTGGCACGTTGCTTGGTGGAGCACCATCAATGAAGGATTTCAACGCCTCGTCTCACCATAGTACAATCTTTAGATCTTTGGGCTATGTATTCGCAGGACCCTATTGTATGTTTGTAACTCGTATTTAGATTTAAAATGATTGGGTCGAATGTTTTATAATGTAATTTAAAAGGAGCTCCCTTATAAATGGTTTCAAATATTTACCTATGTTTTAAATGATTGAAAATCTAATGGATTTGGAAATTGATTGTGGATTAGGCTAAACTTTGTCAAAAATTTTATGGTTACATGTTGTACTTGAGGCCCAAATGTAACATCCGAGTTTAGGGTGTTACAAGTTACCTTGAAAACTGCATTTTCATTAGCTGAGGCCTCAAAGTTCCGATGATGAGAATCAGTTCCTTTTACAAAAAGAGAATGAAAAGAACAAAAATAACCAAAAAGGTTACATGTATTGTTATTACCATTTCCCTCTCCTTTCACCACCAACCCTACTTGTACCATTAGTTCATGTTTGCAGTATTTCAACTTTGGTTTGGTTCTTTAGACACCCTTGCAGTTTTATCAAGTGAACCACTATATAATTTTTCCCCAGATTGTAGAATAAACAAGCTTATAATAGCTTTGGTATGTTCTCGAATTTCTTGGACAAGATGATGAGTGCTGCTTGTACCAGCCCATACCTTCAAAATTTTGAACATAACAGTCAAAACTCAAGTTTCATTACTTTCTACCACTAGCATAATTTCAGAAAGAATGAAATTTGCTGTCAAAGAAGGGTTGTAATTTCCCCATAAATAACCACCATTTGAAGAATGGCCAAAATGAAATATTCTCCTCATGAGAATTGGCTGAATGAACCAATGGACCAAAACATATATGTAGGCTCTTGCTCATTTGTGTATAATTGAATATCACATATACGAAATCGACAACTTCTGCACAACATCAGAGCAGAAGGTTACCTTTATAGTTCCTTCGGTATGACCTGAAAAACAATGTATTTGAAACTAAAAATTGACAATACTTCTGCATTTTCAGCAGAGTCTAATTGAGCCAGTTCTGTAAATTTGTGGATATTGCAAATGGAAATTTTCATTAATCTTTATCAGAGTCCACATCAGAGATATACAAGTATGGAACTACTTGTTCTAGAGGGTTGCTGCTTGTGGTTTCTCCTGAACAAGAGCTTGAACCTAAACCTGAACATGAACCTGAAGTGTTCCAACCCAAGCGTTGCAAATACACTGCATCATAGGCTTCGGTGTTCAAGCCTGAAGCAAGAAATAACTCAGGCTCATTCACAAACCGAACAGTTCTTGCTAGTAGAAATGGCTTTGCCGCATCAGAAACAGCAATCTTGAAGCTGCCTTGCATTGCTTCAGCATGTTTCTTTAATCCACGTGTCTCCTCAATTCTGAAAAATGAAAATCAACCCAGGTGAGGAACCAGCCAATCATTTCAATCAACTGAATCAGTAGGATGCAACAGCTGTTACCTTCTGCAGAATGATTCAATCACACCATGTATGTGATGCACAACAATGTCAACATCTTCCTCCTACAAATTCAGTCTTTGTAAGAGCAAGCCGCAACATATTCTCAACTAGATTTTATATTTCTTCTAGGCATTCTCTTTGATTAGTTATTGCTCATGCAGCACGTCAATATAAACAAAGAATATAACTGTTTTGGAATTTCCAACCAAGCATGGATAGGCATATGGCAATCAGAAAGACCTGCATTAAGGTTTGAAGTTCCCTTTTCAACCAATTCTGAAGCCACAAATTTGATTGAAGATACTTTCGAGATTTCCAGAACCGCAATACATCAAATATGTCATTAAAGATACCTAATTGAAAAACAATTTCATTGAGAAACTCGCAAAGATAAAACCGATTGATTGTCCAAGGGAAAATCAAACAGAACAGAACAAAGTTAATAAAAATGACAATAGTATCAAACCTGGTTCAATGAAATAACACTGTAATCTATACTTGTGTGCTTTTGAAAAGGTAAATCTGCACCTCGCAATAAGGGGGGGGGGGGGGCAAAAATAAAACATCTAACAATATGAAATGGAAAACTTCGACAACCAATAAACAAAATGAAACACCTGTTCCCAAAGTCTTGATCTACATAATGTCGTTGAAAACAAGTTCCATCAAATCCACTGATTATTGAAAAGTTCTCTCTCTGCATTTGCCAAACCATAGCACCATTAGACCAAAATTTACCTGGATATCGTGTTCGAACCGTGAACACAATCGACCCCTTGTCCTCCAACATTCATCATAACCAGTTTGTGGCTTGAACAAGTGAGAATAATGCTTTTAATGAAAACAAACCTTGCATAGAGGACATTTTACAGAGGCTGATTAGCCAGAGCTCTTGATAGCAACCACCCTACTCCAACGTACAATACAGTTGTAACAAAACTTATCTGACACACAAGATTGAGAAGGGTGAATCAAAATTTCTGCCACCATTACCATACCTTATTCTGAACATGGCACTTTTACAAATTTATGCCACCATATTTTACTAGTTTAATATATACACAATATGATATCTCCTCAGCTAAACAAAAACAATGCCCCAATAAACAGTATTCCACAAAATGGGCTATATGCATAAGAATTTTACTTTTTCAATCTATTACTTTCACCAAACCAAAGATTAATCCTTCGAAAAATTCTACATAAAGACCTTCCATCTCCTATATCAAAAGCACTAGAGTACTCCCAACGACCACAACTTTATCAATTCAGCACTAATAAATAATTAAAAAATATATATCTAAATGAAAATTGAGGCATGACTTAACCAAAATGATACTAACAGAGACGAGAGAAAGAGAGAAACCTACGGAAACATGCATCGAGATAGGACTCCTGAAGCAAGAGCCCGAGGCAGATTGGACACGGATTCGAGTCTTGGTGTGAAAGATGACACCCGGTTTGGTCAGCTTCTTCTCTCCGGTTGTTCATTGAGATCTTCGGCTGTGATTTCCTCCTCCTCTAAGGCGTCGTGTTTTAGAGCACAAGGTAATGGATTGGAACGAGGCCCATTTTATTTGGTGGATGAGATTTGAACAAAAGTTTTGGTTCCGCGATCAAGAAATCCAAAATGTTTCTTTTAGAAAATGAAAAATACTTTAATGTATAAGCTTATTTAAACCTTAATTTATATCGGTCTTAAAATTTTAGAGTTTAGAGATTTAGGTTAAAGTTTAGGGTTTTAGTATGTAAGAATGTATAATTTAAAGTTTATGGTTAGAATTTAGGGGTTTAAGGTTTAGGATTTAGGTTGTTAGGGCTAAGGATTTAAGTTTTAAATTTTATAATTAAAATATAAAGGGTTATGTAATTTTTTTACATAGTACGTGTCAAAATATAACCCTTGTTTTTTTCATCACTTGACTTTCTTTCCACTCATATTTTAGTTATAAATTTAAATTTTTTAAAGTTCAATACTAAACTTTTTAATCACCCATATTTTGGTTACTCAGTCCTAAAATAATAACAATAGGGTAATGTGACTATTTTTTTTATATAGATATAGACATTTGTTTGCTGACATGAAAGTCACATATTATTCATCTCAATTTTTTTTCCTTTTCACCCTAATCACTACCGTCAATCAAAGTCATTACCAACTTCATAACCTCCTTTCTCCAAACTTTAAACACCACAAATCTAAACCCTAAAAATCTTAGTCAAAGGATGCATAGACATCAATAGAAAGGATCGCATCTGCTTCATGGGCGGAACATAGGAGGATTTTGGTAGCGTGGATCCCTGTCAACTTCTTTTTAATGACAATATAATTTTTTTAGAGAAAAAAGTAAAATTAATCTTATAATCCCTTCAATATATTTAAAATCGTATTATGACCACCTCAAAATTTTTAATTTTATTATGGTCTTCCTTTATAAATTTCTAATTCCGCCGTTGATCCGCTTCAAAATGATTGCAATAAATGTGAGTTCATCCCCAAGATAAAATAGCATAAAAGTCAGAAAGGCAAGAGGATCTGTTATAGGGATTAGTATGAAGGAATAGTTTTAAGAAAATCATCAGCATTTATACATACACAAGAAACGAGAATCAGAATGTCAAGCAATTGCAAACTTTAAAAGTGGGGAGTTAAAGAAAAATGCACCAGTTTTTGGGCATTAAATGTTGAAGACATGGTGAGAGAATAAGGGTCCGTTTGGCATTGTTGTTGAAAAGTGCTTTTAAAAGTACTGTCAAAAAGTAATTTTAAAAAGTTAGATATAAGATTTTAATATTTGACATTGTTGTTAAAAAGTACTTTTAAAAAGATAAAATGTTCATTTTAGACATGATAATATAAAGTAAAAATAAATGAACGTAAGCATTGTTTAAATTCGTTAGCTTAAAATTTATTAACATTATTATATATGAAATAAATCAACTTAAATTATAATGAAAATATAAAAGTCATGACAATTCATTAGTAATTTTTCATATATAAAATATAAATTTTAAATATTCTTAAATAACATATATAAATTATTGGATTGAATAAAAGATAGTTTTTAAACTATGCATTTTTCATATTATCAAACCTATTATTTTTATCATTATCACGAAATTTAACAGACTTCATCAAGTTTATTACATTGTTATTATTATAAAAACACCAGCTTTAGCAGAGAAAGTAACTAAACTATTTAAGAAATGAAGCTGAACATACAAATTATTTACCTAGGCCAAACTATGACACTAAAAGTAATTTTTAGACCAAAAAGCTAGGATTTTCCAACTATGACACCAAATATATGAAATATATTACAAGCTATGACACCAAATATAATTTTTTATATATAAAATATATTTTAATTTACAAGTTATAGAACCCAAAATATTACAAAAAATACATTAATGCTTGCAACTTAAAAAGAATTCATTATATTACAAGCTATGACACCAAATATAACAATTACAAAAAATACATTAGTGCTTGTAATTTAAAATGAATTCATTAAAGTACAAGCTATGGCACCATGTATAAATATTACAAAATAATACATTAGTGCTTTCAAGCTAAAGTGAATTTATTAAACTAGAAGCTATGGCATCCCTCATCATTTCCATTTCATTACCAACTGGAATGTTTAATTCACCATCATCATCACTTGCTCCATCTTGCACATCTTTTGTGTCAATAATATTCTCATATGCCCTATCATTTTTTTCGTATTTCATAAAATCAGCATCCTCAAGACCTGCATGTTTTCGAATAAAATTGTGTATCGCCATTGTGCATACAACGATCATCCTTTGCTTTTCAAAACTATAACTTGGCATATCCCTTAAAATGGCCCATTTTTCTTAAGTACGCTAAAAGTTCGCTCAATCACGCTACGTAAAGAAGAATGTGAATGATTGAATATCTCTTCTTTACCAGACATAGGTCTACCTCTATGAAAGTCCGGTAGATAACTTTAAACTTTCCTTCATTCCCTTTTTAAGCCACCAAACTCTGACCCTATGAGGAATTGATAAAAACACAGTTCGCTTATCCTTATTTGCTATTAACTCCAGTGCAAAATAGTAAATATCACTTTCTTCTGAAATTTCCTCTGACACCTCACCAAGTATTTTCACTGCTTGTGGAATGCCAAATGGATCCATAACAGGGGTTAAAACAGACGTGGCATTACTCATATTATCAGCTGCACTACATAGTTTATCAATTTGTATAGACAACCTTGCAGCCCCTCCAGTTTGCTTTGAGGTTTTTCTTTTTCCAGACTTAACATGAGACGTTCCTGCCTCAATAGATTTTCGTTTTTCTTGCACATGTTGTGTAGGCTCAACTTGAATTTCAGGACTTTCATTATTTTTATCACATCCTACTTGTCTTAACATGTGAACATCATTTATTGCATTTTCTTCTTCAATCTCTTCAAGTGTCTCATTATAACCATGCTCAATAAAATCGGTAGGTGATATACCCGACGAAGGTGCCCATGCTTTATTACTAGTGGCGACTATCCCCTTGAACATTTCGTCCAACTTCACTTCTAACTCAGGATCAATGCCTGCAAGTTTGAATCTCCAAGCTTCGGGCACCACCTACATATAAATTGATGAAATTAATTACAACAAATTATAATGTTATAAATAAGGAAAATAAAAATTATATGAATTATTAATTTACCTTGAGCCTACTCTCCCACCGCTCTTCTGATGCATCAACAGTTCCTTTTATAGGATTCCATCTTAGACCGGTATCTTTTTCTTTAAGCTTCTTCCATATCTTCCATTCTTTTTTCAATAAATCCCATATATTCTTCAATTGTCTTTGCGTATAAGGTTTCCCCGTCTCATTCTCAAAGGTATTCACTAATTTTATCCACCCTTCTTTTGTAAAATGAGTACCATGCCTATTACCATTTAATATCTCCCTGATACAAATGTCACAGAATATTATTGTCAACCTCTTATCCCATGTTGCATTGACTTTCTCGCCACTTGAGTCAATATGTGAAATACTTTTCATCTATCAGGTATATACTCAATTAATTAAGATAGAAAAATATATACTAAAAACCTATTCATTTTAAACAACCTTTTTAGCCTAACAGCTTGAACTAGAAAAGATAACAAAATAAAACTAAGTTTTAACAAAGGCACAATTTACGTACATGGAATTAAAAATAAGTTGGTCTTTGACAAAAATCATGCAATTGAAATTAACATTTAAGGTTCAATGACTATCAAATAACTACAAACTCTTTAAACAATACAACTTTCTCACCTTGAATTGTTAACTTTGACAGTCTTTACGTTTCCAAATGCTTCAAGAAGAGGATTTGGCTGCAACATGCCATAACTTTAGAACTAGCTAAAGTATATAAGAAAAAGAATAATAATAACTTGGTAAATTGATTGAGTAGATAAATAACACTGTCTAATATATTTATATGATTAAATTGTACAAAAATTTAGGACTCTGATGTTAACTATATAGTCATCAAATATGTAAACTTTGTCCAAACACTATAACTGAGCAAATATTTTCATAGGGTAACCAAAATTTCAGAGCAACCAAAAATTCACATTCCAGACAAATTACAGAGTAGCCAAAATTTCACAGGGCCTCATCCAACTAAAGATGGGAAGAAGAAAATGAAATCACAGAGAACTTTCATTATTCTATGAAATCATGCTCCCATTTAGTATGCTTATCTCAGAGAAAAATATTTTACAGAGTTTTTTCTAACTAAGGAGTTGATGAGTTCTCTAGAGGAGCCTTTCATGGTAAACATTGTAGCATCATGGTCATTCATGGATATAGATAACTATCCACGTGTAAAATTTTCATGTGTGAAATTAGATTAAAACAGATAAGTATTCACTCCAAAAGGGTATAGAAATTAACATGCAACTAAAAGAGATAACTGACTTTAAACAAAGAGAGGTTTGAGAATTGAAGGGAAAATCCTCTAGCACAGTTACCATTGTTCTGTTGCCGGAGTAGAAGGTAATAAGAAACTTACAATCTTGCAATCTCTCTTTGCTTCAGACAATTTCTGATCTCAATCTAAAAGAAAAAGAACAATGGATGAAATCAGATAAGAAATTTCTTTAAATAAATATATTAACAACATACCTTTCAGAAAGAAGAACAATAGATAATCCAACTTGAAGATTAGCATAATTTTTTCTTTACCCACGATCAATTTTTGAGAGAAAGTGAGATCGAAAACCCCCATTTTTATGTGGTTATTAGCTCAAGCATTTACAGATCAGAGTACCGTTGGAATACTTTATGAGGGGCAATTTTGGATTTTCCCATTCAACCGAGATTATCCACCATAAAAGCTCCAAAATGTCAGCGTTTGACTCTTAAACACGTTTTCACTGCTAATTTTCTGTTAAAATTATGCTGTTTGGGAATGCTTATCAGCCAAAACGTGATTTTTGGAGCTTAAACGTTCTCCCAAACGGGCCCTAAGTGCCACCCAGAATCAGAAGCGACTTCTTCAGCTGGGCATCAAACCAAACCCCTAAAAAACACACCTACAAAGGAGCCTCCATTTAAATATCCCAACGGCAGAAACGTACTTTTTGGGACGGGAAGCAATAGATTTTCATTTGAGTTTCATTTAACGATGAACAATGAAGATTGGAGAACAAGAAATCAAAGTCTTCAATCGTAGATTCGTAGAAATTTGAGTTGTTTTTGATTAAATAGACACTAGATTCAAGTTCAAGACGGAAAAACGAGTTCAATAAGAAATTTTATGATTTATCAACCCTCGTGAATAATGATTGACACAGTCGCCAATCATAGTGAAATGGTTGGGATCTGGACAGAGAGAAAATGATATTGAGAGAAAAAAAAAAGTAGGAACATGTAGAAAAAGGTTTTACATGGATTCAAAAGGACATCATTATATAAATTTAATTTTTTTAAAACATCGTTTTGGTATCATATGTCATTAACTATTTAATGATTGAGCGGCCAAAATAAGATCAATTCAAAAGTTTAGTGATTAAATTAAAAAAATATACTTCATGACCAAGATAATGTTAGTTATGCTCAAAGGGTGTTAGAGCATTATATCCCACATTGGGAGGGAACATCTCTTAAAAAAGGTATTTAAAGAATCTTTCTTAATCTCTTTTTTGGTTGTGGTCGTGGTAACATGTATTTTTTACATGTCCGCACGTGTTTTATTTTTTTTTAGAGAAAATTCGAAAGGATTTCTTTTGTAAACTTAAATGAGTTTTTGAATTGTATTTAAAGACGAATTGATATAAAATTTTCACCTATAATTAGAGTAATTACCGGTATTAAATCTGCTATAATATAACAGCTAATACAGTTGTTATTAGTATCTAATCTGTTACAATTTAATAGCTGCTAATTTCTGTGAGCTGACTGTTGGGTTTTCACAGTTTGAATCTAGATGTTTTGGGGGCTAGATTCATCACTAGAAAGCACATTTTAATCTGCTTAATTACATCTGTTACACAGCAAAATTAAGGTAGCAGCTATAATAACCGCGTGATTTTAGCCTTGTTTTGTGATATGTGTGTGTGAATTCAGCCTATAAATACTAAGGTCATTTTTCATTATCATCCGAAATTTAGATTTCATACTCTTAAAAATACTCTTTCTTCTCTATTTTTGAGTTCTTTATTTTTGGTGCGAGGAGAAGAGCATAACTATCGTTTGTCCATTCTGATATTCGAGTGTACGAATATTCAGAGAGACTGTGCTAATTTTGAGAGGTGATTGTCTACTGCAGCTATTTCACATATTGAGACAAATTCGTTTCTAAAGCAGTGATTCTATCACAACACAGTTACTGTTTTCGTATTTGATTTTACATATTCTATTTTACCAACAGATAGGAGTGAAAAAAAAATTGAGAGATAAAAAAAAAGTAATTCACCCCTTTTTTTTTTGTCTCTTTCTATTCTCCAAAATCCACAATGGTTTAATTAGCTTGTATGACTACATATTTACAATAAGACACATGATAACATTTAGGGTGTGCTTTAACATATAATATGCGAGCTTAAAACCAAAACATGCGCATAAAGCTCCTCTAACTTTTTCTCTCAATTTTATTCCGACCCTAATTATATATTTTTTTAGAAACATGTTTCGAACCCAAATTTAAAAATAAAAATAATTTTCTATCGGATTGGGCCGAGACCGAATAATTTTGTCTCCCTGTTTTATTTTCTAATTATGGATTGAAGTTTTTCAGTTTAATAACCATGAAACAATTAACAATGCATAATTTAAATGATCAAATACGATTAGTTGAGTGGCATGAGCATATTTCTTCAAAAAATCAGTAAACAAAATGTAAACTCACTAATACTTGGGTAATTGTGGATGTAGTTTATCCAAATTAAAAAATTAACTTGCAATGTCAACTGTACATATCAATTTCAAACACTTAAGCATCATGATAAGTGAGTTATATGCTCTAACTTAAGCAAATTTATAAATGTTAAACCTTTGTTCAACAGTTTTAGAATATACATTTTTGTACGAATAGTCTCTAAAAGATTAGATCCTAATTTAAGCGTTTATAAAAAAAAAAACATTGAAACCCATCTTGATTTTATTTGATTTATTGAGTTCGAAGTGTTTCCTACGAATTCTAAATGGCCAAGTCCTCATTTAATTGAGAGGAGGCTCGATTTAAGTTCGAGGTCTATTTGAATGTGGAAAATGGAAATTGGGGCCAATGAGTATTTTTTAAAAATCATGATTTTTATAGTTTTTGTTATTTCTCAAGAAAATTAAGGCCTGTGAGTAGGAGGAGAGAAGATAATTTCAGTTCGATGTAGATATCAGCGCGAATGAAGGCTCGTCGAGGGAGAAACAATATTGGCATATTGGCTAATAGGGTTTGCTTTTTAAAGAGCTTTTGATTTTATTTTTGTTGTGAGAAGAATTGTGAAAGAATAAAAAAAATCTTTTAAAAATACATTAAGGCTAAATATTCAATGTAAAGGTTAAATTGATATAGTGTATAAAAGACTAATGACTAAATTGATATTATGTATAAAGATTAAATGTTAAATTTGTTATTATGTCAATTTTTTAATAGAAACAGCTAGTCTTATTAAAAGAGAAAATATCCAAAATTACAATAAGAATTTACAACTAACATTGTAAACTCAATACATAATTTGGACATATTTATATAACATTGACACAAGAAACTAGCCACTTTAGATTATACCATACATGGAAACGGTTAAAAACTCAGCCAAAAGACTTAAACGAAAAATAAATACGAACAAATCTAATTGCATCGACAAACAAATCACAAAAGGGATTAAGTTATTGAAACACCACCGAGAACCGCAAATCAAAGCCAAGCCTCGTGAGAAACTATCTACGAAAGCAAATCGCGTATCCAAATTGGTGTTGCAAGATTACAAATAAACGACATCTTGATCAGTCGTGGCGTCGTCAAATTTACCTTAAAAACATAAAATAAAAAGAACAGTCAAACGACCGAGAAAGAAGAGAAAACGTGTCAAAAAAAATAAACGTGCTATAAAAACAGAGGAAGACGTGCCACAAGAGTAGAATTATTCTTATTAAAGCTAAAAAAATAAAAAAAAGAAAGAGAACTAATACTCGGCGACTAACATTGAAATCAGTGCTGCCGCTGGTTAAACAAAGTTAATATTATTATGTCAATTTTAAAAGTTAACTTTTCATCGTCTGGTGACAAAAAAAAAAAAAAACTTTCTAATAGTTGGGTAACTATAGCCACAAGTACAATTTACATATCAAACTCCTATATATTACATTTAATATATAATACAAACTTAATCATTGAAATGTTCATCATTACTTATAAGTATAATTTACACAATCTATAAGCAGGTCTTTCACGTGTATTTAAGCAACGAAAAAACTTGGATATATAAGGTGCGTAAACTTTAGTCAACACAAGCTTGTTAGATTTAAAATTTAGGCTGTAGAGTTTAGAATTTAATATTTAGAGCTAAATTTTAATGTTTAGGGTTAAGGTTAGAAGTTTTAGAGTTTTAGGTTTAGTAATTTAGAATTTAAAAAAAGATTGTCTAATATTTTATTTACACAACTTGCGTATCAAAATAATCCTTTACCCAATCTATTGATGGATTCTACATGTGTATGGTTATTGAAAGGTAATGGAGAAAACAATAATGGATTGCCCAAAACCTTAACCAAATACCAAATCTGAATATATATTTTTCTCAACAAATTTGAATAATTCCAAATACAAAAAATGAAAAGGGTTCCATCTCTATTTTCTACTTCTCTTGTCCATGGTCAGCATATTTGGAAAATTTAAACCATCTTCCATCAAATAAAAACAATTCAAAAATAATATACAAAAAAGAAATCATCATATATTATTATAAAGAAGTAACTTATACAGTTCATAGATCTTGCACATAAATTTCTATTTACAGCTCTTGTACTATGCGTGCATGACATTGGAGTACATAAAGTACAATATCTACTATTATGTCTAATAGGCTCAACTACGTAGGAGCTTGCACAATGTCATGCAAGTGAACTTAACTGCATACAAAGATTATGCAAAACTTGTATAGAAGTCTGCATTGACGACTGATCGGTGAAGTCAGTGTGTTTGTGGAAAACACATCACTGTGAAAATGAGTAGAAACCAAGCATCAACGTGGCTCGCTAAGACAATGAGCAAGTATGCATCCATAAATACATCTTTTAATTCCTGAAATAAGACTGAAATTAATTTCCTCTTAGTGATTACCATAATGATGATATACATAATCGAAAAAAAAAATCAAGGTGATGTTTGGGGCTCTGCAATATGCATCACCGATAAACACTTCGAATTCAACTTCCTGATCTAGAGAAACCCTCTATTTATCATGTATTCAACATAAATAGAGTTAGTACACTAGTGAGTAGTTGACATGTCACCAACTCGGTACAAAAGGTAAAGAATTAGTTAACAAATTCCAATATTGAAGGGGGACTAAAGTGGTATAATATATATGCAGAACTCAATATCGAGTTAAAGTATACCTGTAAATTTACCTTAGTAGTTAGTTCTAAATGTACAATGTTAAATATCAATTAAAATATAGTGACAAATTTCAATTTCACTGAAAGTATGCTGGCAAATTTTCCCATTAGCCCATATTTTTTTCCTAAACAAATCACGAACGAAATAAAATTGATTTTCTCGTAACCTTCAGCATTTATTTCATTCTAAAATCAAGTAGTCAATGGTTTTCAACAGGACATCAGCTACTAAATCTGTAATTAACTTAAACAGAGGCTTTAGGTGAAGTTTGTTAGTTTTTAATTAGGAGCCTTAAGTTTTCTTATTTAAATTCCTACTTGCATTAGCCATTCTGCTTTTAGGATTTGGCAAACAGCCCTATATGTATAATTAAGGAACCCACAAAACAGTTTATTTTTTGTTTTCTTTTGATTGTGTTATGGAAAAAATGTAAATTTGTATGTTAAATATGATGAATGATCAATTCAGTTGTTCAAACATTTCAAGGAAATGTTAAGCCGAACAACCTCTTAAACAAGCTCTGTATCAGCCCCCAAATCAAAACTCTCCATGACATCCCATTTTTTGAAACTAACTCAAGTTATTGCCTTGCCTCTAGTCCTAGGTTAACTGCATATGTAAGCATGAAATATGTACAAGAAATAAATAATTAATTTACAACAAATCATAAAATTACAATTTAATTTATAGACTAACAGATAAAATCAATCCAGACAATGGGTAAGTGATACCTTGAATGATTTAGAACGACGGATGGATGGGTCTATCTGCACACATGTTGCATAACACTTTTGAGCTGCATCATATTGATTCATGGCCAAGAAAGCATCTCCTTGCAAGATATAAGCCTAGAAATGAAAAGATTGGGGATCATTGATAACAATAAAAATACAACTGAATTTATTTTTACAATTCTTGTACTGGTGTGTTTTTCCCGTCAATCTTGTAGTTTGAATTTATTTTTACATCCAAACTATGAAGCAAGTTGTGGAGCCATAAACATATACGCGACAAATATAGATGCAGTTGATTGAAATGTGATAGCTAAAAGAAGCACATACTTGTGTCCTAAGAAATAAGAAACAAATACATTGCCATCCCGGACCCAATAGAATGTAAGAGAGCTTTTTTAGACAGAAATCTAGAACACTCTGGTTAAAAGAGGGTGACTATAACACACATTTTTTTCATTGTTCAGTCAAGAGCAGAATGAGCAGAGATAATATCAGAGTTCTGGTTAATGAAGAGGGGGAAAGGCTTGAGTCTAGGGAGGATTTGGTTGCTGAAATTGTAGGTTATTACAAGAAGCTGCTGGGAACAAAAGATCATAATGTTTTGGTACCATCAATTGAGTTGTTAAGAGAACTTTTATCTGCCAGTTGGACAGAGGAGGAGCAAAACCAGCTGATTAAACCGGTTGAGGATAGTAAGATTAAAGATTCACTGTTTTCCCAGGATGGAGATAAAGCTCCTGGGCCAAATGGTTATACATCCCATTTTTTCAAGGAAGCCTGGGAGATAGTAGGTGGAGATTTTTATTGATGCTGTTCAACATTATTTTGCTACAACAGACATGTAGCCTGGGTTTAATTCTATAGCTGTGACTTTGGGTCCAAAAAAAGTAAATCATGTGAGCATTGAAGACTATAAGCCAATTTCTTGTTGCTCAATAGTCCATAAATGTGTAAATAGGATAACGGTTAACAGATTAGTGAAGTTGTTGTCAAGCTACATTTCCCTAAATCAGTCAACTTTCATACCTGGGAGATGTATTTCAGAGAATATTTTGTTGGCACAAGAATTAATGAAGGGATAAGGGAGAGCTACTTTATCTTCTTGGTGTGCTTTGAAGATTTATCTACAAAAAGCCTTCGATTCAATGAGTTGGGAGTATCTTGATGTACTGTTCAAGGCTTTTGGCTTACCTCAACTGTTTATATTTTCGATTAAGGGATTTATAACAATCTTGGTTTTCCATTTCAATTAATGGAAGCTTATAAGGCTACTTCAAAGGGGATTAGACCAGGGGACCCTTTGTACCCTTACATTTTTGTGATGGCCATGGAGATCTTTTCTAGGCTTCTTACTAAGGCAGTTAAGTGCAAGCCAATTCAGTATCATCCTAGAAAAAAAAGGTCGAGCTTACTCATTTTAGCTTTGCCGACGATTTACTAATATTTGTGAAGGGTTCTCTTGATGCATTTTTGGGAGTTAAAGGTGTGCTTGAACTGTTCCTCTGGCCTGAAGCTAAATCCCTCAAAGAGTGAGGTTTACTTTGCTGGTCTGTCTGAAGGAAGTTCATATGGCCACTGATTCTAAATTATAGGCACCCTTCCTGTTCGTTACTTAAGAGTGCCTTTAGTGGCTAGCTAAGTTGCACAGATATGGATACGGGGACGGGCACGAATACAGAGACAGGAAACGACAATTTTCAAAATTACAGGGTACGGATATGGCAAGAGTACGGCAAATATAAAATAAATTTTAATATATATATATAATAAAAAATCATTAAAATTCATAATACAACAAGAACTAAAATTATAATTGTATTAAATAATAATTATAATTATAGTTATTTAAATTTACTTCTAATGATTTTTAAATTACTTTCTAACACTTAGATTAGAATATTACTAAAATTAAATGACTAAATTGAATGAAAATTTAATTTTACATTCTAAATTAAGAGAAAATCAAAGATTAAAATAATAAAATTAAAAGATGACATTCTAAAATAAGAGAAAATGAAGAAATGAAGGACTAAAATTTAACTTTACATTTTTTTAATAAAATGATAATAAAAAAATGGTAAAACTTTGATACACGTGTAAAATTAATTTTATACAAGCCTGTATATTTACACTATAAAAACCCAAAACCTAAATTCCTAACCCTAACCCTAAAAAACTAAACCCTAAACCTTAAACTCTATATACTAAATTCTAAACACTAACCTTAAATTCTAAACCCTACAACCTAAACCCCTAAACTTTAAACCCTAACCCTTAAAACTAAAAGGCACATGTAAACTAAAATTTACACGAACTGCTTATCAAATTTTTTTCCTAAAAAAAATCTCATAATTAAATAAGTAGCAAATACTATAAAATTATATTGGCTACAAAATCGAAATAATTTATTTTATTGGGCCCTGCAGCACCATTTAATACAATAAATTAAAATTTTTTTCTCCCTGTTCATCTTCTCCACGCCTCTTCTTCTTCAACCCTTCTCAGCTTTCACCTGGTTTTTTTCTGAATTTTTTTTTTCAGTTGGTCGCTCCACCTTTGCCGGTGAGACTATCGTCGGAATCATTGTCGCAGTGTGCGAGTCTCTCAACTGCAAAACAATCTTGGGGACGCGCATAAAGGTCACATAACGTTCCCAAAACGTCCCCAGAAATATCCCAACCGTCCCCGATCGTTTTCAGCCGTACCCCGTCCACGTGGAACGTCGCCGGTACGTACCCTAGCCGTACCCGTCCCAGAAACGTTTCTGGTACTTGAAACGGCATGTGACTGCCGTACCCGTGCTTCCCAGGTGGCTAGAAGGTTATCGGTTAGAGATTGTGAACCATTGTTAGAGAAAGTCAGGAAAAGAATAAATGGCTAGGCTGCAAAGACTCTTATGCTGACAGACTTCAGTTAGTTCATTCAGTACTTTTCACATTCAGAATTATTGGGTGAGGCACTTCTTATTGCCAAAAGAAGTGAAAAAAATGGTGAACCAGCATTGTTTGAGGTTTTTATGAAAGGGAAATGATATTAAAGCCTCATGAGCTAGGGTAAGTTGGCAGCAAGTATGCAAACCGAGAGCAGAGGGTGGCTTAGGTTTGAAGGATTTAAATAGTTGGAATATAGCATGCATTATTCATCAATTGTGGGACATTATTATTCAGGCTGGATCCTTATGGATAGCTTGGATAAATTCATATTTGTTGAGGGGAAGAAAATGTTGGAGATTCCTATTGCTCAAAACTGTAGCTGGAGTCGGAAGATATTGATGAGATTGAGAGAATTGGCATTGACTGTCTTCCATGCTTAAGGATGGCCTATGCAAGGGCAGTGGTACCAAATCAATACAATTTGGAAGGAGATAAGAACAAAGTCAGAAAAGGTGATGTGGAGCAGGATCATTTGGTGTCCTTTGTATATTCCTAAGTGCTCGTTTATCTCTTGGCTTGCTACCATGGATAGGTAGCCAACCAAAGACGAATTAAGGATTTGGGGTATAGAGGTTGATGGAGTTTGTAAACTTTGTTGTAATGATTAAGAGACTAGGGGTCACTTATTCTAAGAGTGTTTGGAAAGGAGTAATGCAACTTTGTTTTCTGCAGAGAGAACCTGATAGCTGGAGACAAGAGCAAGTATGGATGGTTAAATGGTTGAAGGCTAAATCATTGATCACTATTGTTCCAAGACTTGCTTTGAATGCTCATGTTTAATGGGTATGGTGGGAGAGAAATAGCGGAGAATTTAGACATCAACAACGGACTGACTTGCAGCTGCTGGATTTAGTTAAGGATTGTGTTAAAATTAGATTAGATAATACATGCTTAAATTGAAGTGATGACGTAAATAAACGAATTTGTATAGCATGGGGGTTTAGTTAGCACAGTATGAGTACAAGGTTTTTTGTTGCTTGTTGATATAATACAAATAAGCTTATCCAAAAGAAAATAGCTCACCTCAGCAAAGTTAGGGGCCAATTTCAAAATGTGGGAGGCATCCTCAAGAGCACCAGAATAATTGCCCATGGCCAATCTAGCAACAGATCTGAAATTCAGCAAAACAAATCAAGATTAATTTTTTGAAGGGGAAAAAAGAAGAAATAGGTTGCAGTTAGCACAGACGGACAAACCTTAGTTTGTAAAGGATGTGAATGCCACCAAATGGGTTTAAATGGAGAGCCTGTGTGGTGGAAACGAAAGAGCCATGGTTATCCAATTAGTTTGCAATTGATTGCTCGGAAAAATTATGAACAGTTTTGGTACCTTTGCTGAATTTCCTCATACCTGGGAAAGCAAGCGTTCGGCCTCAAAGAAATCAGCGTCGTCAATCAAAGCCTCAGCTCTCATCCTCAAAGCAAGGGCATCTAGGCTAGTCTTACTCTTGCTAGAAGCATCGCCAGCGCCACCTCCAAACAATAACCCAACCATGAGCTCGGCCGCGCGGGCCGATGTGCTGCAATGTCTCACTATTTGGCCGTGGGGCAGCAGAACAACGTTGGGCCCAGCACCGCAGCTTCCAGGGCAACCGCAGGGTTTGACGGAGATTTCAGGCGGAGCCAAGGCGGTGAGGGTGTGAAAGGTCTGCATCGAACCCTGTCTGCGGCAGGTGCGGTTGGTACACACCCTGATTTCTTCCACTCGACCCTCGCTCTTTACAGGGAAACGGGGATGCGGAGGAAAAGTTAAAGAATTGAAAATACATAAATGCATTTGATTTCCCCCCTTATTTCTTGCTTTTTCTGAAACTGGATGTGCTTTGCTTCTCACAATTTCATAATCAGTCGACCAAAACTTTATGAATAGAAACCATCTCCTGCACAGATACACAAACCTTGGATAAGGTAACGTACGTTTGGACTTGGATCATAAGGAAGAAGATTAATTCCACTCTTTTTTGGAAAGCTCTATATATGTTTGACCAATAAAAGCATAATACTGACAAAATGGTAATTGTGTTCAATTGAATAGTTGATTCTTATTTTTTTGAATAAGTTTATCTCTCAATGTTTTATTTTGAACCAAAATGATCCCTTTGTGAATAGAAATCATTAGTCAACTAAATGTAACACCCCCAACCTGAATGTCACATTTGGGCCTCAAACTCAACACGCGAACATAAAATTTTAACCTAGTTTAGCCCAAATCACATTTCATTGTTCATAAAATCCATCAATTCAAATATTTCAAACATAGGTAAGTGTTTAAAACATTACATGAGAGCTCCATTTGAAATACAGTTATAAAAGCATTCAACTCACGATTTAAATCCAAAATATGAGTTACAATACAAAACAAAGAGTCCTACGAATATATAGCCCAATTAAATCTAAGTACTGTACACTGAACAAGTCGATGTTGAAGTCCTACTCCGATGGTGCTCCACCAATGCACGTGCCAACATACTAACATGCGAACGAAAACAACAATTTCGAACGCTGAGCTAACGAAACTTAGTGGATACACTTCCACTCTACTATGCTTTATGCAAATCATAAATATGAGCGTGCAGCTAAAGATGATAACAAGGCAATACAATATAGGTATGACGCTACCTCTAGCCGCCTAAACACATAGTAAGCAACAATAGATGCATTAATCTCACAAAGCAAACATATACATCATATCATACAAACCTAGAGTGAGGCCCGATGTTACACAGTCTCGGAAACGTCACTTTGAGTGAGGCCCGATGTCACACAGCCTCAGGAATGTACATCTAGTATCTCATCTCATGGTGTTGCAGCACGTTCTCTGGGTATCCGGATCTTAACAATCAAAGGTAACTCTACCATACAAGTGCCCTTACTTGGCATTCAATATCACACAATCCACCAAGGATCCCTATTGTTACTATTACAAGCAAGTCACACAAAGCTTACCAAGTCGTTACACATTATGCTCATACTTGAGGGTTAAATCTTGGTTTTTCAGTTTTACAATTCATGATATCACATTAGAAGCCCATTGGACCATAGTCCTCAAATTATCATCCCTTCGAACTCAAAATCACATTTTCGGGCAAATTGCACAGTAAGTACCGGTACTGGGCCTCGCGTACCGGTATGGTACCCTAGGTATCGGTACTCACAGCATACCGAAACAAAATTAGCTCACTGAAATTTTATTCATCTTTCTTGTACCGGTATAGGTCGACCCGTGCCGATACTTCTTTTACATGGCATATCTGTAGAGGTTAAACACCGTACTGATACCTCCTTCATAGTTTATCTTAATGAAACAGTGTTCTTAAACCCAAAACACTAGGGTACCGGTACTGGCTGTGTACCGATACCAAAGCCTAGAAATAGCTTCATAAGCTCGGGAAGTCACTTCCTAAACCCCCAAATCACAACCTTTAGCCTCTTAACTCAATCATACATCTTATGGAAGTATTTAGGGTGGTTTACTACCATTTTTACAAGCTATTAACATCAAATCCGAGTTTTACCATTAAACCATACATATCAAATCAAGCACACAAAGCATCATCCTTAGGATATGAACGAAAAAAAGAGTTAGTAGTGTACTAACCTTGCTTTTTCTAGTGGAAAAGAAGCCTCCAACCAAGCTCTTTAAGTTTTCTTCTTCTCAAGCTCCTTAGAAGAATTTCCAACCTCTTTCACTACACAAAGAAGTTGTAAAAATGAGTTACAACTTGCAGGAGATGAAAGACTGGCTATAACTTACCCTTAGGGCTAGGAAAACGAGATTAAAACTACCATTAATCCACTTCTCTCAAACCCCCCCCCCACAAAACCCATATCCTTTCTTCCACCATCAATCTTAATGATTCTTACCTCAAAATGTAGATCCTTGGCAGCTGATAACAACACTCTTAACTGGAAATCCGAGATTCACACTTCAAAACGCAAAGATTGAACCTTTAGGCATTGGTTCTTGGAAGGAAGATGGAAATGAGAGGACTGGGGAAAGAAAGAGACAAGATGATCTCATATTCTCCCATTTTTCTTCACCTCAATTAAACCCGCCTCTCCCTCTTTTCAAAATAGGTAAGTTACCTTCTTACCCTTTCCTCATCATCCCATACCATTCATCAATCCAAGACCCAAACCCAACAACAAGGAGAGGGCCCACTAAGGCTCTCATGGGCATCCAAAAGCCCAAACTCTTGGCCTAAAAACAAAGCTCATAGTTCGGGTTAAACCGACCAACGAGTTCTGAAATTCGGGTCGTTACACTAACGATCAACGCCTTGAAAGGTATGATGCAATGCATTAGGCTTGAAAGCAATGCCTAGGGTTGAGCGTTCGATCGAGTCGAGTTAAAATTTTTTGAGGTTGTCGAGTTTACGAGTCATATTTTATGACTCAAACTTTATTTGATTTTTTCCGATTCGAGTCAAGTCGAGTTTTCGGGTTTTTGTAAAAATTTAATTGTAATTATTCATAATGTTATAATACAGATTGATTCCAATTTAAACGATTTTCTATATCCATATACAATACACATATATATTTCTTCATATTTTTTTATATGTGTCATACATTTCTTCATATTTCTTCATATGTGGTATATATATTAGGAAGAATTGATGGACTCGACTCGAACTTAAAAATCGATCCACTAATTACTAAAATTTTTGAGTTATTCGAATTTTCATTTTACAACTCAAACTTTATTTGAAATTTTTTCGAGATGAGTCAAGTTTTTTCACATAGAGTCAAGTCGAAAAATTCGGTTAATCAAGTTGAGTTCTGCTCACATCTATCAATGACAACTCTCAAGTGAACTACTATTAAGTATACTATGATGCATCAATGGCCCTTTTATCTAACGACAATATTTTCTCAGCTCTCAATTGTCATAATTCTTCTTGGGTTTGGACAAACATCTTAAATGGTGTCGAAACCATCAAAAAAGGCTTACTTTGGAGAGTTGAAAATGGCGTGAATATTAAAATCTGAGGGATAAATGGGTTCCTTTGAGACCAAATTTCTTGATCTCATCTACGAGACCTTATTTTTGTGACGACTTTCTTGTGTCTCATCTGACGGATGCTGAGAAGCGAGAGTGAAATTTGGATAAGTTGAGAGCCTTGTTCACTCCCGAAGAAATGAGCATGATCCTTGCAATCCCTATTAGAGGCCCTGATGTTAAGGATGATTTGATCTGGCATTGCACTAAGGATGGGGAGTATACTGTGAAATCTGGCTATCATTTTTTGTTTAATTTTGCCGTTGACAACCCTCCTCCTTCTTCAAGCAATGACCCGACAAAAGATACAAGACTCTGGCGATCATTATGGAAGCTCGAGATCCCCCCAAAGTTAAGAATTTCATTTGGAAGGCTTGCCACAATACTCTTGCTTCAAAGTGAAATCTTTTCTCCGAAATCAAGAAAGGCTCGACTTGTTGCTCTAGATGCGATGATGGGCAGGAAAGTATCGAACACATTTTTTTATTTTGTCCCTCTGCACAAGCAGTGTAGAGATCCTCTGGATTCAGTTATTGTCTTAACCAAGTGGGTTTTTTGAGATTTTGTAATGGTGGCACAAGCTTCTTGAATTGGCTGCCAAAGGTAGCTTTGGGGAAGGGATTTGTCTTATTGCCTTTCTATGTTGGCATGTGCGAAAATCTCGCAATAATTTTATTTTCTCAGGGTGTGTGGATGACCCGATGGAGGTTTAGCTCTCCTTTATTGAATTTTCTCATACTCGACAGTTTTCTATTGCACTCTCTGAGAAAGAGCCTTTGCATGTCCCCCTTTAGAGGCCTTCCCCTCTCGAATTTGTGAAAGTTAATTGCAATGCTTCCTTCGACGTTTTGACCGGCAAGGCTAGTACCACAGCCATTATTCGAGATGAAAAAGGATACGTGGTGGGGGTGCTACAAAAAAATTCAGAGCAACCTCTGTTGGAATGGCTGAAGCATTTGTAATCCGTCTAGACTCTCTTACAGCTCTTGATCAAGGTTTCCAAAACATTTTGGTTGAATATGATAATGTCAACCTTGTCTCTAGGCTTAATGCCATTTCTTTTTCTCTTGGGATTCAGCATCCATTGAATGCGACACAACTGGGATCTCCTCCTTGTTTTCTAATTGTATTTTGTCCCATGTTAAAAGGACTTGTAATCAAGCTGTTGACTGGGTGGCAAGAGCTATCCGCTCCAACTCGTGGCCCACGAATTAGGTCTGTTCTATCCCTGCTGGGTTAAGGTCTTTGTTGTCTCTTTGATGATTTCTTGAATGAATGGATTAGTTTTGTGTTTGTCAAAAAAAATCAAATATCGTTCATTTACCGTTTACTTAAAGTGAAAATTTCTTAAGTTGAAGTAAATCATGTTAATCTTTTTATTATAAGAAAGTCTTCTACTTGTCCTGCAATGTTCTTGTCATTATGTGCTAATATTGTTTTTCATTGATATGTTGGCGTATGTCTTGTTTGCAGGAAAAAATGCGTATTGATTCCTTAATCCCTTTTCAATTTACTACTGCTATTGGTTTAGGGTAAACTTCACTTGAGGTCCCTTTTATTTAGGCTGTGTTTTAATTTGGTCATCAAATTTGAAAAAAATTATTCTTGCCACTTATGTTTTTAACCGTTACCATTTTGGTCACCCAACCGTTTGCCTCCGTTAACCCTAACTAATACGATGACGTGTCACGCTAATAAAAAGGGTTAATTTTAAATTTTACCCTCAAATTTTAAAACTTTATTCTTTTACCATATTTGATCCAAATAAAAACTTAAATTTCCTAGATTTCTTCCCTTTCAAATCAAAAACTCATATTCAAACCTAATTCATCATCTGTTCTTTAAAAATTCCCTCTGCAATCCATAATAACACCAAAATCTTCTTTTCCCTTGTTTTTTCAGACCGAAGCCACAAAAAAACAATAACTTTTTGTTCTTCAATCTCTTTTCTATTTGATCCTAATAAACACCAAAATCTCTCTTTTCTTTATGTTTTTCAATATCAAAACTAAACACAAACATCCAAAATAATTTTTTCTCTTCTTTTTTTTGATTCAATTAACCAAAACCTCAAGAATATTCTCTAAACTAAATCCTGAATTCTCCCAAAATTTCTTCCCCAACCCTAACTTTATATTTAAATTGCAGACATTCAACGAAAAATAAAGAAAGTAATCAAAAATTGCAGAACCCTAAAGAGAAAAAATAACTCTTTATCCTCTTACACTCAACGACAAGAGTCTAAAATTGCAGAACTCGACTGGGATTCTGTTTCCTGAGCAAATAAAAGAAGCCCAGATAGGAAAAGCTATAAATTTTCTTAACCAAATTGGGATTTAACAAGTAAAGAAAACAATCAAACAAACATAGAGAAATAGAAGAAGATTAAGGAAACTACATATCATAAAATGGGGCTTTAAATCCATAAACCATGAGATGAAATGAAATGCAACTCAGGAAGGTACTAAGGCAGCAATATCGCTTACAGCAGTGACAGTAGTAAAAATGAAGGTTAGAGTTTGAAAGGAGAAATTTTGGGAGAGTTTTTTAGAGTTTTCTTTCGCTTGAAATTGTGAAAAAATAAAATATTTAGAAGTTTAGGGTTTAAAATAAAAAATATTTATTTTATTAATGTACCACGTCATCATATTAACAAAGATTAACGGATGCTAACGGTTGGGTGACCAAAACGGTAACGGTCGAAATTTAAGTGGCCAGAATAATATTTTTTCAAATTTGATGACCAAAATAGAACACAGCCTAAACAAAAGGGACCTCCGGTAAAATTTACCCATTGATTTATATAAAATTGTTTTATTTTCTCTGATAATTTATTTGTTTCCCTTATTTTATCCATATAAATTGGTTGTCACTTGCCTCCTTTTTGCTATCATAAATTAATGGTTTAAATGAAAAATAGGTGCTTAAAGTATGTCTTTTTTTAACTTTAGGTACGTAATGTATTTTTTTTATAAAAATAGGTGTCCAAAGTTTTAAAAGTTATAATTTTAGGTGCTTGACCGTTAATGGGTGTTAAATTTTTTTTAACCAATCAATGCTTGACACGTGACGTATTTGGGGTACCTAAAATTTTAACTTTTGAAACTTTGGGCACCTATTTTTACAAAAAAAAATACTTTAGGCACATAAAATTATAACTTTTGAAATTTTGAGCACCTATTTTTACAAAAAAAAAATACTTTAGGCACATAAAGTTCAAAAAAGCCATACTTTGGGCACCTAATTTTCATTTAAACCTAAATTAATCAATAAAGTCTAGCTAAATTATGGGTAAATTACACAAATTATCGTTGAACTTTGCTCTCTGACATATTTTAGTCACTAAACTTTTAAAACGACTAGTTTACTCATTGAGCTTTATATATTGACCTATTTTGGTCACTTTACCATTAATTTATTAATGTCGTTATGGCGTGTCATAATTAAATAATAAAATAATAATATAAATAGAAACGTCAGTAAAGCAATAAAAAATCAAAACCCCAAACAACAATGCATTGAGGGATAGAGACTTAACCTTTTATTATTACACTCAAATTAGGGAACATTTGGGTTTTTAGGGTTTCATTTTGGAAGAAAATTTTGGTTCCGAGTTCGTCATAGATTCAAGAAACATTTGGGTGGAAAAAATTGAATTTTGAAATTTCTTTGAAATTTCTGTACTGGAAATGTAAATAGATTTCAAATTCTTACTAAATGTTTTTATTTTGGGATTTTTTTTTATTTTGGGATTTTTAATAGGATTTCGAGCAATTGGATCTGGTTATTTATTGTCAATGACGGGTGCCTTCTTCATCAGACATGCTAAGGTAAGGCACCTTAGGGTGCGATTAAAATGCGGCTAATATAATTTTTTTATAAAAAATAATAAGAATTTATGTAAGACTAGATAATAATTTGTGTAATTACACAAAATTTTATCAATTGAGTAAGAATTTATGCAAATTTTGCCTTAGATAAAAATTTGTGTGGTTACGCAAATTATCATATTATAACCTAAATTCTTAATATTTGAATAAGAATTTATATAAAATTACCTTATTTTAACCGCATACTACCTCGCACCAGAATCTCCCTCTTCATCAACCTTGCTCTTAGCGGCAAAACTCGCCCAATATTTCTCTCTCAACTTTCCCCCTTTTTTTCTATCTTAATTTTCAGATCGAACTTTGAAATTATACAACTTGACCTCTAGTTTTTATATATTTTATGTCAGTTAAATTCTGCTTTCTCTCTCTCTCTCTATATAAAAGATTATGATGTTATCTTTCGAGTTCCAACTGAGTAGTGAAGGGAAATTTTCATTGCTTTTGCTTTCAATTGAGGTTAAAAACATTCATCTGAGAATATATGCGAGTGACTCCGGAGTATACGGCAATGAAGGAAGGTAAATTATAAATAATAATTTCAAAAATAAAATATGTCGTTCTTTTAAGGCTAAACTATAAAATAAATGCTCAAACTATGTCTCTTTTTTTGTAATAAGTGCCTAAAGTATTTTTTTTTTGAAATAAATGCCTAAACTTTCATTTTGGCTGAAATAGGTGTCTAAATTATTTTTTGGCTGAAATAAGTGCCTAAACTTTCATTTTTGACTTGTTTTAAAGTCAATTTTGGCACCTTCTTGGACACCTATTTCAACTAAAAATAAAAGTTTAGACACATATTTCAGCTAAAAAATACTTTAGGCACATATTCCAGCCAAAAATAAAACTTCAGGCACCTATTTCAGCCAAAAATATTTTAGGCACCTATTACAAAAAAAGGTATATTTTAGGCACTTATTTTGTAGTTAAGCCTTCTTTTAAATATAGTTAAGAATTCAAGAAGCCTTTCAACATTTCGGTTTCTTTTTTCTTCACTGAATCATTTAAGTAATGATTTTTTTGTTTCTTCTTTCTTCTTCACTGAATATTGTAGCGATATTTTTTTTCGCTAAAAAACGAGTTTTATCTATCGTTTTGTTTTAAAAAACGTATTTCGTGAGATTTTTAGAAAAATCGTAGTTTATTTATTAAAATGGAGTCGCCACCGACCACTTAAGTAGGCCGGACACCATAAAACCAGAGATTTTAAAAATATGGGGTTCAGGAGTGGTTACGGATGGGGAAGGATTAGCACCCCCACACCGCCCAAAATTGGTACTTTAATAATTACCGCTTTATTAATATTAAACTTTCCGGATTAAAGTGATGATTAAATTAAAATTTGGCTATAAGTGCGGGTAAATTTTAAAAGCCCCGTTATCCGAGAGTAAACGCCCAACCGCCATCACTACGCCTGATACTAGCCCCGTTTACGCTCGGATAAAAAGGCACTGCATTGACAATTTATATTCCATTATGCAACTTAAAAACATGGCAAATAATTTAAATACAATGTGATAAAAATATAAATAAATACTAACATAATAAAATACTAAACTAACACAAATAAAATACTAATCTAAAACATACATACATAAATATTAATCTAACACATAAATGAAAACAAATCTAACATAAATAAAATACTAATTTAAAATATTCATAAATATTAATCTAACAAATAAATAAAAACAAATTTAACATAAACAAAATATTAATATAAAACATAAATTTAAAACATAATAAATACTAATCTAAAACATAAATAAAATACAAACTAAAAAACACAATTTTAAATTAACTACTACTCCATTAAATCATAAAAATTACAACACAAATAAAAAGGGAAGAAAATATACCTAACTAGGAGCTCGAATGACGAACCCCGACTGAACCCCACCGAGATCTACCACGACCTCTCCAAAAATTAACTAGATCGAATCTAAAATGGGACTCCGATCGAACCGGTTAGGACCGAGGGCACTGCCCCGGTCCTTGGTTAGCCGGGAGCCTAAGCTCCCTTATTTGGCTGCCAGTGCCGATTCATGCTTTGTGTGTGAATTGCATGCCTATTTATAGGCAATTTCAAAGGGGTGGGGGGAGAGTTTGGGTGACGTGGAGCTCTAGGCTCCACGCAAAATTCCCTTTTTTAATTACTTTTTTTATAAATATATATTACTTATATAATACTATTGAAATAACACAGTAACACTAAACCCGGTCAAAAACGAGTGATTACAGCTGCCCCTCTTTGCTTGTTCTTGTGAAACGAGAACAAAGCAAAGATCAAAAGCACTCATTTTTGACCTACTTCCTTGTCTTTGGCTTCGGAATCACATGTTCTTCTGGAACTCTCCGCTCTTCCTTAGCTGAATCTTCAGGCTTGTAAGCTCTTCCTATATAGGACTTCGTCACCTTCCGATCTTGGAGCTACATGCTCTTCCTATATAGAACCCTTCACTTTGAAGCCTCGAGTTATAAGTCCCTCATATATAGAACTTTTCACTCGGAGACGGTAAAGCTTGGAGTCCTTCCTATATAGAACTCTTCGCCTTCAACATGGGTATTCCATTCTTGGGTGACGCAAGTATCAATGATCTCACTGCTTCTTTATCTGATACCCTGGAATCACGTGTTCTTCTAGAATCTTCCGCTCTTCCTCGGTCGAATTCTTCGAGTTTCCTGTTTGTGGTTTCAGAATCACGAGCTCTTCTGGAACTCTTCGCTCTTCCTCGGCCACCTCTTTGATCTGTATGCAGTTAGACATTAGTCTTGAGAAGACATTTTTACAAAAAGATTATATTAAGAAATTTGTTAAAAATAAATCATCCTTATGGAAGGATCAAAGTAAAAATAAAAATAAAATTGAATTTTAAGAGAAATATCCTTATGAAAGGATAAAATTAGAGATTTAAGAAAATCATCCTTATGGAAGGATAAAATTGAGAAATTTAGTTTTAAGAAAAACATCCTTATGAAAAGATCAGATTAAGAAATCTAGTTTTAAGCAAAACATCCTTAAAAAGGATTAAATTAAGAAACTGATTTTAAGAAAAATATCCTTATGAAAGGATAAAATTGAGAAATTTAGTTTTAAGAAAAACATCCTTATGAAAGGATCAGATTAAGAAATCTAAGTTTAAGCAAAACATCCTTAAGAAAGGATTAAATTAAGAAACTGATTTTAATAAAAATATAATTATGAAAGGATAAAATTGAGAAATCTAAGTTTTAAGAAAAAAACATCCTTATGAAAGGATAAAATTAACAAATTCGGTTTTAAGGAAAACACCCTTATGAAATGATCAGATTAAGAAATTGATTTTAAAGAAAACATCCTTAAGAAATGATTAAATTAAGAAACTGGTTTTAAGAAAAATATCCTTATGAAAGGATAAAATTAAGAAATTCAGTTTTAAGAAAAACATCCTTATAAAGGATCAGATTAAGAAATCTAAGTTTTAAGAAAAAAACATCCTTAAGAAAAGATTAGATTAAGAAATCTAAGTTTTAAGAAAAACATCCTTATGAAAGGATAAAATTAAGAAGTTTATTTTAAAGAAAACATCCATAAGAAAGGATTAAATTAAGAAACTGGTTTTAAGAAAGACATCCTTAAGCAAGGATAAAATTGAGAAATTTAGTTTTAAGAAAAACATCCTTGTGGAAGGATCAGATTAAGAAATCTAAGTCTTAAGAAAAAAAACATCCTTAAGAAAGGATCATATTAAGAAATCTAAGTTTTAAGAAAAACATCCTTATGAAAGGATAAAGTTGAGAAATTGATTTTAAGAAAAATATCTTTTAAAATGATGCCTCAGTTCTATCCGACTTGACATCAAAAGAAATCCATCAAAGGTGATGGCTCGAGAATTCAAAATCTTGATTTGAAATCGTGTGATAATCTTTCTTTTTACTTTTTTCTTCTTTTTCTTTTTCTTTTCATTTTCTTCTTTTTTTATCTCTCTTTTTTCCTTCCTTTTTTTTTCTTTTCTTTTTTTCTTTCTTCTGACACTCGAGTGCGTGTCTTCTTAACAGGTGCAAAGGTGCACGAAGTCCTATGATAAAGATGATGCGTGAGCATATTTTATGATGCAAAGGTGCAAAATTTTATTTTTCTTCTTCTCTTCTTCTTCTTTCTTTTTTTCGGGGTAGGTAGGCTTCATCTTGTGACTAGAACCATTCCTCATTCTTATGCCCCGATAAAATTTGCCTTTAAAATTTTATTGTCCCTTCTCTGTTTGAACCTTCCAGCCAAGTGCCTCGGTCGATATCAACTCTTCGCTTAAGAAATTTTTTTTCATTAGTCAAATCCTCTCATCTCTGTGTCACTTCTGGTCTCTTCTAATTTGAACTCCTATATGCATGAGAACTTTGCTATTTTATGGGCAATGATGCCCCACTCGCCTTGGATTCTTGTGAGCAACATATCTTGATTTTTCACGGACAATGATGCCCCACTCAATCTTGATTCAACTCAACATCATTTTTTTCTTCTGACCCTACATGCGGAGTCTTCATCTATCTTATCATTAGGGCTGGCAAAATGCCCCCATGCCCTGAACTCATCTTTAATCTTCTTTCAACACCTCGGCGAGAACTAATTCTTGGTCCCTATAATAAAAAGGTTAGTATTTTGGAAATAAACTGAGAAATTTAGGAAAAATGCCAAACATTTTTAAAAATTGATGTTTAGATGAAATGGTAAAGAGGAAAATACCAAACATTTTTGAAAAATGAATGTTTGGAGTAAACGATATGTATTAAACAATTTGAAATTCGAAAACCGTCAAACATTTTTGAAAAAAATAATGTTTGGAATAAATAATAAAAATTAAAAGAATCGACAAAAATTTCAATTAATGTTCGATCCTAAAATAACAAATGTACTAGAAAATTTGTTTATTTAAAAAATCTTGCCTATTTTGGCAATATAAGCATATGTATGGTCTCACCTAGACCATTTAGGCTTTTGAGAGGAACGTTTCCCATATCTAATTTCTAACCCATTCAAAGTGGCTCTCTTGATCTCACCACTCACTATGCCCACCATCCTCTCCTCATTTGGGTGTTGATCAGGCACTTCGAGGTTTGACGTTCCTTGAAGAAAGGTTAACCCTTATAGGCTGGATGTAATCTGAAGACAAACTTATCAAACTTAGATATCCACATATGATCTGAATGGTCTTTGTAGGCTTATAATATAGGTTGTGGTTCATGGTTATGAAAGAAATGATATATAGGCCCAAAATGATTATTTAAGGGTGATGAAACCAATGATCATTTCTTCTTGTTAAAATATCTTCTATGCGTTTGTTGATCAGAATGTGCTCAAATAAAAAAAATTCTTTGATTTATTTCTTGGATCTCTCTAGACTGCCCATTTCTGGGTTTTCACCCTAGAGTTTATTTCTTTCTTTGTAGCTTTGGAATCTGTATCTTGCATCTTGAACGAATGTAGATGCGTTTCTTATTCACATGCAATTGAATCTTCTCTTGTTATCGTTTATTTCACTTTCTGATGGTGCTTTTAATCTTCATTGTTTCAAACTTCTTGTTGGCACACTTTCAATTTGGTTTAGCCAGTCCTTTTGAGCAAAAATTTCTTTTACTGGCTTATTCTGATATTTCTCTTGGTCTTCGTGTTGAGGATATTGATTCTCATTTCTTTCGCTTATTCATGGAGCCTCATCTTTGTAATGCGGTCAAAACTGGGTGATTTGAACAAAATCTTCTTCTTCTTTGCCCACTGTGGGGGTGATCCTTGGTTTGGGTTCAAATGAAAAGAAACGAGCAGCCTCAAAGGGGGACAACAAATGGATATTTTCTATTATTTGCGAAGGGGATTGAAGGAATGCCATTCATCATCCCATACATGGACATCAAAATAGTCTTCAGAGGGTAGAAGTTTAGGGTCAACACTCGATTCAAGAATCTTAAACAACAAGTGCCTGTGAAGAAAATTTCCTAAAATGGGAACTGTCCATTATCTACACACTTGTTTTGTTCCTCTATCGGCCTAAATGGACTAGCAGATACTTGCATTCGCAATGACCTAATAAAAAAGGTATGTACATGTGTATGCTTTTTCAAAAATATGTGTATATGCGTATGGGAAAAAAGCTATCCCATAACAATGAACAAAGAATGCAAATATGCTTTCTGAATAAATGAAAATTTCATTACGAAAAAAATAACTTCATTCTGAAAAAATATGACTTAGCTTATAGATTTCTTTTGCATTTTTCCCAAATGCACAGGGATCAACTGATTTGAATTGCCTTTACCGGTAGCCGTTTGCTCTGGGCTAGTTGTACCATTCCCCTGGGTACAATCAGTTTATACCAATTATGACATTGGACTTTTCCATAGGATTTATTTTCCTTTGACCATTCAAAAATGGATTTTTGGTGAAAATTTAATTTACAGCTTTGTTTATAGATTTCTTTTGCATTTTCCCAAATGCACAGGGATCAACAATTTTGAGTTGCCTTTACCGGTAGCCGTTTGCTCTGGGCTAGTTGTACTATTCCCCTGAGTACAATCAGTTTATACCAATTATGAAATCGGATTTTTCCAAAAGATTTATTTTCCTTTGACCATTCGTAAAAATGGCTTTTCGATGGATACTTGAATTATCCATTGTCTTAAACTTTACCGTGTTTAACCACGTTATGCCAACATTTCTGTCGGACTTGTTAGACTCTATTAAAACTCACAATCAACTTTAAAAAAAAATCTTTTTCTTCTTTCATCCTTAAGAAAGGATAAAATTAAGGAATTCCCTTATTTTTTTTTAAAAAAACAATCCTTAAAAAGATAAAATTGAGAAAAAAACTTCCTAAGAACTATGAAAAACGTTCTTAAGACTGGTAGGATTAAAATATCTTTAAGAAATTTTTGAGAGAGAAAAAAATGATTCTTGAGAAAGGACATGATTGAAAAATTTTGTTTTTGAGAAAATCAATTGAGAAATTATTCTTCCCCCTTTTTTTGAGAAAAAGAAAAATCTTAAGACATGAAAGAATTGAGAAATCCATTTTTTAACAATATCCTTATGAAAAGATTTAATTGAGAAATATTTCCTTTGAAAAATGTCCTTATAAAAGGATTAAATACTCATATTAAAAGATGCCCTTGTGAAAGGATCGAAAAAGAAATTCTTATTATTATTTTTGAAATAATGTCCCTATGAAAGGACTGAACAAGTGTATTTGTGAAATGATTGAAAAAAACTTTGCTAAAAATATTTATTCTCGTGGGAGGATGAAAAAAGCTCAAAAATGTCCTTGTGAAGGGACTAGATCTAAGAACTTGTTAAAACAAATTGAAATGTTCATTTTTCTTTTTTTTCTTTAATCGCCATTATGAAAGGGATTTATTTAGAAATTTGGTTGAAAGAATATAAAAGTTCATTCTTAAAAAAATGTCCTTAAAAGGATTTACCTTTTCTTAAAAATAATTTGTGAAAAAATTTTTTGGTATGTGATTTTATGCAAATGAGATGCATGCACGTGCTTCCGAGGTGATACAATGTAGAAATCATAACAATAATCAACAAATGCAAGAATGAATGCAAAAAAGAAAAAAAGAAAATGAGCCAGTACTGGATAAAAATAATAAATACATAAATAAAAAGGACAAATTAAATAAGGTAAACAAACAAAACAACCCTATTTATCCCGTCTAAAACACCTAAGGTTATCCGCGTGGCTCTAAAGGGGTGGGTTTCTATATGTTCTCTACATACAGTGTTGGTGCTAGGAGGTACCCGAATTGTCCTTGTTGTCCTCTACTAAGAGTAGGAAGGCCCCCGATCATCACCCATTATAGGCTCCTTTCAACCGGGTTCAATTCACGGGGACCCATTCGCTTATGCCTGCACGAAGGAACGATATCCTTACGAAAGCATAAGGTACTCGAGCCCCAAAGGTACTTGCTAGGCCTACACGGGAGGACAATATCTCCACGAAATAATTAGCGTTTTCCCCTCACTTAAAAAACGGGTTTATATGCCAGATTTTAAATGCGTCAAAATAAACGTGCACTTATAACCAAATTTTAGTTTAATAATCACTTTAATCTAGAATTTCTAATATTAATAAAGCGGTAATTATTTAAAAAGCTCGACTCACTTTATTTTTTTTGAAAAAACAAAAAAATGTTCCCCAGCGGAGTCGCCATCTGTAGCGATATCCTTTCGCTAAAAAAACAAGTTTTCTCTATCGTTTTGTTTTAAAAAATGCCTTCCGTGGGATTTTTAGAAAAATCGTAGTTTATTTATTAAAATGGAGTCGTCACCGGCCACTTAGGTAGGCCGGACACCATAAAACCAGAGATTTTAAAAATATGGGGTTCGAGAGTCGGTTACGGATGGGGAAGGATTAGCACCCCCACACAGCCCAAAATTGGTACTTTAATAATTACCGCTTTATTAATATTAAACTTTCCGGATTAAAGTGACAATTAAATTAAAATTTGGCTATAAGTGTGGGCAAATTTTAAAAGCCCCGTTATCCGATAGTAAACGCCCAACCACCATCACTACGCCTGATACTGGCCCCGTTTACGCTCGGATAAAAGGGCACCGCATTGACAATTTATCTTCCATTATACAACTTAAAAACATGGCAAATAATTTAAATACAATGTGATAAAAATATAAATAAAGACTAACATAATAAAATACTAATCTAACACAAATAAAATACTAATCTAAAACATACATACATAAATATTAATCTAACACATAAACGAAAACAAATCTAACATAAATAAAATACTAATCTAAAACATTCATAAATATTAATCTAACACATAAATAAAAACAAATTTAACATAAATAAAATATTAATATAAAACATAAATTTAAAATATAATAAATACTAATCTAAAACATAAATAAACATACAAACTAAAAAACACAATTTTAAATTAACTACTACTCCATTAAATCATAAAAATTACAACACAAATAAAAAAAGTAAGAAAATATACCTAACTAGGAGCTCGAATGACGAACCCCGACTGAAACCCACCGAGATCTACCATGACCTCTCCAAAAATTAACTAGATCGGATCCAAAATGGGACTCCGATCGAACCGATTAGGACTGAGGGCACTGCCCCGGTCCTTGGCTAGCCGGGAGCCTAAGCTCCCTTATTTGGCTGCCACTGTCGATTCATGCTTTGTGTGTGAATTGCATGCCTATTTATAGGCAATTTCAAAGGGGTGGAGGGAGAGTTTGGGTGACGTGGAGCTCTAGGCTCCGCGCAAAATTCCCTTTTTTTAATTACTTTTTTTTATAAATATATATTACTTATATATATATTTAAATTTTTTTTATTTTATATTAATAACATTACTATTGAAATAATATTAATAACACTAAACCCGGTCAAAAATGAGTGATTACAAATATACCTCTGATTTATTCTTTCTTCTTCAATGAATATACTTTCATGTTTCCCTTTGTTTTGAATGTTAGAAACGTTCGGAACAAAAAAAAAAGAATGTTAGAAATGTTATTAGGGTTAGGGATTTTAATTTCTTAAAGGTAAATAAAATTTTAAATGTGAAGTATAATTTTATTTATCAAATTTTTTAAATGATTAAAGTCCTACGTGAGTGAAAAATCATTAAAAAAGTCATGTCATCCTAAAATAATTGGATTAACGGTGAAATGATCAAAATAGGTTAATGTATAAAGTTCAGAGAGTAAATTGGTTGTTTTAAAAGTTCAGTGATCAAAATAGGTCAAAGCAAAATTCGGTGATAATTTATGTAATTTACCCTTAAATTATTTATAGGTTATTGTTATTGGTCAGGCATACGTCCACCAGCTTGAGAACAGTCGACTTAAGCTTAAACAACAGTCGACTCAAGGAGTACGACAACAATAGTGTGCGAAATAATTCTAAAATCTATTAATACTATATAGAGCTTAAAATAAATATATATTAATAAATTATTAATTGGTTGTCACTTGTCTCCTTTTTAATATATGTAAAATGTAACATCCCTTTCCCGTATTTGTTACCAAATACGAGTCAGATATGTTACTAAGATTAAACCCTTATATTTTCTTAATATAGAAAATTGGCAGCCTGCACTGCCTTTACTTAAAAATTTATATAAAAAAAATTATAGACATTGAAAACTCGTTCCGAAATTTTCTAATTAAACTAGAGTCATTAAGCTTTCTAACCATATAAATTATTAGCCTAAATTCATTACACAAAAATTCAAATAAATCCTTAGATTCACGTCACAGCCCAAAATTTCTAAAATTCTGCTACCCTGTTTTCTGACCTTCCGTCGAATAAAAATTCATAACTTTTTACATACAACTCGAAATCAGTTCATACATATAAGATTCACCATCTAAGTCTAATTGTAGAATTTTTGCTGATTTTTCAAACACACTGCTTTTACATAAAGTTCTGGACAGATTTTTAATTTTTCTATTTTAGGACCCATATTCACTAAAACTTAGTCCATTTTCATTTATAAACGTAATATGACTTACTAGTTTCATCATCTACATTATAACAACTATTAACCAATCACATTTGGTGATAAGTTATTACAACCCCATTAGTTATACATGCCATCTAGAACATTTCCAAAAGAAAGGATGGATGTCAATACATTACTATGAGTATGGAGATATATCTCCCAAAATATGAAAGTGATGCTCGGCTACTCTCCTCTCCAGGATCCTTTAAAACCTATGCATGAAATTCATCATACGCTAAGTATATACTTAGTGAGGCAACTACATTTCATTCAAATGCAATTTAACATAGTTATCAATATAATAAAATAACAATGCATATGATCACCTACTTACACGCGTCGTTCTCGCGTCAAAATAATTCATTCTTCTCAAATAATAAATAAAGGAATTCAAACGTAGTAAAAGAGAAGTAAGGATCGATCCCACAGGGACTAAGAGAACTTCCTGATTTATGTTTGTTCAATCGGTGAGCCAAGAAGAGAGTTGAATAATATTTAAGTATGGTGGGGATTTGTAAATTAAGTAAAAACAATAAGAGATTGTAGAAAAAATTTAGTAAGTGGATTAAATATGGTAAAGATTAGCCTCGGGCTTTTGCTTTGACTCAGTTTCCTCGGATCATTGGAAAAAGGATTTTTTACTTCGGGGTTCACGTCGGTTACTCGTCTTCAAGGATCAATCCTTGTGACTGTGCCTTGTATACCGAATACCCAAGTGCCATTTTTAATATCGATTTTGGAAATTGATCTAATCAACAACAATGTTGTAGATAAAAAATGTTTAAGTAAAGCCGACTCGGACTATGTCGTTTCAATAATAACTGATTCAAATCTCAGTTTCCTCTTAGCAAACAATTTTGCTAAGTGTGTTCCCAGGAAGTCGAATGTGCTTCAATAGCCGATCCTTCCTCCCACACATTTAACCAAAACAACATCCTGACCAACATCAATCTTTGGTTTTGAAATCATTTTGATTTTGAAATTAAGTTTAGAAAACTAAGAGAGATACCCGAAATTGTTTAAGTGTTTTTCAATCCACACGTTGGAATTGAGCCATTGCTTTAGCCCTTGGCTATGGAGAATTTAGCTAAGTATGATTATAGGGAAAATCATACTTAGCATTATAAAAGAAATAAATAAAAACTTAAAGCAAGAACTAAGAAAATAAAGAATTTTATAAAACTCTAAAAGTAGAAACAAAGCCAAGAATAAGAATATGAAATTGAGATATGAGATTTTAGTTTGCCCAAATAGGGTATTTATAGCAGCCTAAAACCCTAAAAATAACCCTAAAGAGATAAGAGATAAATCCTAAATTATTTAAATTAATTACAAAAGATAATTCCAAAGTTTGAATTTAAAATCTAGTTGATAAGTTATCTGATATGAGGCTGATAAGTTATCATTGCTGCTGACGTGGCGTCCAGTCAGACTTTCATGCCCAGATTCATGCCCACTAATCCAGCCATGAATCCATAAAATCAAATATTGCACAATTTCAGCAGTTTAAGCAATATTCATGGAATCTACTGTCTTGCATGGAAAATGAACAAAAATGCCCACATTAGCAACTTAAAACAATCAATCAAGGAGTAATTAGAGATAGAATAATGCATAATTTAAGCACTAATCAAATTCCCCCTCACTTATTCAATGCTTGTCCTCAAGCATTTCTCAATTATCATGCTAAAAACCTTAAGTTGCTAACTCCAATTCCATAGAATTTCCAAGATTTCTAAAGTAAACTAAATCAAGTAAATGTTGAAATTCAAGATCAATCAATCATGGCATAATCAATTAAGTTTAAATCGACCAAGGCATTTCAATTGTCTACCAATTTCAAAGAATACAAGACTTAGCTCCTCATATTGGTTCACTCATTTCGCTCAAATGTTTCGGGTAAGAGAATGCTCAAGCCTAAACTAATCAACTCATTACCATAGGCTTGTAACTAAATCTAATCTCCACTACTTAATATAAAAATGATGCAAAAATCAAGAGGACTTAAAATGGGTTGTAACGGGGTTAAGGTTCAGGTATGATAAAAGGCCAAAAATGAGGTTTAAAAAGTCAAGACAAGTAAAATTATTCCAAAGAATTTATTCGAAGAGAGGAGAAGAAATCAATCATTTTTTTCATTGGAACTGTCCCTTTTTTCTGTTATTTTTCTGCTTTTTTTTCATTGTTCGAACAGTACCGTATATTCGAACTGCACTGCACGGTTCTGCAATTTTTCTGCGCTGTATTTTCCTGCACTGTTCAAACCAAACTGCATTGATTTATTTTTCTGCACAGTGTTTATTTTTCTGCACAGTTTTTTTTTCGAACGGACTCGAATCTATTTTTTTCTCTATTTTTTTCTCTTTGGAATAACCTCAACTTGTCTTGAAAAAGTGTGACAAAAATAATTGAAAGGAAAACAAAAATAAAATAGGCTTGGCTTAATGATAGGGTAAACAAAGAAAATGATTAAAGGCTCAAAAATGGTTCACTAAGTGGAAAATAAATAAAAGGGTAGGCTATTTTGTTTGGTAAGAGAAGTTGGTTTAATCCTAATGCCTCTATCATATTAGAACATCATAATCAAAATGTGTAGTCTCAACAAGCATCGAGTTACAAGTTCTAGAACGCAATTAATTAGTTTGGCACACTCAATTGAAACAAAGAGCAAGAATAAAAATATATGCTCATTAGGCTCAAAACTTACACGGAAGGTCTATTGAACTAAGTCATGCATCCAATTCAATCAATAAATTCATGAAACGACTAAGAAAAATTTACATAAATTAGTCATGACATGCTATCATGCATCCTAAATTCAACAAGAAAAAGATTGAATTCTCAAAGAAATGCAAAGAAATTAAATCAAACAAGAGACTAGCAACCAAGGTCATCAACAAATCGAATCAAGAAACAACTTAATTTCAATCGCAAAGCATAAGTGAGAGTCAATTTGATTTCTAATTCCACCCCTCTCACTTAATCATAATGTCCCATTATGGAAAAATAAAGTGCAAGAGAGAGAGGGTGAAAATACTCCCCGATTAATGTCGGCCGTGGGGCTTGGTTATGGCGGCATCATAAAGTCAGACGGCGTTGGTGTCGACTCGGGGTTGGCGAACGAGCGTGCGGCTGTTTGAGGCACGGAGACGGGTTGTGGCAGCGAGTCTGAGCTGCTCGGGATCTTGGCAACCGGTGGAAGAGCAACAAAGTAGTGATCTCGGGTTCACACCATGGTGACTATGGTGAAAGATTGATGAAGATGAGGATTGGGGAGGGGTATGCGGCTAAGTGAATAAAAGTTTTAGGTTATTTGTTTTAATCAATCACGTGGGGAAATGAAAATAAAAAGATATTTGGTTTATTATCAAAGTGTGGGGTCCGCGGATGGGGGTTTGAAGTAGGGAAAAAAAGATAAAGAATAATGATAAGGGCCATTGTTTTTAAATGTTGGTCAAAGGATAAGTGTGTGGGGGCCGCACAATTTGAAAAAGAAATGGGTGAGAAGCACAGACCGAGTCTGATAGGGGAATTGGCTAATGCCATGGGTTTGGCTATCATGCGCCGTGTAGTAAATAATGGGCAAAGGATTATGGTCGATTGCTCAGCTACTTGTTCGGGTGATCATACTGCTCTAAGGGACCGAATGTTCTCCATATTCGATTTAATTTACTTGGGTACCTGAAAATTTAAATGAAATAAATGTAAGACGAAAATAAATAAAACAAAATTGAAAATGAATAGAAAGTAAAAATAAAATAAAATAAAATGGGTTGCCTCCCATTTAGCAGTTTATTTAACGTCGTTAGCTCGACGACCTGATTCAGACTACAGGTACTGCGACAAAAACTTCTTCCAATTCACGCGCTTAATCCAACTAAGAATTTCCCTATGAGAAATTTTACGACCGTGGCGTTCCTTCATTTTTATTGAAAAGATATCTCCTTTACTCTTCAATTTATCCGACGGTAATTTTAATTCCAAATTTGGTGCCTGCAAAATGGAAGGAGACATTTTATCTTTCGAAGGAGTTAGGCGCAAATAAGAATAAACAGAAAAAATATTTTCCAACTCCTTAATTTCTTTGTCGTAGCCTTCCAA